>CAUDMG010001828.1:120000-650000 GCA_958450375.1 Homarus gammarus
CCTAATGTATTAATAAATTCCTAGGAACTCAAGATATTCACTAACAACTCCTATAAGGCCTATAACATAAATGAATAAATTTCTTTTCAACTTCAATACCATTCGAGAAAACTTTAACGAGCTCTCTCTCTCTCTCTCTCTCTCTCTCTCTCTCTCTCTCTCTCTCTCTCTCTCTCTCACACAAAGGATTAATTTGTTGGATAGCGAGGTGCGGGATGTCAACAAGGTGTGGTCAGTGTACACTCAGTGGACGCCACGCCCAGTAAGGTACACACGCCCTTCGTAATACACATGATATTGTCCCCCCACCCCCACTCACTCACGCCTCCACACGCCCCGTCCCCTGGTACATATAATGATATCCCTACGCCCACTTTGATACCACGCCCTCAAAGATGCACCCACTCACGCCCTCTCTAATACACATGATGGTGTCCCCACGCCTAGTTACACACGCCATCAACTCACACGTGATTGTATCCCCCACGCTCAGTTACACACGCCATCAACCTATAAATGATAGTTTCACCCACGCCCACTAGGGTACACACGCCTCAACGGTGGTCACACTAATAGAAGGGAAAGAAAAAGAGGAACAGGTGTGATATAAAATGAGAATGGAATAGGAGGTGGGGAAGATAGATAAGGAAATAAAATGTAGTATAGGCCAGATCTGGGGAAGGGAGAAGGAAGGGAAGTTTAAGGAGGGAGGGAGGAAAGGGAGGGTAGGGAAGGGAATAGAAGGGAAGGGAATAGAAGGGAAGGGAAGGGAAGGAAGGGGGGGAAGGTTGGGCAGAAGAAAGGAAGCTGTGGGGAAAAGGAATATCAAAGGGAAGAAGAGAAGGAGGAGGTAGAGGAAGAGGAAGAAGAGAAGGTAGAGGAAAAGGAGGAGAGAGAAGAAGATGAGAAGTAAAATAGAGAAGGAAGACAAAATTAAAGAAAAAAATATAAAGCAGAGAAGGAAAAGAAGATAAAGAGGAGGGGGAGAAGGAGATGGAGAAGCAGAATGAAGAGAGGTGTGGCAGGAGGAACTAGGTGATACAAGAACAGCACAGGTAACCCTCACCCCGTGCTCAGGTTAATTAACAGGTGAGGGCCACTACCGTTATTACCACCAGGTGTGTGGGTGTGACGGAGATGGCGGTAGAGGGACAACCTTATTGGCTCCTCAGGTAAGTTAAACAATGTATGATCACGGGGAAATACACACACACCACACACAGACTCTATCTTTCTATCAGCCATTTGTTTTATTCCTTTAGCTACGTACACACACACATATAAAATACTAATACTATTTAGTGAATTACAATATCATAATGATTGATTATATACAAGGAATTTGTTGAGTGAAGATTTACATGTAAGCTAAGCGACGCTGCCAAGTTTTTGAGTTCTGTTATTGAGGCTAGCCAGAACCTGAGACGTGGAACTTCAGGGGTGGGGGAGGGACCACCACCTGTATTGAAGGCGAGATTTTTTTAACCCTTAAAAAATGTCTCATTGAAACGCTTATAGAAAATATAATTCTGAGAGGAGGAGGAGGAGGAGGCACTTAGATTTAAGTCTTTATCTGGAGGTCCCTATTATTATATCAGAAACTTTTGATGATGATGATGATGATGATGATGGTAGGTCTACACTTCTTATATATCAGAGGTATACAGGTAAGAGGGGAGGATGTGGCCGACACAGGTGCAGTACAGCATGGGGCCTGACGTCATACAGAGCAGGGGGGTAGGGGGGGGGGGGCATCAATAAAGCTCCTCGTATAACTTTTAACAAAAAGGAACAAAATAATAAAAGTGTCGAGAACAACGACAAAGCTAATCCCATTCTCCTGATTATAAAAAGAAAACAAAGGTAACTTAAAAAATAAGAGAGTAATTAGGTTTCTACCAATTGTTTCCAGTCTTTTACGACAGTTCCTCCTCAACAGATCCAAACAAGATTTGACTCGTATCACCAGAGAGAACAAACAGACTGAGAAGTGACTGTAACACCATAGAGGCGAGGCGGCCGAGCGGCTACACAACACAGTGACAACACCCCACAAAGTCCTCTACATCGGTACAACAATAAAAGTATTAACTCGCTTAATAACCGATTATGGTCCGCAGACTGTAACCCAATTCATAATCCCTGACTTGGATGTTCGAACCTAAGACAAGTTATTACCCAGTTTTTGTAAGATACTATCCACTCCGCCACCACTCCATTGTACGTATATCCTGTATGCAACAAGGTTCTAAATACTTCAGTAATAATAATCAGTCATTTATTGGTCACACGTAGTATAGTCAGCTCACCTTTCTGAATTCTTCGTACACCTTTCTCCCTTATTTACCTGGAGTGTTTTTCCCTGTCCTGGACCAATAAAAATTACTTCCCCTATTTGGTTGCAATGTTTTCCCTTATCCTCGTATGACGCTGCTGAACGAATTATTTTCCAATGCCAGTTTGATAATTAACTGGAGCCAAGGGATAAATTGGCCAGTCGGTAAAAACCCATAGGCTAACACTATTACAGTGCCTCAGTTAGTGCGGTATTCCCCCCATCAACACGATTAACCTAACCTAACCTAACCTAACCAGTCAATGATAAATTTTTGTCTTATTCCAGTAGGTTTTCGTATAGATTCGCTAAGTTAATGTCTGTATTGTATTAATCATCACTTTACACTCACTTCAGTACGTGTTTAATGAGTAGATTCGTCATCATCGTTTAGCATTACTGACCCAAGTGGTGAGATTATTCCCCCGAGATGTTTCCTGAGCCCCGCCTCGACCAGACTCAATAAGACGACCCTCCACCAACCACCTCGACCAGAGTCTATAAGACGACCCTCCACCCGTCACGTCGACCAGACTCTATAAGACGACCCTCCACCAACCACCTCGACCAGACTCTATAAGACGACCCTCCACCAACCATCTCGACCAGACTCTATAAGACGACCCTCCACCCATCACGTCGACCAGACTCTATAATACGACCCTCCAACCACCTCGAGTAAGTTAATAACACAACCAATCTATACACCCTTAAGGTCGTTACATAACCTCACATAAAGACCACAGTAACTAACTCACTTTGTTGAGGAAAATGTCTCTAAGAATATTTTGTTTGTTTTTTTCTTTGTGTATATCCTGTTTTTTGTGTCGTTTCGTTTTTTTTTTTCGTTTTTTGAAGGGTGACTGGCCAGGCGATGATCCCCTGAGCTATTACATTCAGCAGCTCGTAGTTCCCTTCACTTCCCCCTGGCAGGATGTTAGTACACCTAAGGGTTGTTGCACCATCGACAAGCACCAACAGTGTACACATATTTATTGCTGACAGTGTACAGGGGTTGGTGTACAGTCCAGTCCTCCAATTCAGTCGGGAATCGAACCCGTGGCCTCTGAGCTTACGGACTCACTAAATTTATAATTAATTGTATAAATAGTTAATAGCTCCCGCATGAGTGATTTGTAACTTTCAATTTAGAAATCTTTAAAACTTTGGGCTACATTAAAGAAATTAAGACCATAGGGAGTGTAAGCCTTCGGAAAACAGATGAGAGAATACAATACAATAATTTTATGAAAAATCTCCTAAACTTAATTTATTATATTATAAGTAACACAGCAAGATCCAGTTCTCAGAGAAAAACAAATTTAGACAATATACACGAGGTCCTGTAGAGACAACGACTACAGGAAGAAACAGACGACGGGCAACAAGAGCCTTCAGGAAGCGGGTAAGGTCCTGTACAGATACGCAATAGATTTAATGAGAAGGTGAAAGAGAATTAGAAGGCGTGTCACGTGGAGTTTGGGGAGCCCCGGGAGCCTTACCAGGAAATCTCATTATGAGGCTTTCTCGTGGTCCTGCCCGGTCTGAGCCACGGCATCCCACCTTAATTATTTACACATGGCCTCGCCACCCACCTTGTTTTGCATCTAATGTTCTTAAAATAATGGGGTCATAGATTTAATTTGAATGGAGATGAATTGCAATTTATGATCATCTTAGGCTGGTGATTATGAAACATATACAGTATAGATTTTCTTTTACAAAAATATAATTAAATTCCGTGTCAGTGGAGAGGAACCTTACTGGTTGAGAGTTGGTGCTTAACGTCTTTAATTAAGTTAATAAAAATCCTTAAGGTATACCACGTGTTCCTGCCCTCCGCACCTTTATAAAATTTGACCAATACCACCGGTGGTCGTGTTCAAGTGGGGGCAGGAAGTGACTGCTCAGGAGAACTGGCTCCCTCCCTACCAGACTTGTGCTCTCGGCAGTCCGTCCAAGGGGCTGACGCTTCCAGATCACGAAATTCTCTTCATCTGATTTGTCCTCTTGAGAGTCTATACTAAAGAGGTTCACGCTGCCGCCTAGTAAGTTTTTCTCTGAGACAAAAGGCTGTGTGTCGCCAGGACTCTCGACTCGGTCTCGTCTTATACAAGTAAATTTGGAAGTTTATGGATAGTTGAGATTCTTGGCTAATTACGTCTGAAGGATACCAGAACCCAGATAACCATGATAGGTCTAAGCTACTCTGTGCTGTTTGTTATAGTGGAAAGTAAATAGTTTTCAGTGGCTCCGTAATTCAGTCGATAAAGAAATCGACTCACAAGCAAATGGTTACGGGTTCTCCCCCCGACGAAGTGTACACCAGATGCTAAACGCTAAGAGTCAGATGGTTCACCTCTTTGGTCCGCCATCTCGCATCACAACAGGAAAAATTGTACAAATTAAAAAAAAATCAAATTAAAATTTGAAATAAGTTGATGATTAAGACCTTAATAAAGGGATGAGAATTAAAAAAAAAAAGATTAATAATACCCTGAAAAATTTTAAACGTGTAAGTAGGTGGGCGCGCACACGCACACACACACACACACACACACTGTGCACATAGAGACAGGATTTTTTGTTAAATCTTTAATTCCGAAGAGGATCTAATAAATCCCATGGGATCTGAGGCTAATGACGAGCTTGTGGGCGCAGGGGCCTACTGAAAGTTGTTTCCCATTTTGTACTTGGAATGTGAGACTCCTAAAATAGGTTTAGGTATCTCCAATTTATTCCCTGATCTTTATAATATGAGGAGAGTTACCAAGGGAACTCCGGCCAATGAAGTAATTAACTCATTTTGTGTTATGTTTCCTCTGTGCGGTTTAATGAGATATTTTACACGTAATTAAGGTTCAAAGGTAAATATAGTAAATATTGTACAGAGAAATATAAGTATATATTTTGTAACATAGAAGGGTCACACTTCCATGTAAATACACTGCATTGTCACCCGCAGGCAACTAGTAAGAACACGGGTCATGAGATGGCTCCTGATTGAGGGAAAACCATCGCCCGCTTTTGGGGGCGCCATCTATGACAGGTGATGTTTACTCTGACCAAGGAGACCACGTCAGTTTCACTCTCATCACCACCGGCTCCTGTTCTCCCCTGTCGTGCAGTGACCCACTGTTACCGGCACTGCCTGTACATAGCGGAATCTACTGGCCATCTAGTTGTAACGTGTATTAGTACAGCTGAGTACATTATTTTCCACCCTTGTATATGAGCTTTGCGTTGATTTTGTTTTAAGAATATTATTTAAAAATCACTTGCATATTTTTCACGCCCTACTATTTATACTGTGTTGGGTGCTGTCATGTCAACCATGAGTGTTGTATCAACTATTCAATTAAGCAAAGTAATGCTATAATAACTAAACCTTCAGTAAGACATAACTCGAGCAGTTTACAATAGAAACAGATTGTCATTTGTTAAGGAATTGGCCATGAATTTTCCAAGGTATTATAACTAAACCATTTCAATCAAAATCCCCTAGACACACACAGGTAAAGAAATTATTTAAATTTTGATATTAAAATTAAAGTAAAAGTTAAAGTAAAGTAACTTAAGACATTTGCCTTCTTGATAGCTCAGTTTCCGTAACAATATAAATAAAATGGATTTACAGATAACTCATATAAAAATTAAAAAGAGCTAAACTTATCCCAAATTTAAACCTACCTAACCTAACCTAACGAAAACATAATATACATATTTATATATTTTTTTCTTTTACGTATACTGTATAGTCTTGACTGTCACAGTTTACCCTTCCTGACACGGGTAACCACCTCCTGCAGTCGTCGTGGCTATATCTCAGTCAGGGAAGAATTTTGGTTCTTGCCCGGACCACCCGGGGGTCCGTGGTCAATAGTAATAAGAAAGTGCACAATCTTCGGACCCATGTAATATGTGTGTAAAATTTCAGGGATGTAACTCATTCCATTTTAGAGCTCTGGCTGGAACAGTCAGACACACTCACACACAAACACGGCATTTTATTACTATAGATTATATTTCGGTTAACACACACACACACACATATATATATATATATATATATATATATATATATATATATATATATATATATATATATATATATATATATATATATATATATATATATATAAACACGTAGATAAACACCAAGTCCCTCTTGCTTCTCACTGCCTCTCCTTCTCGCTTCATCTCCCTCTTCCCCATTCCCCTTCCCAATATTTGTTTTCCTCTCCTCTATTCTGCATTCATTTTTGTAACCTCTCTCCCCTCTCCTCAACGCACTTTTTTGAATCCTTTCTTTTTATCACGTCCTTTTGCTTCTCCCAATTACCTCCTCCACTTTTCACACATAAATTCTCATCTCTCTCTCTCTCTCTCTCTCTCTCTCTCTCTCTCTCTCTCTCTCTCTCTCTCTCTCTCTCTTTTCTCTCCATCTCCCTTTCTCACTATCTCTTTTACTTTACTTCTATCTCTCTCTCTCCACACCTTAATCTGTTATCCCTTTCTTTTCCTCTCTTCACCTCACTTTCATCCGTCTCTCCTTACCTCACTCCATCCTCTCCATCTCTCCCTGCCCCTCCCTCCCTCCGTCCTTCCTCCACTCTCTCCCACCCACTCTCCTTCCACCACCTTCCTCTCTGTGCCCACTCTACCTTTTCTTTCTCTCTCTCCCTCCCTCCCTCCCTCCCTCCACTGGTCACACACTGTGGCTGGCTGTCCCACTGCCAGGCGTCGCGGTGCAAAGTTTATCGGTGTTTTCAACGCTAATCTTTCCGTTTGCCCCCTTTCGATTTCCCTAATGGTCTAGTGCGGCCTGCGAGTTTCATGAGTTGGCCCACACCTCTCCCTCATTGTCCCCTCACCATCATTGCCCTTTCACCCTCATTGTCCTCTCAACCTCAATGTCCCATCTCCCTCATTCTCTCCTCTTTGCCACTGTCCCCTCTCCCTCTTTCTCCTCTCACCCTCATTGTCCCCTCTCTTCACTTTCCCTTTTCCACTTTCTTTCCTCTCCCTCAGTGTCCCCTCTCCCTCTTTCTCTCTTCTCCCTCATTGTCCCCTCTTTCCTACCACACACCTCATTTTCTCTCTCTCTCTCTCTCTCTCTCTCTCTCGTCTTCAGTGTTCGAAGTAGTAACACATCCTATTGAGTCTCAACATATCACTGCCAAGAGCTGAGAGGGAGGGATGTATGTGTGAGTGTGTGTAGGACAGGCGTCAGCAAGTGTTCAGGTGACCCCAGGTGTATGGAGACTCTACTAAGGTATCTTCTCTACCTTACAGTCATTAGTTTATAGATCACCTCCTACCTGGCAGTTCACCTCTAGAACAATGCTCTCCTTACCTGAGTAGATATCTAAGTATATGGGTACGTGTGAAGATTTGTTATTAGGCGTTTTCATCTACATAATATATTTACTCCCCCAAAACACGTGTTATTCCCCCTTACAACAACAACAACAACAACACAACAGCAACAACAACAGCAACAATAACAACAACAACATATTTTCAAGTATGACTAATAAAAAAGTGAATCCCGTAAACAATATTTTTGTTTTCTATTCTTAAAGAGAAGGATCACTCTCCATTGACTTCTTTGAAAGTAAAAAAAAAATAATCCAGACTCAGATTTCGTATTGTCCCTCTATACCTTCGTCTGGTTTACGCCATTTAAAAAAAAAAAAAATAAAAAAAATGTTTTTAAAAAAAACTCCTGTTTTTTGTACCAACTCCTTCCTTCCACCTTTTACCTCCTTCCTCTTCCTCTCCCTCATTCCAACTCCCTCCTTCCACCCGCCACTTCCTCCTCCACCTCCCTCCTTCCACCCTCCACCTCCACCTCCCTGCCTGAGTTGAAAAAAAAAATCCATTTTCTTTATATCACTGTTCACTTGGAGGAGTTCCACAACTTTAGACCTTGTTTACAGCTGCGGTAAGGTTTATTGTCTTGTGCACCATTCATAAACGACCCAGATTATCAATGCAATGGCCCCATGACGTCAGAGATGTAAAGTAAATACCTTATGCAGGGGTTTGAGGTAGTGAATGGCGGAGTGTGGAGTAACACAAAATATGCTGTTGGAACTATCCCCCGACCCCCTTACAATGAACTGATGACGTCATACAGTATGTGTTTATGTATGCCACGTCAGAGGAGGCCTTTTATATATGTAAGTACTCATCTCTGTACAGGAGTGTGCGTCTACCATGTCACGTTACCAACACCACATTAATACTACAAACGCCACGGAACCGTTACCATCAGCGGATTAACATTTCAAACAATAACTTAACATTACAGACTTTATATAAACGTTGCCAACATCATTACTAACTTCATATAAACCAGGCTGCACATTAGCAGTGCCCCTAGCCGCCGTGTCTGGGCTAGGGGCCGAGCAAGTGATTTGTCATGTCCATATGCCCGGCACTTGCCCGGCAGACTACCTAATATTTTGAGAGGAAAACGTAGACGGGAATTAGACATGTGCTGCGAAGTTCCACCTTCCTGTACATGTTTAACCAGGAGGTCCGTACTGGGATTAGTGACCAATATTAGGTGAAGGTAATTTATCTCTACATTAAGCTGTCAACCCGCCTCTAGTCAGTGGGCCTCAAGTTGTCAATATCTCAAAGGAACCACCAAGCTGAAAGGCTTCAGTCGTGAGGTGACAGGGTTATGACATCACATGACAAGGGTTACCGCCATTGACACCATTTAGGCAAGCGATCTGCGAGTTGATGCACACAATAAATCAACGCTATGTTTATCTAATTTTTCCCGCCAAAAAAATCCAGCCAAGTAAATTTCAAAAGCAACTCTCTCTCTATCTCTCTCTCCTTAACATAATTCTTCTAATTCTTCTTTTGCTTCTCTGTTCTTCTTCTTTTAAGTTTCTTCTTGGTTTTCTTAATACAATTGTTATGGCAATAAAGGCTGGTGGGTGACGCTTAATATTCACCTTCTTGGTGATGGTCTTACAGTAGTCATCCCAAGGTACAATAATGGTCTTCAGTACCCGCTGAGTTATAGTTTTGTTGGTAGATTTGGTTCTTTGGCCTCTTGGTCTTGATTCAGGACACTAGCCCCTTATTTTGGGGAGAGGCCTGGACCTAGACCACCACCGCCTTATTCTTGTCCTTGTGGTATACCATCTTGATAATGTGTAATAATGACAGTAACAGTCCACTGAAGTAGATTCACAGATTCCCCTTGAGAAATATAGTTCAGTTGAAATTTGTACTGTTCAAATATAGTGAAGTTCATTATGTGCAGGTTTTGTTTCAGTTAATAATGATTTAATGTAAACATCATTGGGTGTAACAGTTGACGGTGGTGGTGAGGGTGTAGCAGGTGCACCTCACTAACTCCAAGCTGAAGAGCATCACGGTGTAGTAGTGAGTCACTGGGGTTAATACTACTACTACTACTACTACTACTTTGCTGTCACTCGGTATCGAGTATGACGATCAACCAGCTATGATACAGTGATATGCGTTATTGAGTCTGCCACCTTCGTTGGTGAGCTCTGAGGTGACTCGAGAGGCCAATAAGGGATCGGCAGAGTCGTCCACAGATGTTGCACGTTTGGAGGGCTACATATAGTGAGGGAGGGGCGGCGGCAGCGTCTTTCCGGCGCTGGCGCTTGTCTGCCTCGCTACGTAGTCGGGCTAACTCGAAAGTACTGACACCTTCTCGTGTGGTGCTCCTCTAAGCGTTACGATGTGGAGTAATCGTCTCCCAGGTGAGAGGGTCGATTTGGCACTTTTTCAGACTTGTCTTAACACTATCCTTTTATCTTTTCCGTTGCCCGCCAGTGTTACGCTGACTATTCGTTAGGTGACTATAAAGTAGCTCCTTTGGCAGTCTACTGTAGTCCATGCAGGTAACATTGCCAGTCCATCGTAGTTGTTCATGGATAATGGTGGCCTCGATGATCCTACAGTTGGTTTCAGTGAGAATACTGGCATCTGTTCTCATGTCTTCCCTGAGAACTCGGAGGATGGAACGTAGACTACGTTCGTGAAAGTTTTCAAGCACATTGAGGTGCCTCCTGTATGTGACCCATGTCTCGCTGTCGTATAGCAGATTGGGGAGGACCACTGCTCGATACACGTACAATTTTGTAGATAATTTCAGCTCCCTACAGCTGAAGACGCGGATACGGAGTCTGCCAAAGGTTTGAGATGCATATCTGATCTGATGTTGAAACTCTTCATCAATGTCCGCGGTAGTGAACAGGTAGGAGCCAAGGTACTGGAAGTGGGTAACTCTCAAACTAGATCTGTTTCTAGAGCTGATATTACTTCTATCAATGCGGATCTGTGCAGCATCTCTGAATGGGGAGGTACAAACGTGGTTAAATGTAATAGTAGTAAAACTCAATATTTACCAATTACACTTTCTAAATTAGACGATCTCCCACCAATTACATTTCAGGACGCTATCATCCTGCCAAATTCTGAAATAAATATGCTCGGCCTCACCATTTCCTCCAATATGTCCTGGAAATCACACATCCTTAATATAGCTAAAGCTGCCTCCCGAAAGTTGGGAATGCTGTACAGATGCCGTAGCTACTTCACTTCTGAGCAGTTGCTCCAAGTATATAAGGGATTCATTCGTCCTAACTTGGAGAACTGCTCTCATATCTGGGGTGGCTCTTCTTCTGTCCAACTGCTAGATAGGGTGGAATCAAAGGCATTTCGTCTAATTAACTCTCCTCCTTTAGTCGTTAATCTCTCCCCTTTCTCTTCGCCGCAATGTTGCTTCACTCTCTCTCTTTTACAGGTACTTTAACGAGCAATGTTTGGTGGATTTGGCATTCTGGTTACCACCGGCAAGGCCATGGGCTCGTAACACACGTCTTGCCCGCGGTGCCCACCGTTTCTCTGTGGATGTCAGTCACACGAGTAACCCGTTATAGTGCCTCCTTCTTTCCTCACACAACCAAACTGTGGAACGATCTGCCTTCTTCTGTGTTTCCATACTTATACAATCTGTCTCACTTTAAAAAGATGGTTTTTCGGCATCTTCGTGGTGTAGATTAACACAGTATAACCTTTTCTTCTCTATATACAAAATCTTTATGTTCTTATTTTTTCGCCCCCCAGGCCCCGTTGTGGGTCAGTGACCTGTGCCCGAGTGGGCTAATTGCCGTAAAAAAAAAAAAAAAAGCTGGATAGATGGTGAAGGTGTGGTTGAACCAGGGGCAGGCTGAAAATGGATCCGAGTCTTAGATGCATTCACCCCAAGGCCGAAGTGTGCATATGCATCTATGTAGGTGTTTAGGATCTCCTGTAGGTCGCGTTCAGTGTGAGCGACAAGGATGAGGTCATCTGCATACTGAAGTTCAGCGATGGAAGCGGCCGACACCTTTGTTCTTGCCTGGAGTCGTCTTATGTTGAAAAGTCCCTTCATCCGGTACTGGATGTTCACCCCGCCAGCTAAATTGGCACTGGCACGAGTAAGGAAGGCAGTCAAGAAAATGGAAAAGAGAGTTGGTGCCAGTACACATCCTTGTTTTACCTTCGTTTGGATGAGGAAGAACTCAGGATAGGTGCCAATTTGCAGGACACTGCCGTTCATGCAATGGCGTTGGTTTTTGGTTAGCAGCCAAAACGACTGAGGATATGCCAGAGGACTTCCCTGTTGACCGAGTCGAAGGCCTTGGTAAGTGGTGCAGTTAGTTGCAACGACTGGGGAAAGGGAGAGTTGCAATGGACTGCAGATAGCCCAGTTTGTCGAGTTTCGCCTTAGTATCCTGTCCATCTTGCATTGCCTTCATCCGCCAGTGTAGTCATTGGGTTCCCATGTTGGTCACCTCTTCCACCTACTCTGCCGTTGGGGTCCTACTGGAGCTCTGTAAACATGTCTGCCGGAGGCAGGGCTCCACCGTAGATTTTTCGTTCTGTGTTTACTCCCGTAGAATTATACTTACCAAGATTAATCCGCAAGGCAGCGGGGCAGTGGTTGGTAGGCGCCAGGGCGTGTCCACATGCCAATAGGCCTATGCGCCGTCCCTATGGGGATCACTGCTGGTCTAGCCTGGGGCCGCGAGGCACCCAGTTACCGTGTGTTGTCACGAGGAGGCATAGCAGGGGTCTTGGTGGTGAAGAGACTGTGTACTGGCAGGGGAACACTTATGTAAGTTACTTCCCTGTTCATCATGAGGGCTAGCCAGCGGCGGTAGCTGAAAGCGAGTGGAAGCAAGCAGTACCTGCACCTTAACACTAACATAATGTTGCCACACTAGACGCATTACACCACCCTGTGCACACACACACACACACACATACACACACGAGGGCTATACTGGTGTTCTCCTCCTCCTCCCCATGCCCTGTACTGTGCCCGATATGTTGGCGTCCAAGTGGGAAAAGGTTCCGGCGATCGGTGTGTTTGTGTTGAAGCTCAAGCAAAGGGGATACTTGCTGGACGTGATGCTTCATCTCCAGCAAGAAGAGGGGAAGTTCAGGCTGGTGTTGGGCTTATTGTTGCTGCTCCTCTATAGGTGTCGTCTCTGGCGGAATGTAGCATCCGGGGCAGCAGCTGTGAGCAGCTTCGGGGTAGGTGTGAACATTGCTGTTGTGAGCAACCTCTGGGCAGCTGTGAATATTGCTGTTGTGAGCACCCTCCGTGCAGCTGTGAGTATTGCTGTTGTGAGCAGCCTCCAGGCAGCTGTGAACATTGCTGTTGTGAGCAACCTCCGGGCAGCTGTGACCAGCGGTGTTGCTATATATATATATATATATATATTATAAACGTTGTCAACACTACACCAATCGGTATCTTAAACAACGTAGTTCCGTAGTCAATGACAATTTCGGGTCATTAGGCAGTATATCGTTAATCTCTCGACACATAACACCCAGCAATATTAATGAGATATGAGAAAAGTTCCAATATTAGCTATAGGAAATTTTTACCTTGTATATGTATAATATGTACGATAAAAGTACAGTGTGTGTGTGTCTGTGTGTGTGTGTGGTAACAAACTAATGTTATAAGAGGCCATCAGTTCGCATCATCATTAGAATTAACTCGTTTGAAACAATCCTAATACGTCCTGGTTTTTATAGTCGATTCTTGTTTTTATTTTTCCATTTTTGAAGCTTTCTGAAAAACAATCTCTCATTCCCATTGGCCGATCGCCTGATTGCGACCCTTGTCACTCAGTCTGTCTCATTAAACGGAACAAAAGTGCCTGGCCAATTTTCCAGCATAAAAGTAAAAAAGACAAATTATTTTCAGGCATTAATTTTAATGAGAGTAATTGCGTTATTTGCAACGATTAAGTGCAAGATAAATGATGTTATTCTGCTCCAATAATAAGCTTATTTTTACACCAACTATACTGTACAGTCTGATATATATATATATATATATATATATATATATATATATATATATATATATATATATATATATATATATATATATATATATATATATATATATATATATATACGTATCTATTTTATCCATGGGGAAGCATAGATTAAAACTAATGGAATCTGTTTACATTCATTGCTAAGTCAATAGTAATTAATTCCTGCTAAAAATATCACCTGATACTTTTGGCGCGAAATAACCACTCGAGTGTGTAAACAGACAGGGTTTACCCTATCTCCATCTTTAGTACTTTAATATATATGGCAGCTCTCCTCAAGACCAGTTATTAACTCAACTTCAATTAATTAAGGCATTACTGAGACAAACATTCCACTTCCATTAATTTGCATGAGAGTCATGGACGGATATATACACAAATACACACAATTAGGGTAAGAATAAAATTAACCAAGTTTGAGATATATTCCAGTTGTCTCTGTGTGCGGGGCTGCCTTCACTTAAAGATAATTAATCGTAAAGTATAAAAAACAATTATTTCTTTACTTGCATCTATATGAGAATATCTAAATATATGTCAACACGACGACATACTGTACTCTCAGGGTATTATCTGCCTATTATCTTATCACACTTGGTGAGTCCCTTCATGACTTTCTCCTCTCGATCCAAAGTTCAGATAATGATGATGCAGCACGTCAGTTTACTCAGTTATGTAGGCCAAAGTGTCAGCCATTCCAGACAAGAGTGCCTGGGGCCCAAATAAACATATATACTGTACCAGTCAGATGAAGTAATAATTCCTCTCAACATCTAACTTTTCTCCACATATATGAAGGATAATATTTACTTCTGGTCTAAATATAAGTAGAAAAGTTTGAACCAACCAACATAACTTTTGTCGTCTCCACTTGGGATTTATATCATATTTGTTGACGTGAAATTTTAATAAATAATGTGGAATATTTACTGAAGGTGTGTATATATGTACTGACAACTCCAAACCCACATCATTCTTCCCTCTTTTATTAAGAGGTAAATTATTTTCTACCTTTGCTGGATTTTTCTATTCATAACAAAATAAGTCGTAATAGTAGTGTATGCAGTTAATTCATTCTTAAATCTCTATGTCTGTATCTGTACCTGTATCTGTACCTATATCTGTACCTGTAACTGTATCTGTACCTGTATCTGTACCTATATCTGTACCTGTACCTGTACATGTACCTGCACCTGTCCATGTATATTCTTCTGTCTAAAATACAGAACTTTAATGAATTTGAGGCGAGGTCACTGACCTTTCAGAGTGCCGGGGAGTTGATGAAGAGCTCCCACAGCCTCGTTATCTTATCACTAAACTTTGTCGTTAAAGTCATTTGTGCTGCTGATGCTGCTGCTGCTGCTTGGTGGTGGTAGAGGTTGACTGGTAATTGTGATGGTGGTAGATTACATGATGGTTGGTGGTAGTAAGACAAGTTGTGGTAGCGGTGTTGGTGATCGTAAATATGGCAATTGTGGTGGTTTATTGTGGAAGTGACAGGCGTGATAATGGCTCTGTTAGTAGCCAAACAATGGTAGTTATGGAAGTAATGGTGTGGGTGGTGGGCGTTGTGTTGGTGACAGCTCAGGCAATTATGGAAATAGTGAGTGTGGGGAGGATGGTAGTAGTGACAGTAGTGGTGGTAGGAATAGTGATTAAGGCAATTGTTATAGTTATTGTATAGTGGCAGTGATGGTGGTTAGGATGGTTGAAGTAGTTGTGGTAGAGCAAGATTTTAGTGGCTCTGATAGTGATGACATGGGTGGTAATTGCGGTAGTCGTGGTAGTGACAGGTGTGATAATGGTTGTGGTAGGTGTCGATGGTTGGTTTGATAGTGGTGGTTACGGTGATGGTGAGTGGTGGTAATACAGGTAACGTCAGGACTGTTGGTGGTAATGGTGGCAGTGTCAGGACAGAGTGGTAACACCAAGAATGATAGCGATAGTAATGTTGGTGGTAGTTGCGGTGATAGTATCGGTTGTATGAGAAATGGTTGTGACGTTACCGGTAGAAACTCAACAATAATGGTAGTTGTAATGGTAGTTTCAAGAATGGTGGTGGCAGTACTAGTAGTGCCGGGAATGGTGTTAATGGTGGTAGCGAGGCACCACTCACCCGTATAAACTTCTCCCTCCTGCCGCTGTTAAGTATTTCTAGGAAGTTAAAAGAAGTTTTTTTCTTTCTTAAACTTATGACTTCAATTTGCATTTTTTAATACATAAGTGCCGGCCACATTTAATTGCCTCGCTAACTTGTTGTTTTAATAACACGCTCGTTACCATTTCCGTGCACGTTATGTGGTGTGTGTGTGTGCGTGTGTGTACGCGTTTCCACTTGCTTTACATATCAAGAAATACACAGAAAATGGCCAAGGGGTAAAGATTCTCACAAAACGCAAATTTCTAAGCAACGAAGCCAAAAAAAAAAAAAGGAAAAAATATTACACCTGCACAATCATTCAAACTAACACATGAACCCAAGAATTACCTCTATCTATCTATCTATCTATCTATCTATCTATCTCGTTCAAATTACTAATAAACCGTATCATAACCTGTATATATCTCCATAAAACTGAAAACTCAAATCACAAAATTACCATAGAGGATAGAAGTCAATGCCCTCTTTCTCACCTTATACGACCGAGGGAGTCGTAACTGAAGTAGTACGAGGGCTAAAAGTCGTATGAGCACATAAAAGTCGTACGAGGGCTAAAAGTCGTACAAGCACTAAAACTCGTACGAGCACCAAAAGTCGTATGTGCACTATAAGTCGTACGAGCACTAAAAGTTGTACGAGCACTAAGTCGTAAAGTTATTACGAGAACTGTTATGATTTAATAGGAAAATAATGATGCTCACGTCCACACATCAGCTGGGAATGATGAATCGACTTCGTGATAAGATTGAGAACGAAGTGTGGTCATAAATGTGTGGTCATAAATACAGTATACGACTACTGGAGGTGATGTAGTGGGGAGAAGCTGAATTGAACATACAGTACATACATACATACATACATACATACATACATACATACACACATACATACACACATACATACATACATTCGCAAGTAATGTACATGTCTGTCAATAAGTAGGTTGTTGTAAATGACTTAACCTAACCTAACCATCATAGCTATTAGATATAAGACCAGTCAGTAGTAATCTATCAGTTTAATAATATATGCACTAATGTCCATGGATACTGTGTCACAAACCAGTACGCTGTGTATTGGGGTCTAGTTGGATGATTCATATGTAATTATACAGTACAGTATATAAATATATCCACACTACTGTTACTAATTGAACATAAAATAGTTAAGGTAGATTCTTATATAATATATGTTTTTTTATTCTATTTCCGGGTATTATTTGTGTGTTTCCTATTCAGTCAAACATATACGGCGTTGTACCTTAAGTTACCGAAAAATATTAGAAATGTTTCGCGTTCGGTGATTTGTGAAACTGTGTGTAGTGGGTGATCAAAGGGTCATGACTTCACTATTTACCTCTTTAACTTGAACTAAGTGATGGCGTCTCTTAGCGGCAATCGCAGAGCAATTTCAACGCCATTTTGTCCTTCTTTGTGTCGTAATTAGGTTAAGTTCATGCTTCCACACACCTCTAGTAGAGGGGGAACATTTACCGTGAGAACCTTTTGTGAATCCAAGTCGTAGTCTTGTGTGACGTTATACATACACACAGTAATAAGTTGTTCTCGTAATATTTGTCCTAATGTATTGTTACTTGTCCACACCAGCTCTACAACCTCCTGGTCTTAAAAATATGAAACAATAGATTCATATTGTTCTTACATTGCTCCCCCGTCCCTCTACTCCAGGCACCATGTAAAAGACTGCCCAAATGTTTATATCAAACGTAAAAACATCAAAGTGGAAAAAGAAATGAGAAAGTAACTATTGTTTCCATTTTCTATAGTTTCTCAAGAAACGGGAAATCCTATTGAGCGGCCAAACGCTATTGTTTCGGTGGTATTAGACCTTGGGCTGGAGCAGGACGCAGCTGGGCCATTACTCCCTCCCTCCTCTAGAATTACAATTAGGGTAAGTTAGCTACTGGAGCCGCCAAATATACTATCCCCCCCCCCCCCCCATGGTGACGTCCACCTCTTGTACGCCACAGTGCAATTTTTACACAATTTTTATCGCCATCTTTACATCACAGGTCATAGGAAGAATTGGATCCTTTCTCAGAGCCTCGTATCAAAAATGAACGTTTGAGAATCTGATACACTATTAGGACTTCTAATTAAACATAAGCCAAAAATAAACAAAAATGAGTTGGAAATTTTCCCAGGACAGAAACGTTATAAAATGCGTTTTCTATCCCAAGCTAGGAGGACAACGACGTGTATGGATCTTCAGGGATCAGTGCGCTAGGGTGTATGAACTGGGAGGAGGTGACTGGGGAGACGTAACAGTATTGCCCGTCTAAAAAGTTGGTTGACCTGATTAGAGGGAAGATAAAGAAGAAATATTACACCAAACTTACCATAGGTAGGTGTGTGTGTGTGTGCAGCCTTACACAGGGTGGTGAAATGAGTCTAGAGTGGCAGCATTATGTTAGTGTTAAAGTGCATGCACTGCTTGCTCCCTCTAGCTTTCAGCTACCGCCGCTGGTTAGCCCTCGTGGCGAACAAGGAAGCAACTTGTATAAGTCTTCCCCTGCCAATACACAGCCTACTCACCATCAAGACTCCTTCTGTGCCTCCTCGTGGCAACACATGGTAACTGGGTGCCTCGTGGGCCCAGGCTAGATCAGCAGGGGATCTCGGAGTAGCAGTGGGCCCCAGAGGGACGGTACATAGGCCCACTGGCATGTGGACACGTCCTGGCGCCTACCAACCACTGCCTCGCTGCCTTGCGGATTATCCTTGGTAGGTATAAGGCTACGGGAGTAAACCCCGAACTAAAAATCTGCGGTGGAGCCCAGCATCAGGCAGACATGCTTACAGAGCTCCAACAAGACCCCAACGTCGGTGTTGGTGGAAACCCAACGACTCCACCGGCGGACGAAGGCAATGCCTGATGGACAGGCTACTAAGGCAAAACCCAACAAACTGGGCTATCGGCAGTTCATTGCAACTGTCCCTCTCACCAGTCGTTGCACCACTTGCACCACTGGATCAAGAAAAGGGAGGGCTAAGATGTGTGGTTGCAGCCTGGACTCCTGCCTCACCACATAAATCACCTCACGTGCAGCCCTCATCCAATTCATAATACCTCTAATCATCATCAAAACCCCTATACCCCAAAAGTCCCATGGCGACGGACGAGTGGCGACGGGGACAGGCAGAGATGACTGCCGGGAGTCTCTAGTCACAACTCTGCACATGGGCGGCACAGATAAGATGGTCGTTTATGCACTGGCATCTTGGCAGCAGTGCAATCCGGTCCTGTCTGTGCGACTGGGCAGTAGGGTGTGTCAATTTTGTCAACATGTTAAAAATCAAATTTGGTAGTCAAAATATTGTGCCTCTTTATGTCTAAACTTGAGATTAGCAAACAAAAATGAATTGAAATAATCCTCACCTACATCAATTATACCTTAAAGTTTCAAATATCAGTATTTCAACAAATTAATGAGACTTGATTAGAATTATTCACTTGATATTAACTAATCTCATGTAAGCATATGGATTATGGAGTATTTTATGGTTCTATAGCTTGTGTACAATATGCATGTCAGAACATGAACATGAACAGGCTCTCCGTGTGGGACAGTTTAATTGTTGTTTTGACTTGTACCAAGCGTGAGGATAAGGCGCCCGGCTCACTCTCCTTCTAGATATCATAGACGGTGGTTTGCTCTCATTGCAATTGCACCTACTCTACCAGACGAATTCTACATTTTAATTATTGTAAGTAGGGCATATTGATTGTCGCAGTTACTTATATCATTGTAAAGGGAAGGAGCTTCCTGTATCAGAACTTCCAACAGTGAGAGACATGCTAAGATTAGGGTTACTCCTTCGAGAAAAAAATGCAAAGGACAGAAGGAACTATACAGATAAAGAACTCATAAATGACATGATAGTCCCTCTTCTGCATCAATGGACAAAAGCTAATGCACTATTCAAACCACCTGTGATTAATCAGTGTCGAACTATTGAGCTAAAACTAACGAAATTATGGCACAAAGCAGTTGAAACATCACTTGGTAAAGGAAACTTGGCCAGGAAAAATGAATTTCTGCACACACTTGATACTCTGTTTGACATTTTGACCTGCAAGTGCTCCATACAATTATGTTCTGAATCCAACTGTTCTCACTCAGGTAAGAGAGAAAATAATTCCCACATTGATTGTGGTTGTCCTCGTGAAAAGAAGATCCCTGTTTTAGAGCTTGAATTTATAAAGGCACAGAGGACAAAGGCAGAAGGCCAAGGAAGTATGCAAATGGGTTCAATAGATTATTCAGAAACAAAGAAGCAGATTGCTAATGCCAAGAAGAGAGAACAAATCCGAGAGAGGGAACAAAAGAAGAAAATGAAGAGTGAAGAAGCCATCCAAAGAGAGGAAGAGCTGTGTCAAGATGTTTATCACTTCTTTGATAGTTCTTCTCATGAACAGGAAGCAACATCAGATGATAGTTCCAAAGAGCCATCTGAACCTTTACCAAAGAAAATGAAATACAACACAAGAAATATTTCAAACATTGCTTTAGCTAGTATTCGCCACCATGCTGGACTTCATGAGGCTGCAGAAATTGCAACTGCCGCTTGGATAGATGCAGGCCTCATCAGCCGAGAGGATGTATCTTTGGTGATCATAATAAAATTAGAAGAGCACAAGAAAAAATAATGAAGGAAATATCTGATCAGCATGAAAAAGATTTAAGCGAGGGAGGGCTCTCCTGTCTTTTGTTTGATGGAAGAATAGATGACACAAAAGTTTTGCTAGAAGTAGAGGGAGTGAACAGAAAGTTTCCAGGTCTCATCAAAGAAGAACACTACTCTGTCTGTTCTGAGCCTGGTGGTCGGTTTTTGGTTCACTTTGCTCCCGAAACTGAAGTAGAAGGGAAGAAACATGCAGAGGTCATTGCTGATCATATTTTATGTTGGGTTCAGGAGAGAGGACTTGGCAGTTCACTGCAGGCTGTTGGTGGAGATTCAACTGCAGTGAACACCGGATGGCAGGGGGGTGTAATGACGCATTTAGAGAAAAAACTAGGAAGAAGACTTGTTTGGATTGTATGTGATTTACATACAGGCGAGCTACCTCTTCGTCATCTCATCCAGGAACTTGATGGTCCTACAAAGAGCAACAACAAGTGGTCAGGTCCCCTTGGCATCATGCTGGATGAAGCAACACAACTAGAAATAAATACAACCTTTCCAAAGGTCGAAGTTGGCCCTCCCCTTCCGGCGTTGTCTGAAGGAGTCATCAAAGATCTCAGCACAGATCAATCCTATGCTTATCGTATTGCCCAAGCAATAAGATCAGGAGAAGTGCCTCAGTCATTGGCTCTCTTGGAGATTGGACCTGTCAGTCACAGCCGTTGGTTAACTACAGCTCTTCGTTTCTGCAGGATTTGGATTTCCAAACACGAATTGAAGGGCAAAGTGCTGAAGAATTTGAGGTTAATTGTTGAATTTATTATTGGAGTTTATCTTCCCCAGTGGTTTAGTGTGAAACTTAATCCTATGTGGGTGGATGGGCCCAATCACCTTTTGTTTCAATTGCAGCTAGTAAGAACACAGAGGAAGGTAGTGAGGGACATCGTGTTACCTGTGGCAAGAAGGTCCGCTTGGTATGCTCGATCAGAAGCAGTTTTGCAAGCAATGGTTTGCTGTCAATGTACCAATCTCCGAACCGAGGCTGTAGAAGTCATTCTAAAGATTAGAGGAACGCTAATAGATGACGACCAGTTGGGAGACTGTTCGTTTCATTCAAGAAAAGTTCCCCCAATAAACGTCAATGCCACCAAATTGTCAGAATTGGTTGACTTGAGTTTGGAAGTCTTAGAGCCACCATTGACAACAAGTCTAACTAGCCAAGAATTGAGAAACCTTAAAGAGACTCCAATGCAGGTGCCGAAGTGGCCTTCCCACACTCAAAGTGTGGAGAGATGTGTGAAAATGGTCACAGAAGCAGCGGGCCATGTTTACAGCCACGAGAGGCGAGAAGGTTACATCAAAGCACAAATAGCAAGCAGACTACTGATGACAAGAAACCAAAGCAAAGAGAGTATGAAGGCATTGGTTACTTTCAAATAGACTACGGATAATAAAATATAATAATTTGAAACTTGAAACAGTAACATGTGTGCAAACGCTGGTTATGTTATAAATTCACAAATATGTACATTTAAAAATCCATTTGATGTAGGTAGGACTTATTATAAAAAAAAAATTATGCCAGAATATTGTTTTGCATGCTTAAAGACAACAATAAATTGCTACCAAATAACTCGATTTTCAATTTAGCCAGTTCACCCCCTAAATTGACACACCCTACTGGGCAGCCCTTTCGGGGAGCCACTCTGCTCACCCAACATGGGGAGGGGGCTAGAAAAGGTGCCCTAAACATAGCCTGCTTAATAACCTAACCTGACTGGGCAACTGCACCCAGTAAGGACATCCTTATGCGATCGAAAGCACAACCAAAATCACAGATCCAAACAAACACAAACCATACAACTCTTACGGTCGCCGCATGGAATGTCAGGACCCTTCTGGATACTGGCACAAATGTGCGTCCTGAAAGAAGAACTGCACTTGTGGCAAAAGAACTGGCTAGGAATAACATCGACATAGCAGCCATCAGTGAGTCCCGGCCTCCCAGATGAGGGCCAACTCACAGAACAGAGGTCTGGCTACACCTTCTTCTGGAAGGGTAAGCCTACTGCGGAGAGAAACCGCATTTATGGAGTTGGCTTTGCCATCAGCCAACGCATCCTCCATAGGCTAACTAAAATGCCTATTGGGATCAACTAGGGCCTCATGACGCTTCGAGACCCACAGAATCGCTCATGTCATGCCTTCTTCATCAGTGCATAAGCCCCAACACTGGATGCAGAGGATGACATCAAGGAGGCCTTTTATGAAGACCTCAACAGAGTGCTCACCTCTATCCAAAGAGAAGACAAGGTTTTGCTCCTTAGCGACTTCAATGCCAGAGTTGGCAGAGATGCTCACATTTGGAAAGGCATCATAGGGAGAAATGGACTAGGCAAGTGTAATCCCAACGGCCTACTCCTCCTCAGCAAGTGCGCTGCACACAACCTCACTATCACCAATACCTTGTTTATGCAAGCCGACAAGTTCAAGAGTTCGTGGCAACACTCACGATCCAAATACTGGCATCTCATTGACTATATCACTGTCAGAGAAAGAGATCGCCGAGATGTCCTCATCACCCGTGCCATGCGTGGCACAGACCATTGTGACACTGATCATCGACTTGTCAGATCCAAGCTCTCACTTCACGTCGCCCCAAAACGGCGAAGGCAGCAAGCCTCCAGAAAAGGTTTTAATTCAAAGCATCTGGAGGATCCAGCTGTAGCACATGATTTCAGAGAGCAGCTTGAACATGGGCTTATAAACAACGCAACAGCAAACAACGTGAATCCCAATGCCGAATGGGATACTCTTAATACTGTTATGACAAAAAACTGCAGAGAGGCCCTCGGCCAGATCAAAGGAATACACCAGGACTGGTTTGATGAAAATGACCCGGTAATCAAAGTACTCATCGATGATAAACGTGCTGCTTTTACTGACTGGCAGAAAAACCCTCAGTCTCGAACCAAAGCTGATACCGTCCACAAGAAGAAAGCGGCAGCCCAGAAGGAACTTCGCAATCTAAAGAACGACTGGCTTAAAAATAAAGCATGTGAAGCACAAAAACTTGCAGATCAGCAAAGATTCGCGAATTTTTCATTTCCGCTAACACATTTTAAGGGTCAGTCTCTCGTGGCACAGCCCCCCCCCCCCTCCACTCATCTGACGGTAACCTCATAATTAAAGACGATGAAGGCCTCCTTCAATACTGGAAAGAGCACTACCAATCATTGCTTAACCGAAACAACGATGTGGATGTCCTGACTACCCAGCAGGTCCCTCAGCATCAAGAGCTAACCCACCTCAGCTATCCTCCATCCCTGGATGAGGTAGCTAATGCCATCAAACAGGTGAAAAATAACAAAGCCTCAGGGCCTGATGGAATCCAAGCCGAGGTGTATAAAGCAGGAGGACCTCTGCTTACAGCCGTCTCCACTCTCTCCTGGAGAATATATGGGAAAAGGAGGAAATCTCCCAAGCTCTTAAAGACGCCTTCATTGTCAATATTTATAAGAACACGGGAGACCGGTCAAACTGTGGCTACTACCGTGGGATCTCGCTGCTCTCCGTAGCTGGCAAGAATATCACCCGAGTCTTCCTGAACAGACTTCTTCCAGAGGCGGAAAACTTCCTCCCTGAATCTCAATGTGGTTTTAGACCATTACGTGGTACCACTGACATAATCTTTGCTGCTCGCCAGATACAGGAAAAGTGCAGAGAACAGCGTCGTGACCTGTATATGGCCTTCGACTCGGTCAACAGGGAAGCCCTCTAGTGGACCCTCAGCCGGGTTGGCTGCCCACCAAAATCCATCGCCATTGTGAGGCAACTCGACGATGACATGAACGGCAGGGTCCTGCACAACAGCACCCAGTCAGAGTTCTTCCCCATCCGAACAGGGGGTTTAAACAAGGGTGTGTACTAGCACCACTCTCTTTTCTATCTTCTTGGCTGCCTTCCTTACTCGTGCCAGTGCCAATTTAGCCAGCTGGGTGAACATCGAGCACCGGGTGAAGGGGGGTCTTTTCAACATTAGACGACTCAAGGCAAGAAAAAAGGTCTCGGCAGCTTCCATAACTGAACTTCAGTATGCAGACGACCTCACCCGTGTTGCACACACTGAACACGACCTACAGGAGATCCTGAACACCTACGCAGGCGCGTATGCACACTTCGGCCTTGAGGTGAATGTACGTAAGACTCAGATTCTCTTTCAACCTGCCCCTGGTTCAGACACACCTCCACCATCCATCCAGCTTAACGGTACTACCCTCTCTAATGTTGCCCACTTTCGGTATCTCGGCTCCCACCTGTCCATCACCGCAGACAAGGGTGAAGAGATTCAGCAATGGATCAGATGTGCATCTCAAGACTTTGGTATACTCCGAAATCGTGTCTTCAGCTGTAGGGAGCTGAAATTATCTACAAAACTGCACGTACTGTATATCAAACAGTGGTCCTCCCGACCCTGCTATATGGCAGAGACATGGGTCACATACAGGAGGCACCTCAAGGCACTTGAAAACTTTCAACAACGTAGTCTATGTTCCATCCTCCGAGTTCGCTGGGAAGACAAGAGAACAAATGGCAGTATTCTTGCTGACACCAGCTGTAGGAGCATCGAGGCTACCATTATCCATGAACAACTACGTTGGACTGGCCATGTTACCCGCATGGATGACAGTAGACTGCCAAAGCAGCTACTTTACAGTCACCTAACGAACAGTAAACGCAACGCTGGTGGGCAATTAAAAAGGTATAAGAATAGTCTTAAGACAAACCTGAAAAAGTGCCAAATCGACCCCCTCACCTGGGAACCGATTACTCCACATCGTAGCGCTGGGAGGATCACCACACGAGAAGGTGTCAATACTTTTGAGTTAGCCCGAATGGAAAGCGAGGCAGACAAGCACCAAAGCCGGAAAGACGCTGCCACCGCCCCTCCCGCATTAGATGGAGCCCTCCACATGTGCAACGAATGTGAACGACGCTGCGGGTCCCATATCGGTCTGTTAGTCACCTCAAAATTCACTAACCTAGGTGACATCCCTAATGTATGTATATTATGTATGCTGGATTATATATCATGTATGTATATTATGTATGTGCTCCATTTATGTATTTATTTATTCAGCCTAGCTAGCAGCGTGTGGCAATGTTATTCCCATATCCCACATGCTTAATTAATGTGCCTGGCGACGTATGGAAGCTGCTAATGTATCACTTGCCATACGTCGCCTATGGCAGTTGACAAGGAGCCTAGCCAGGGAGACCGCTGCTCTCCTTTGTGTACATACTCTTATCCAGTAAACCGAACCTACAAAACTATACAGGTGTTTGTGTTCTCTCCTGTATATAGAACTTATTATTCAGAACCTAACATGGCGCAGTGATCCGATCTTACTGGATAATTACGAGTGAAAGTGCAAAGTCTGTGGAAAGCCGGCGTACGGACTCCTCCCGCATTGGGTCAATTCCCGCGCGTCATCCCTCCTCGAAGAATTTCGAAACTTTGAGCAGTGTCAGTGACAGTGATTTTCTGTGAAGTGTTTAGCACATTGTGTGTTTCGTGCCATTCATGTGTGACCTTGTTCTAAAGGATTCCCAAGGTATACGGCACGTTCTGGGCATTTGTAAGGAGTAGAGTTCAGTGCACCCGTCTCTGAACGCGTCCTGAGGGTACTGGGCTGACTGGGAGTCGCCGCGCCTCTCCCTCCACCCCCTCACAGCGCCGCCTCCACCCCCCCCTCACAGCTGGGGCAAGACTCTCTACCCGCCCGGGACACCACACATACACGTACTAACACTCGCTGACCGCGCGGCTTCTTATATATATTTTATATATATAACCTACTTATCTGTGTATTTAATTAATTTTTGTCTGAAATCTTGTTGATACGACGGGCTGACCGGTCAACACTGATTTAAGACATAGTACACAGAGGAAGTAGTTATGTCTCACGCCTTACGTAGCCGTGGACCCAGCGTCTGGATGAGCCAGGCGGGTGATAGCCCCGCAGAGATGGATGACCAGGCCGGCCACGACGCTCCAGCCCCCACATCGCGCAGTCCCTCACCTCAATATTCAGCGTTGTCTCCAGAGATAATTGCTTTACTATAGTTTATGAGAGATGAGAAACGCGAGGATGAAGCTCACAGACGTTTGGCGGATGAGCACAGAAGGCAAGCAGAGGCAGAACGAGACCACCAACGGAGATTGGAAGACAGTGAACGGTTTGAAGCCTTGATATCTCGCCTCACTGTTAACCAAGCCCCTGGCTCTAACACTGCCTCGGTACTGACTGGTTCAGATACCTCATCCATGCTTCCTTCACGCCCCCCAGCCCCACCTAAAGCAGCAGCTCAAACGCCGCCCATCTTGAAGCCTGATGAGACTTTCCAGACTTTTCGTGAATGGCGGCGACGGTGGACTGATTATTCTACAATGGTGGATCTCCCGAGTTTGTCACAGCCTAAACAACTCATCCAGCTGCGTATGTGCCTGTCCTTGGAAATTCAGCGTGTCTTGGAACATACGTCGCAGGTACCCCCAACCTCTTCGCTGTCTGTAGAGGAGGTACTGGACGTTCTACAACGGCACATCAAAGGACAGCAGAATGAAGCTCTGCGCAGGAGGGAATTGTTTAGCTGTAGACAGATGGAGGGTGAGTCTTTTGATGCCTTTTACGTACGACTCAAGAGCGCCTCGGAAGAGGTAGATATATGTCCAGGCCACCACCAGCAGTGCGAGGAGACCCAGTTGAGGCAGGTGATCCTGATGGGTGTTAAGGACGAGGAACTTGTCCAACGCCTCACCTCCCTCGACTCTTCCTCTTCTCTTAAGGATATGTTGACGATATGTCGCTCCTATGAGGCTGCCAGGTGCGCCACCTCTGCCATCCGTGCTCCCCCTACAGCTGTACGCGCTGTGTCCCGGTACAAGAAGGACAAGAAGTCTGTTCCTACGCCTTCGCCCACCACGTCCACGCCCGGTTTATTTTGCAACAACTGTGGTAAGCAGCACGGAACACAGGTGTGTCCAGCTGCTCAGTCTACCTGCAACAGTTGTGACCGTAAGGGCCACTGGTCACTCACAGTAAGGTGCCCAGCCAAACGCGTCCAGTGCAATGTGTGTGGTCGTCTGGGCCACTATGACAAATGTTGCCCTTCCAACAAACCCAAGGGACCGCGTCAGCGGAAGCTTCAGCCCCCTTCCACCAGAGAGGGCCGCCCACAGTCTTCCAATCAGAGGTACGACGACTCTTGACAACGCTCGAGCCACATTAGGAATGTGTGCTCCCCCCAGCGTCCCAGGACCAAAGTCCCCCAGTACATCAGTGTCATCGTGACCTACGGCGGTGTGTCATCCCGTCTTCAGATGTTGCCCGACACCGGCGCTGATGCTACAGTCATCGGTCCCCAGCATTTGCAATGCTTGGGGCTCTCTCCAAGTGATCTAGGACCGCCCCCCAAGGATCTCCGCTTTATGGCAGATGGTTCACAGATGACCCCGGCCCTAGGTTCACTCTATGCACACGTCACCTTTGGCAACAGGTCGTGTCAAGCCTGGATTGATGTGCATAATGGCGTCCCGACTCCTTTGCTGTCCTACAGACATTGCCAAGAGTTGGCCATCATCTCCCAGGACTTCCCAACACCGATTCTCGAGGTAAAACACGCCAACAGGGTGCACGAAGGGAGCAGCAACTACCCTGCTGCCGCCCTACCCCTACCTCTGGCCAGTGACACCTCCCCTTCGGTAGTTGTCCCTGCTGCTTCAAGTCTCCACGCCTTGGCTCGCCTCCACGACAGTCACTGTGGAGCCGAGGCCACCAAACGGCGTGCAAGACAGACTGTGTTCCGGCCTGGCATCGACCCCGACATCTCCAATGCTGTCCAGGTGTGTAAGCCCCGCCACGTATTCCAACCAAGCCAGCAGCAGGAACCCTTTATGAGTGACGACAACCCCACCCGCCCCTTTGAGTCTGTGTCGGCCGACTTTTTCTGTGTGTCAGGAAAGTCCTTCCTCGTTATCGTCGACCGTCTCTCTGGTTGGCCGGTTGTCATCAAGTGCGGTAATGACACGACGTCTGCCGCCACCATCAGCAAGTTCCGCCACTACTTCCGTGACGTGGGCGTTCCTGTACGCCTGCGAACCGACGGAGGGCCTCAGTTTACAAGCCGGGACTTTGCTGCGTTCCTTGACCGATGGGGAGTCCGGCATGTGTTGTCATCGCCCCATTACCCGCAGTCCAACGGCCACGCTGAGGCTGCTGTCAAATCCCTGAAGCACCTCATCCTTAAGGTGGCCCCTTCTGGGAACATTGACTGCGAGGCCTTCGACAGGGGTCTTCTTGAACTCCGCAACACACCTAACTACACCGGACGCTCCCCTGCCCAGGTTTTGTATGGACGCCCCCTTCGTTCTTGTGTCCCTGCTCACCCTCAATCCTTCTCCAAGGAGTGGCAGGCCAAGACAGAGGATTGTGATCGCCGAGCCGCCGAACGTGTTCAGGACGTCGTCGCCCGCTACAATGACCACGCCCGTTCTCTCCCCAGGTTGAGTGTCGGCACCCAAGTCCGTGTTCAGGACCCGACCTCCCTACGTTGGGACAAAGTAGGCGTAGTTATGGGCCTCGGCAGGTCACGGGACTACCAGGTGCGGTTACCCAGTGGTCGTGTGTGGTGGAGGAACCGCCGTTTTCTCCGCCCCGTAACAATGCCTTCTGCTGGCCCCGCCACCAGTGTTGAGTCCCATACCCTTCCCAGTGATGAAGTCCCTCGACGCTCAGAACGGATCCAAAAGAAAAGGTCCGCTCAAGACTTTGCTATGAGCGTATAGGGGGGAGGGAGGTGTATGTATATTATGTATGCTGGATTATATATTATGTATGTATATTATGTATGTGCTCCATTTATGTATTTATTTATTCAGCCTAGCTAGCAGCGTGTGGCAATGTTATTACCATATCCCACATGCTTAATTAATGTGCCTGGCGACGTATGGAAGCTGCTAATGTATCACTTGCCATACGTCGCCTATGGCAGTTGACAAGGAGCCTTGCCAGGGAGACCGCTGCTCTCCTTTGTGTACATACTCTTATCCAGTAAACCGAACCTACAAAACTATACAGGTGTTTGTGTTCTCTCCTGTATATAGAACTTATTATTCAGAACCTAACACCTAATACTTCATATCATTGTATCATAGCTGGATGATCGTCATACTCGATTCTGAGTGCCAGCAAAGTAGTAGTAGTAGTAGTGTATGTGTGTGTGTGTTTGAGCTTCTCATTTTTTTCCAAGTCTTCGCGGAGGTTGGACGCTTAAATGCCAGGCTAGAGACGCCACGTGAAACCAAAAGACCTCAGACCTCCTTCAATACGTCAGAGACCTCAAGATCACAGCGTGTACTTTATAGCCTCTTAAGCCATCCCCTCACCAAGGATATTACATTTGAAGAGAGAATATGATTTTCCTTCTTCTTTCTTTCTCACTCTCTCAACAGACACAAAAAATATGATTCCGGTACCTTCAAGTAACAGGACTTCAGACACCACCACATGACAGGACTTCAGACACCACCACATGACAGGACTTCAGACACCTCACCTCTACATGACAGGACTTCAGACACCACCACATGACAGGACTTCAGACACCTCACCTCTACATGACAGGACTTCAGACAACACCACATGACAGGACTTCAGACACCACCACATGACAGGACTTCAGACACCACCACATGACAGGACTTCAGACACCACCACATGACAGGACTTCAGACACCACCACATGACAGGACTTCAGACACCTCACCTCTACATGACAGGATTTCAGACACCACCACATGACAGGACTTCAGACACCTCACCTCCACATGACAGGACTTCAGACACCACCACATGACAGGACTTCAGAAACCTCAACTCCACATGACAGGACTTCAGACACTACCACATGACAGGACATCAGGCACCTCCACATGACAGGACATCAGGCACCTCAACTCCACATGACAGGACTTCAGACACTACCACATGACAGGACATCAGGCACCTCCACATGACAGGACTTCAGACACCACCAGATGACAGGACTTCAGACAACACCACATGACAGGACTTCAGACACCACCACATGACAGGACTTCAGAAACCTCATCTCCACATGACAGGACTTCAGACACCCCCCACATGACAGGACATCAGGCACCCCCACATGACAGGACTTCAGACACCACCACATGACAGGACTTCAGACACCCCCACATGACAGGACATCAGGCACCCCCACATGACAGGACTTCAAACACCTCCACATGACAGGACTTCAGACACCTCCACATGACAGGACTTCAGACACCACCACATGACAGGACTTCAGACACCCCCACATGACAGGACTTCAGACACCCCCACATGACAGGACATCAGGCACCCCCACATGACAGGACTTCAGACACCCCCACATGACAGGACTTCAAACACCTTGACATGACAGGACTTCAGAAACCTCACCACCACAGGACAGGACTTCAAACACCTCACCTCCACATGACAGGACTTCAGACACCTCACCTCCACATGACAGGACATCAGGCACCCCCACATGACAGGACTTCAGACACCTCACCTCCACATGACAGGACTTCAGACACCTCACCTCCACATGACAGGACATCAGGCACCACCACATGACAGGACCTCAGACACCTCACCTCCACATGACAGGACTTCAGACACCCCCACATGACAGGACTTCAGACACCCCCACATGACAGGACATCAGGCATCCCCACACGACAGGACTTCAGACACCTCACCTCCACATCACAGGAGTTCAGACATCCCCACATGACAGGACATCAGGCACCCCCACATGACAGGACTTCAGACACCCCCACATGACAGGACTTCAGACACCTCACCCCCACATGACAGGACTTCAGACACCTCACCCCCACATGACAGGACTTCAGACACCACCACATGACAGGACCTCAGACACCTCACCTCCACATGACAGGACTTCAGACAACACCACATGACAGGACTTCAGACACCACCACATGACAGGACTTCAGAAACCTCATCTCCACATGACAGGACTTCAGACACCCCCACATGACAGGACATCAGGCACCCCCACATGACAGGACTTCAGACACCTCACCTCCACATCACAGGAGTTCAGACACCCCCACATGACAGGACTTCAGACACCACCACATGACAGGACTTCAGACACCTCACCCCCACATGACAGGACTTCAGACACCACCACATGACAGGACCTCAGACACCTCACCTCCACATGACAAGACTTCAGACAACACCACATGACAGGACTTCAGACACCACCACATGACAGGACTTCAGAAACCTCATCTCCACATGACAGGACTTCAGACACCACCACATGACAGGACATCAGGCACCCCCACATGACAGGACTTCAGACACCTCACCTCCACATCACAGGAGTTCAGACACCCCCACATGACAGGACTTCAGACACCACCACATGACAGGACTTCAGACACCCCCACATGACAGGACTTCAGACACCTCCACATGACAGGACTTCAGACACCACCACATGACAGGACTTCAGACACCCCCACATGACAGGACATCAGGCACCCCCACATGACAGGACTTCAGACACCACCACATGACAGGACTTCAGAAACCTCATCTCCACATGACAGGACTTCAGAAACCTCATCTCCACATGACAGGACTTCAGACACCTCACCACCACATGACAGGACTTCAAACACCTTGACATGACAGGACTTCAGACACCTCACCTCCACATGACAGGACTTCAGACACCTCACCTCCACATGACAGGACATCAGGCACCCCCACATGACAGGACTTCAGACACCACCACATGACAGGACCTCAGACACCTCACCTCCACATGACAGGACTTCAGACACCCCCACATGACAGGACTTCAGACACCCCCACATGACAGGACATCAGGCACCCCCACATGACAGGACTTCAGACACCTCACCTCCACATCACAGGAGTTCAGACATCCCCACATGACAGGACATCAGGCACCCCCACATGACAGGACTTCAGACACCTCACCTCCACATCACAGGAGTTCAGACATCCCCACATGACAGGACTTCAGACACCACCACATGACAGGACCTCAGACACCTCACCTCCACATGACAGGAGTTCAGACACCCCCACATGACAGGACTTCAGACACCACCACATGACAGGAGTTCAGACACCCCCACATGACAGGACTTCAGACACCACCACATGACAGGACTTCAGACACCTCACCTCCACATCACAGGAGTTCAGACATCCCCACATGACAGGACATCAGGCACCCCCACATGACAGGACTTCAGACACCTCACCTCCACATCACAGGAGTTCAGACACCACCACATAACATGACTTCAGACACCACCACATAACATGACTTCAGACACCTCACCTACACATGACAGGACTTCAGACACCACCACATGACAGGACTTCAGACACCTCACCTCCACATCACAGGAGTTCAGACATTCCCACATGACAGGACATCAGGCACCCCCACATGACAGGACTTCAGACACCTCACCTCCACATCACAGGAGTTCAGACACCACCACATAACATGACTTCAGACACCACCACATAACATGACTTCAGACACCTCACCTACACATGACAGGACTTCAGACACCACCACATGACAGGACTTCAGACACCACCACATAACATGACTTCAGACACCTCACCTCCACATCACAGGAGTTCAGACACCCCCACATGACAGGAGTTCAGACACCCCCACATGACAAGACTTCAGACACCTCACCTCCACATCACAGGAGTTCAGACATCCCCACATGACAGGACATCAGGCACCCCCACATGACAGGACTTCAGACACCTCACCTCCACATCACAGGAGTTCAGACATCCCCACATGACAGGACATCAGGCACCCCCACATGACAGGACTTCAGACACCTCACCTCCACATGACAGGACTTCAGACACCTCACCTCCACATGACAGGACATCAGGCACCCCCACATGACAGGACTTCAGACACCACCACATGACAGGACCTCAGACACCTCACCTCCACATGACAGGACTTCAGACACCCCCACATGACAGGACTTCAGACACCCCCACATGACAGGACATCAGGCACCCCCACATGACAGGACTTCAGACACCTCACCTCCACATCACAGGAGTTCAGACATCCCCACATGACAGGACATCAGGCACCCCCACATAACATGACTTCAGACACCTCACCTCCACATCACAGGAGTTCAGACACCCCCACATGACAGGACTTCAGACACCTCACCTCCACATCACAGGAGTTCAGACACCCCCACATGACAGGACTTCAGACACCACCACATAACATGACTTCAGACACCACCACATAACATGACTTCAGACACCTCACCTACACATGACAGGACTTCAGACACCTCACCTACACATGACAGGACTTTAATATATATTCACACGCCAGGACTAAGAAACAAAGGTCCCGCTCACGTGCGGCACAATGGCCTCGTCTTTCTCCCGATGAATACACATGTTAAGTCACCTGGACAAAGGAGGGCGTGTCATCAAGGCCGCTGAGAAAAAACAGCTATTTTTATATCTTAACGAGCTCCACTCTCTCCAAGACTCAAAAAATTTTACCCCACGTTAATGATATTCTTGTGATTAAAACTTAATTTGATCCAATTAGAACAGTCAGGGAGAACAGCAAGAAAGTGAACATTATATCATACCAGCACAGACAAACTATAAAAAAATATAAAATTTTTGGCACTTTCTCAAATTTCCGAGTTCTTCATTCTGGTATATGTTGCCTTGAGGAAAAGTTGTGAGCATTAGCAAAAAAAAATTAAAATTATGTGGCCATGTTTTCTAATATAATTCGAGACAAGCATCACTACACAAGTTGCTCAGTTTGGTGGCTTAACGGTGAGAGACGACTGGACAAATAATAGGTAGGTTAAGTAACATGGTCTGAAACATAATCACCTTGAAATCAAATCCCTGCGAAACAATATGTCCCTCACTTCACTTGATAAAGATAATAGGTAGTACATTTCATCACGCTCATGAATGATCCGGTTTTAAAAAAAGGTGAATTTAATGAGGTAAATAATGATGACACATCCACATAAATCAGTATTGTGATGGTGTGGCGGAAATTCTCAATTAATTTTCCCTGAACAAAAAACACAAATATTTCCATAAGGGAAGGTAAAAACGATAGGACTGTTGGTGGTATTATCAATTATTTTTACAATACAAAAGATGGAGTTCCGTGCGTTTACCTGTTGGCAATGGCAGCTAATTAACTTCTCAGTACAACATCTGCCAATGTAACAGTTCCACAAGTTCCTCCATTTACTTAAAACCGAAATAACGTTTATCTGTCTATATTCTTGTATATAGTTTTCTGTCTATCAATCTGTCTATCTATCTATCTATCTGTCTATCTATCTGTCTATCTATCTATCTATCTGTCTATCTATCTATCTATCTATCTATCTATCTATCTATCTTGTATGGAAGGATGATGATCTGAAGAAAATGGGGCGAGAACAGAAGAATCATCCCCCCAGTCCTTATACTCGGCTCACCAGGCATTACCAGGCACTACCTGGCACCACCAGACACCAAGCACTCCCAGGCATTACCAGGCACCACCAGACATCACCAGACATTACCAGGCACCACCAGGCACCACCAGGCATTACCAGGCACCACCATGCACCACCAGGCATTGCCAGGCATCACCAGGCATTACCAGGCACCACCAGGCACCACCAGGCATTACCAGGCACCACCAGGCATCACCAGGCACCACCAGGCACCCCTAGGCATTTCCAGGCATAACCAGGCACCATCAGGCATTACCAGGCACCACCAGGCACCAGTAGGCATCACCAGGCACCACCAGGCATCACCAGGCACCACCAGGCACTACCTGGCATCACCAGGCACTACCTGGCACCACCAGGCACTACCTGGCATCACTAAGCACTACCAGACACTACCAGGCTTCACTAGGCACCTCCAGACACTCCCAGGCACCACCAGGGATCACCAGGCACCACCAAGCATCACCAGGCACCATCAAGCACTACCTGGCATCACCAGGCACCACCAGGCATCACCAGGCACCACCACGCATCACCAGACACCACCGAACACTACTAGGCATCACCAGGCACTACCTGGCATCACCAGGCATCCCCAGGCACTACCTGACATCACCAGGGATCACCAGGCACCACCAGGCACCACCAGCCATTACCAGGCATCACCAGACACCACCAGGCATCACTAGACACCACCAGGCACCATTAAGCATCACCAGGCACCACCAGGCATCACCAGACACCACCAGGCATCACCAGACACCACCAGGCATCACCAGATACCAACAGGCACTACCAAGCATCACCAGACACCACCAGACACCACCAGGCATCACCAGATACCAACAGGCACTACCAAGCATCACCAGACACCACCAGGCATCACCAGACACCACCAGGCATCACCATGCATCACCAGACACCATCAGGCATCACCAGACACCACCAGGCACCATTAAGCATCACCAGACACCACCAGGCATCACCAGACACCACCAGGCACCATTAAGCATCACCAGACACCACCAGGCACCATTAAGCATCACCAGACATCACCCGAGATCACCGGGCATCACCAGTTACCACCAGGCATCACAAGGCATCACCAAACGCATTTACGAATGAGTTATACTTTACTTTATCCTTTATGTATGTCCACTATAATGAATCCCAACTTGGGCCATTCAACACTCCCAATACAAAGGCAAGCGGGAGGGTTTCATTGAACACACACACACACACACACACACACACACACACACACACACACACTCTCTCTCTCTCTCTCTCTCTCTCTCTCGCAAGGGTGGTGGGAAGGGGGGTATCGTTCAACACACAAACGATACCGAGAACGTAACGAAAGGAAACGAAAAAGAGGATCAAATTGGCGACGATAAGTTAAACCCGTTGCTGTTAATTTCCGGCGTGTAGAGTTTTACTAGGACAAGATCCGACACTGTCTGTCTGAGAGATAAGTCGACATTAGACGAGATCTTAGGGGGAGACTTTGAGACCACACGCAGATAGTTCCCTGAGGCACTGGGAGATTTTTTTTTTTATCGAGAGAAGTAATTGAGGAAAAGTCTATCAGGTAGTTGAGATATCTCTTTCACAATACGGGATGATAACGATTGGAGAGAGAGATAAGGAGACGGAAGAGGAGGAGGAGGAAGGTGATGAATGTGTGTGTGTGTGTGAGGAAGGAGGAGGGGAGGAGGAGGATCAAGTGAGAGATGTGAAGTGTGATAAATGATCGTCGAGACAGAGAGAGAGAGAGAGAGAGAGAGAGAGAGAGAGAGAGAGAGAGAGAGAGAGAGAGAGGAGGGAGGATTTAGGGTATGAAAGGGAAAGAGTGAAGGGAAGAGAGAGAAAGTAAGAGCAATTGAATAACAGATAAGGAGAGATTAAGGATGAAAGAAAGAGAATGATAAATCAAGAAGGGACATGAAGTAACAAGAAAGAGGAAATGGGAACAAGAAGTGTAAGAGAGAGAGAGAGAGAGAGAGAGAGAGAGAGAGAGAGAGAGAGAGAGAGAGAGAGAGAGAGAGAGAGAGAGAGCATTCCAAATTTTTAAGATGAAGAAAATAAATGATTGGAACTTTATTTCACCGAGATTTGAGAGAGACAGTCAATAATCTTCACCAGTGAGATTTGAATAGAAAATTACACAATCCTCAAGTGATTGGAGGGATTGGAACCTCATCAGCAAGATTGTCAATGAGAACGAATCTGATTAGAAATGACATCATCGAGATTTGAAGCCAAGACTATGCAATTGATCACTAGGAGAGACCAATGATTAGACACCATTTATCAGTGAAGGAAAGAGCATAACCCTCCCACTATCAAAGGTCATTCAGTAATTACGGAAAAAAAACACATTGGAATCCCGTAAGAAAAATGACTGGAAAATATTCGATGAAATTAGGAATATAAAAACCAAAATATTAGAAAAGAAAAACAAACACACAAGCGAGATTGGAAGGAAACGGGAGGAAGGAAAGTCGAGATGGAAGGAGTGAGGGAGGGATTCAGCAGAAAGGCTTCACTTGATGTAAACAAACAAGGTCCGAACCACCTGATGACCCCACGTGGACTCCGGTAATCAGGTAATGGAAGGTGTGTGTTTGTGTGTGTGTGTGTGTGTGAGGGAGACGTGTGCTTTCACTGCCAAACGCCCTCCTCTTCCTCCTCCTCCTCCTCGTACCTGCTCCCTCTCACACTTCATCAGATTCCCTTTGTTCCGAAGGTTCATTGGTCCACTGGTTCATTAGTTCGATGGTTCATTGGTCTAAAGGTTCATTGGTCCGGAGGTTCAGTAGTTCGAAGGTTCATTAGTTCAAAGGTTCATTGGTATAAATATTATTAGCCCGAAAGTTCATTAGACTAGTGTGAAAGGTTCAATGGTTCAAATTTTCAATGAATGATTTGTATGTAAAAAAAAAAAGTAACGTTTTGTAAGAACTAATGAAAAATTAAGTTAATATTATGTTAGATATAAAGAAGAATATCTGCAACATGAATAATCTGTAAATAAATGTTACACCAATTATACTCTCTCTCTCTCTCTCTCTCTCTCTCTCTCCCCTCTCTCTCTCTCAAAACAAGACAGCCGCCAGAGGGGACCCAACACAAAAGTTCCCCTCCAAATATACGAGAGTTGATTCAAACTTCAAACGTTTACATTAAAATTCCTCCTACCGCTTCACCTTTAATAGACTTTATTACTGAACGATAAGATATGATATGCACGTGTTGCCATTTTCTTCTCTAATGGTAAACTAAGAGGTTAATGGTTGATATTTTTTCTGGTTGTGTTTTAATCAGTTATGTTGTACTGTACGTCGCCTCTTCGGACCTGACGGGTGGATATTGAACAGTTCTTCGGAATTCTTATTTGGGCTCCAATAAGTAATTTTAATGATGGGTAAGAACCACAATTGACTATAATAAAATAAAAGTCCTCGTCGTCAACTACAAAGAAGAAGAAGGAGAAGGAGAAGGAGAAGGAGAAGAAGAAGAAGAAGAAGAAGAAGAAGAAGAAGGGTCCAATTAATCAAGTGAAATTTTACGAAACCTCGAATTTGACAACAACAAAATTGAACAAATGTTGGCACTAAAGAGAGGTAATGGGATGTGTTTGGTGGTCCTGCTGGGGGTCTTGGGAAGCCTAGCCCGGGGGAGAAGGAGGAGGGGGGGAAAAGGGGGGTGAGAGAGGGAATGAGGAGGGATAAAGAGGAAGAGAGAGGTGGTAGTAGAAGAGGAGGAGATAGAGAATTGGGAGGGAAAAGGAGGGTGAAAGACTGAGGGGGGGGGGAGAAGGAGGAGCAGGAGAAGGAGAGATGAAATTGGGAGAGAAATAGAGGAAGAGAGTGGAAGTAATAGAGGAGGGGGAGGAAGAGAAGAAGAAAAAAGCGAAGGGGACGAAAAGAGGGGAAAGAATAAAAGGAGATATTAAAACTTAAGAGAGAGAGAGAGAGAGAGAGAGAGAGAGAGAGAGAGAGAGAGAGAGAGAGAGAGACCCAACTACCTATAAAGTTATTGGGTAAATTCTCTCGGCCAATAATAATCAGAGGGTCACAGTGGGAAGTATGACTGCCTTCCCTCCCCCAATCCTTCCCTCAGCCCCTCCTTCCCTCCCTCCACCACTACTACCCAAATTGAGGCGATGTTCACTTAGTGGAAATCACGGGAACGCGGAGGAAATATTCATACGAGAGAACCATTATAGGAGGGAAAATATACCAATTCAGCGGAAATGTCTAACCCTGGCTCATGGGGAAGTAATTGAAGCACATTGATGACGGTGATGGGGAAGAGAGTACAAGATATGGAGATAATTTAATGATGATGATTTATTCCGGCAAATTAGATATGGTTGGTGATTTTTTTTCTCTTTTTTCAATGTGGAAAACGACAATCTAATTCTGGTAGGATTACAGCTTGATAATTTCGTTCACTTGTACTAAAATTAATAAGTGATAATTTTCTTCGTTAGACAAAATAAAATTTATAATCTAGTTAACTTGTTTTGAATAAAGTGATAATTGTGTTCCCTTCTACTGCATAAATTTGATAATTTTCGTTCATTTTGACAAAAGAGGCTGATATAATTTTGTTAACTTGTGCTGGGTAAGTAAAAATTGTTTTGCTAGCTGAATTTTTCTTGCAAATTAGACAAGTTGATAGTGACCAGTTACTTGGAGTTCTTATTTGGGTACAATTAGTAATTTAATGATGGGGAAGAACCACAAGTGACTATAATAAAATAAAACTCCTCGTCGTCATCTACTAGTACTCCTGCGATTTTTCACTTGTACTCGTAACCCTGATAAATCAATCTGTTAAACAATAGTTATAATCCATACACTCATATAATAGAAGCATTGATAATTCATTCAAACTAAATTAAATATATGGCGATAATTCACTGAAATGAAAGACTCTGATAATTAATTAGTCTGATTCCATGAAACACTCCGATAATTCAGGCGTATATACGACGTACTGATATTCTTGTGCATGATGTATGCCAATAATTCGTGGCGGTATGATACGCTGATATTATTTTACGCTAAAGATAGATACTAATAATGTGTGAGAGTAAACAAGATAATTTGATAATTTATGTACAGTAATGAAAGCATACTGATCATTCTTTAGAGTAAGTCAAATACCTTGATAATTCGTATAATTGTATAAAAACAAAACAATCACAAACACGGATTATATCAACAAGATGTTAACTGTTTTAAATGCATGAAAACTACTGATAATTTTCAAATTAATGGTCAAAAAAATAATTAATACTTTTACTAATAACTTACCAGGCTCGGAGCAGCTTGTCTGCCTTGTGCACTCACTAGAACGGATGTCAATTTCGTGCACTCACTAAAACGGGCCAGTCTATTTCGTGCACTCACTAAACCGGGCCAATCTATTTCGTGCACTCACTAAACCGGGCCAGCCTATTTTGTGCACTCACTAAAAAAATAAACATGCTTGTATGTACACACTCTAAAACGAAACAAAACAGTATTTGTTCGTACACTCACTAGAAACATACCCACGTTCACTGGCGCCCTCCACTAGTAGGGGCATGTTCCGTCACGCACAGTCAACAGAGCACTGACATTAACACACATATCCTCACCTTTTTGCATCTCTTCCCGTTTTCTCTATACCAACCAATCAGAAGCTCCACGACACCACAACAACAACTCATCGTACGTAACTACCACTTTGGCTTGTTACACCTGCCTTTGAGTGTGCGACATAGGACGACCCGGATGTGGGTGACCTCCTACACTGGAATAGACAAGGTGGTGAGTGTTAGTACAGGAGGAAGGAAGGTTGAGTGTTGTCAAGTTTAAGTGTCTTGCTATTCTCACCTTTGACTTATATCATCCTCGATTAATATCAGCCTTGGCTAGCACCACCCTTGGCTACGCTCACCTTTGAATATGCTCACCCTTGACTATGCTCAGGCTCGACTATGCTCACCCTCAACTATGCTCACCTTTGACTGGCTAGAAGGTGTATATCATCTTTAGCAGCAGGAGTTAGCATATAACTAGTTAAAAGGGATCAGTCCTTAATAGACCACGGTATTAATGAGGACCAACCTAACCTCTAAAATGGAGACAGAATCCTAATGGGACCTTGTGTCAATGGGCTCCAAACATGATGAGCCTTAAGCCTAATGGGTCGCTGTAGTAATAGGAGGTCCCAATCGTAATGAACAGTTAATGTTAGGTTGGGGCATATTTGGCCTACCACTGTCACATCACGAAGAAAATGGGAGAAATTTAGGGATCAACTATGAGCTGCTGAGATACGATTCCCATTTCCTCGACTAATTACCTCGCCTTTGAGAGTTTGTTGTTGTGGGGTGGAGAGTGTACCTCATTACTGGTCTGGAAGAACACCCGCCACCACCAGAGGAAATAATATTAACTTAGTTGTTTTTGTGTGTTTTTTTTAAGGCAGTATTTAGAACCAAGTTCCCGCAGTAGTAAAAGTGTTATTAGTTGTAATCAGCTTTGTTGCCGCCTCGAGATGTTGATTGTGGGTCGACGCCATCTTGGGTTTCAAAATGGTTACCATGAATGCTGTAAATTTCCTAATAACTCAGTTTTCAGGGACATGACATTAAGTCTTAAGGAGTAAAAAAATCATGGTATTGACTGTGTGGTGTTCAACAACAAAAACATTGGTATATGGCGACTAAGTGATAAATCCATCGTCGCCCCTCATAGCTCTGTGTAAGGTAATGTGTATTTATACAATATAACACCTATTGAGGCCATCTTATGGCGTATAAACTATATTGGTATGCCACCACTATGAACTGAGAACAAATACCGTTGTAAGAGGAGAGGAGATAAGTTAGGGCCCAATATGATTGTGATCTCTGAATTTAAACGGCTGACTAAATTGCTGTTCGAAATGTTATAGAAATATTTATTATCGGCAGGACTGTGAACACCTCTCTCTTTGACCACCCCCATGTACTGCCAACATAAACTATCAAATAACAACCATAATATATTTAAATAACTTTATGGTCTGTCTCCCTTTTTGCTGTTTCCTTTATAACTTGACAACTATGCCAGTCGTTCTGTTGTAACTCAATATTCTACGAAATTAGATTTAAGCTAGATAATGTGATGTAATTTAATTTAACCTTTCTGTGTTATTTTACCTCTGACCTAATTCTACCTCTGGTTTCCCTAATTAGCTGTGTGACAACAGGTCTTATATCTAGGTCAGGTTGAAATATTTTTATACCTGTTTCCTGCTGCTACTCTGAAACGTTGACAATACGTATTTTGGATCACTATGGCACAGTGCCTACTGACTATACTGCCAGAGACCTTGACTATGGTGGATTTAATTAGAGTCAAGTGAAGACAACAAAGGTATTACGTAATTAAAAAGGTAGAGAAGTGTTCGGCCAGCGACAGCAAAACCTTTGTTCTTATTTCGCGGGGTCGAACACATAACTATACATATATTCACGTATATGTGTATGTATATAAAAATACAGCATACGTGTATACTGTATATATTCCCTCATAAAGAACCTCTACCAATCAGCACTCATTTATAACCCAGACTAGCCTCGTGAGGAACACCCTGCAACACTGTTTTTCCTACATCACATAAACTCCAGCAGTTCAAAACATCCTACTTCAAATATTTTCAATCTCAGGCAGGCAAGGGGACGCCTCCGTAAACACACGTGACTGTGAAACAAGTCTGACCTCTCCCTTCACCATTTATATAGAGTTATTGATGTCTGAACTTTTAATAATATGCAGGACTTGACACACGCTTAGGCAGGATTACTATAAACATCTGCTTATCAAACTCTGCGAAATATGTGTTTTCCTTCAGTATCAAGATCCTCGGGTTGAGTGGTTATCAACATAGTCCTGATATTTATTTTCTAGGTATATTTTCAACTACAGAAACACCATATGTGCAGGCAATCACAGAAACCTCCATCAACCTTCTTTGACCTTTGACCTCTGATCTCGAACTTCAGTCCTCAAACAAAATAAAATCGACACAGGGTTCAATAAAGGTATAAGGGATCCGATGCTTATTAATTAAAAGGAAATCTGTAAGGGTTTGTGCGTGTATGTGGAGATCAATCTAGAGGGAAATGATTGCTGCTTCGACTCAAATTATTGGGTCATGACCGAAGATGAAAAACTGATATTGACTCCAGCTTAAAAAAAAAAAGAAGTGAAGAAATAAGAAAGGCCAGATATTAGTCTTTGGTAACAATAAACAGCCTCTGAAAGAATAACACATGCGTAAAGACATCCAGCAGCCAAGTCAGGAGCGGCAAAAATTGAATTGACTAAACGCAGTCAAAGCAAGTAAACAACTGCCACAAATGAAAGGGAACATTTGCCTAAGTTATTTCTATAATATTATTCCACTTCTTCAGTTTGTATAATATACTCGACGAATATATATATGAAAGATCGATACAGCATTATGTTCTGTATATATAGTGATGTATAACAAAAGATGCCAAGGAAATTGAAAGTGAAGATATTTACAAGACAATGATATATGGATGAAGAACAGAGGACAGTGATGTAGCGGGAGGAACTACTGGAGGGAACTGAGATGAGGAAACAAAAAATATGAGAGAACTAACGGCAGGGGTGACATGTGTAAGCTGTAGGATAAGGTGAAGCAAGGCTGAGATGGTCTGATTATGTGGTGAGACGAGGTGACGGAGAGACGATAAAGAAAACCTGGAATGAACCACTCAGAGGCAGGAGATCAGGAAGAGGACGCACGAAATCACAAAAATAATATATTTTTGATGTACTACTTGAAAATGTATGGCGTGTATGTATGTATGTATGTATGTATGTATGGATGTATGTATGCATGTATGTATGTATGCTTTAAAAACCTTTGATCTAGATGTATGATAGTTATTTTGTGGGTCCCCTTTTTTCTGACCTGACTTGACTAGTCACGTCACCACCCTTCTCTTAAGCTCCTCTACGTGTGTGTTGGTGTGGGGATTAGTGGATGTCATCATTTTGACCTGACCTCATGTTTTTAGGTCACCCTGTATATTTAAGCCTCTCTCTGTCCATGTAATCCAGTTGCCTCTGAAGATGTCTTGAATAAAGACGAAAGCTAAGGTACTCCGTTGTTTCCATTTTCCCGTGTGATTTTATCAAGATTTATCTTATCCACGTTTTCATTGTGGATTTTCATAAAAAAAGTATGTATGTATGTATGTATGTATGTTTTGTGTACGCATGGATATGTATATTATGTACACAGAGCACACTCCTCTAACAATACACCAGGAAATATTTTGATAATTGTAATTCAATTCGGGTAGAAATATATCGACCAAACCTGACCTTATGACACTCGTCACAGCTTACCCCGTGACCTAAACTAACCTTTTACCCATATAATAGCGCCCAGATAACCTGACGCAGTCTCAAAACCTAGAAAGAAAGAAAGAAAGAAAGAAAGAAAGAAAGAAAGAATAAGCCTTTTGCTACGCGGGTTCTCCTCAAATTCGACTAATCAACAGCCACATAAGATTAGTTACAACCCAATCAGAAGGTCAGAAGCGACGGCGATAAATCCAATATGGAAATCTTCAGTCAATGTGAATTTCTCCAAGAGTTAATACGGACCCTGGGAGGCCAGGTATTCTTCAGGCCCTCCACCCTCCCTATTTATAGACCTCCCCTCCCCTTCTTAGCGTATAGAACCTTCCCTTTACCCTCCTGATCTATACTGATCTCCCTTTGCCCTTCCGGCCCAATTGGGAATTTCCTCTACCCCTTTAAATTATAGAGATTTTCTTTAATGGGCGCGGTGGCCGAGTGGATATTGAACTCACCTCCTGGTCTAGCAGTCACCGATTCGAATCTCGTGACCGGCCATGGGTGGGGTGCTCCTAGTTAATCCAGCTACAGAATGGGGACCTAATTTGACAGTTGGGAAAGAGAGAGGCGGTAGAGTGCAGTGTCGGCCACGCTTTCTCCTTGTGTACAGGAGGCCTAGTCTTCAGTGTGCCGATTGCTCACTGTTCTTAACGGGTCGCCAGGCCTATGGATTCCATTTTCACTTTTCACATCCCATTTATCCCGCTCATCCCCCTCCCATCCTAATTCATGTCTCCCTTCTTCCCCTTCTCATATCTACCCCCCTCTTTTCTTTTATTCCTCGTCTCTACCTTCCACTTCCCCTACTATCTAACTTCATCCTTCCCCTCTATACTGTACCTCCCTCCCCCCTTCTCATCTACCTCTCGTCCTCCTCTCTATCTCCCTCTCTCCGTCCCCCCTTCCTTCTGCATTCCTTCCTCCCTCACTTCTGCCTTCATACCACCTTGCCCTCTCCCTACATTCCTTCCTCCTTCCCTTCTCTCTACCTCCCCTCATGTCTCAATGTCTAACGAATTATTTCCCTCCCTATCTCTTTCCTCCTTCCTTCTCCCCTCACGCCCCCAATCTCCCCTCCCTAACTCATCCATCCTCCCCTCCATTCTTCCTTCTCCCCTCACACCCCCTCCCTACTTATTTCCTCCATCCTTCCCTCTCCCCCCTCATCCTTCCGTCTTCCCTCTCAACCCTTCCCTCCCCCTCCCTACCTCTTTCCTCTTCTCCTTCATCCTTCCGTCTCCCCTCGCGTCCCCTCCCTCTCTTTCCACCCTTCCCCCTCCGCTCATCCCTCTCCCCTCACACCCCCTCCCTCTCTCCCCCTCCTACCTGGCCACTGGATCGTTAGGGACCCCCTCGTGATTTACATAATTGTTTGGATTCGCCCTCGGTGTTGTAGAGTGATCTCCAAGGGGAATTTCCCGGAACTGGCAGATGAGTGGTATATGGGTCTCACCTCCCTCTAACACTGTGTCCAGATCCTCAAAGTTTCTAAAGATAAATGGTCCTCGTAATAGAGAGACAGAGTCAAGCACCTAACTGGTAGACTTAAGCACAAAGACCTAAAATAACAAAGGAATTTCATTGAGGTTTTGTCTTGATACGTTCAATTGATACCATGTAAAGTTAACATAAAAGTATCACTGGAAAAATTATCTCCCTTAATTTTGCATTTTATTTAATGTTAAGTGAATATGTTTAAATAAGGTAAAATTTCAATGTGACTTTTATGGTATTTTTCGACTTAAACCATTGAATACCATGAATAAACCCGATGTTTTAACACTTTAAGTACAATGTTTTAACCCTTTTAAGACATCGTAAGTGCACTGTTACAGCCTGAGTAAAAGGAATAATCCTCGTTAGACCTTTTGATAATTAATCTGAACAAAGCACATTAAACACCGCATCTCTTATCTATATATTAATGCCAATAAACTTTTTTTAAATAGCAGAAAGAAAATCACTGAAGACTCTTGTTTACACTCTAATAGCAAAAATTAGATAGAATAGAATTTTCTTATATTTTTCATTTATAGGAAATATTGGAGATAATTCGTAGATTTTAAACATTTAGAGGAATAATCCATACTTACCCTCGACATTTATTTAATCTTTGGGACGGACAGGTGAGCTGGTGGTGAGAGAGGGAGAGAATGTTGGAGATGAGGGAGGGAGGGAGAGAAGGCCTGTGAGGAGGGAGGGAGAGAAGGTCAGTGATGAGGGAGGGAGAGAAGGTCAGTGATGAGGGAGGGAGAGAAGGTCAGTGATGAGGGAGGGAGAGAAGGTCACTAATGAGGGAGGGAGAGAAGGTCAGTGATGAGGGAGGGAGAGAAGGTCAGTGGTGAGAGAGGGAGAGAAGGTCACTAATGAGGGAGGGAGAGAAGGTCAGTGATGAGGGAGGGAGAGAAGGTCAGTGATGAGGGAGGGAGAGAAGGTCAGTGAGGAGGGAGGGAGAGAAGGTCAGTGATGAGGGAGGGAGAGAAGGTCAGTGGTGAGAGAGGGAGAGAAGGTCACTAATGAGGGAGGGAGAGAAGGTCAGTGATGAGGGAGGGAGAGAAGGTCAGTGATGAGGGAGGGAGAGAAGGTCAGTGAGGAGGGAGGGAGAGAAGGTCAGTGATGAGGTAGGGAGAGAAGGTCAGTGATGAGGGAGGGAGAGAAGGCCTGTGAGGAGGGAGGGAGAGAAGGTCAGTGATGAGGGAGGGAGAGAAGGTCAGTGATGAGGGAGGGAGAGAAGGTCAGTGATGAGGGAGGGAGAGAAGGTCAGTGATGAGGGAGGGAGAGAAGGTCAGTGATGAGGGAGGGAGAGAAGGTCAGTGATGAGGGAGGGAGAGAAGGTCAGTGATGAGGGAGGGAGAGAAGGTCAGTGATGAGGGAGGGAGAGAAGGCCTGTGAGGAGGGAGGGAGAGAAGGTCAGTGATGAGGGAGGGAGAGAAGGTCAGTGATGAGGGAGGGAGAGAAGGTCAGTGATGAGAGAGGGAGAGAATGTTGGAGATGAGGGAGGGAGAGAATGTTTGTGAGGAGGGAGGGAGAGAAGGTCAGTGATGAGAGAGGGAGAGAATGTTGGAGATGAGGGAGGTAGGGAGAGAAGGCCTGTGAGGAGGGAGGGAGAGAAGGTCAGTGATGAGGGAGGGAGAGAAGGTCAGTGATGAGGGAGGGAGAGAAGGTCAGTGAGGAGGGAGGGAGAGAAGGTCAGTGATGAGGGAGGGAGAGAAGGTCAGTGATGAGGGAGGGAGAGAAGGTCAGTGATGAGGGAGGGAGAGAAGGTCAGTGATGAGGGAGGGAGAGAAGGTCAGTGAGGAGGGAGGGAGAGAAGGTCACTAATGAGGGAGGGAGAGAAGGTCAGTGATGAGGGAGGGAGAGAAGGTCAGTGATGAGGGAGGGAGAGAAGGTCACTAATGAGGGAGGGAGAGAAGGTCAGTGATGAGGGAGGGAGAGAAGGTCAGTGATGAGGGAGGGAGAGAAGGTCAGTGAGGAGGGAGGGAGAGAAGGTCAGTGATGAGGAGGGAGAGAAGGTCAGTGATGAGGGAGGGAGAGAAGGTCTGTGATGAGGGAGGGAGAGAAGGTCAGTGATGAGGGAGGGAGAGAAGGTCAGTGATGAGGGAGGGAGAGAAGGTCAGTGATGAGGGAGGGAGAGAAGGTCAGTGATGAGGAGGGAGAGAAGGTCAGTGATGAGGGAGGGAGAGAAGGTCAGTGATGAGGAGGGAGAGAAGGTCAGTGAGGAGGGAGGGAGAGAAGGTCACTGATGAGGAGGGAGAGAAGGTCAGTGATGAGGGAGGGAGAGAAGGCCTGTGAGGAGGGAGGGAGAGAAGGTCAGTGATGAGGGAGGGAGAGAAGGTCAATGATGAGAGAGGGAGAGAAGGTCAGTGAGGAGGGAGGGAGAGAAGGTCACTAATGAGGGAGGGAGAGAAGGTCAGTGATGAGGGAGGGAGAGAAGGCCTGTGAGGAGGGAGGGAGAGAAGGTCAGTGATGAGGGAGGGAGAGAAGGTCAGTGATGAGGGAGGGAGAGAAGGTCAGTGATGAGGAGGGAGAGAAGGTCAGTGAGGAGGGAGGGAGAGGAGGTCAGTGATGAGAGAGGGAGAGAAGGTCAGTGAGGAGGGAGGGAGAGAAGGTCAGTGAGGAGAGAGGGAGAGAAGGTCAGTGATGAGGGAGGGAGAGAAGGTCAGATGAGGGAGGGAGAGAAGGTCAGTGATGAAGGAGGGAGAGAAGGTCACTAATGAGGGAGGGAGAGAAGGTCAGTGATGAGAGAGGGAGAGAAGGTCAGTGATGAGGGAGGGAGAGAAGGTCAGTGATGAAGGAGGGAGAGAAGGTCACTAATGAGGGAGGGAGAGAAGGTCAGTGATGAGGGAGGGAGAGAAGGTCAGTGATGATGGAGAGAGAGAAGGTCACTAATGAGGGAGGGAGAGAAGGTCAGTGATGAGGGAGGGAGAGAAGGTCAGTGATGAGGGAGGGAGAGAAGGTCAGTGAGGAGGGAGGGAGAGAAGGTCAGTGATGAGGGAGGGAGAGAAGGTCAGTGATGAGAGAGGGAGAGAAGGTCAGTGATGAGAGAGGGAGAGAAGGTCAGTGATGAGAGAGGGAGAGAAGGTCAGTGATGAGGGAGGGAGAGAAGGTCACTAATGAGGGAGGGAGAGAAGGTCACTAATGAGGGAGGGAGAGAAGGTCAGTGATGAGGGAGGGAGAGAAGGTCACTAATGAGGGAGGGAGAGAAGGTCAGTGATGAGGGAGGGAGAGAAGGTCTGTGAGGAGGGAGGGAGAGAAGGTCAGTGATGAGGGAGGGAGAGAAGGTCAGTGATGAGGGAGGGAGAGAAGGTCAGTGATGAGAGAGGGAGAGAAGGTCAGTGATGAGGGAGGGAGAGAAGGTCACTAATGAGGGAGGGAGAGAAGGTCAGTGATGACGGAGGGAGAGAAGGTCAGTGATGAGGGAGGAAGAGAAGGTCAGTGATGAGGGAGGGAGAGAAGGTCACTAATGAGGGAGGGAGAGACGGTCAGTGATGAGAGAGGGAGAGAAGGTCAGTGATGAGGGAGGGAGAGAAGGTCAGTGATGAGGGAGGGAGAGAAGGTCAGTGATGAGGGAGGGAGAGAAGGTCAGTGAGGAGGGAGGGAGAGAAGGTCAGTGATGAGGGAGGGAGAGAAGGTCACTAATGAGGGAGGGAGAGAAGGTCAGTGATGAGGGAGGGAGAGAAGGTCAGTGATGAGGGAGGGAGAGAAGGTCACTAATGAGGGAGGGAGAGAAGGTCAGTGATGAGGGAGGGAGAGAAGGTCAGTGATGAGAGAGGGAGAGAAGGTCAGTGATGAGGGAGGGAGAGAAGGTCACTAATGAGGGAGGGAGAGAAGGTCACTAATGAGGGAGGGAGAGAAGGTCAGTGATGAGGGAGGGAGAGAAGGTCACTAATGAGGGAGGGAGAGAAGGTCAGTGATGAGGGCGGGAGAGAAGGTCAGTGAGGAGGGAGGGAGAGAAGGTCAGTGAGGAGGGAGGGAGAGAAGGTCAGTGATGAGGGAGGAAGAGAAGGTCAGTGATGAGGGAGGGAGAGAAGGTCAGTGATGAGGGAGGGAGAGAAGGTCAGTGATGAGGGAGGGAGAGAAGGTCACTAATGAGGGAGGGAGAGAAGGTCAGTGATGAGGGAGGGAGAGAAGGTCAGTGATGAGGGAGGGAGAGAAGGTCACTAATGAGGGAGGGAGAGAAGGCCTGTGATGAGGGAGGGAGAAAAGGTCACTAATGAGGGAGGGAGAGAAGGTCAGTGATGAGGGAGGGAGAGAAGGTCAGTGAGGAGGGAGGGAGAGAAGGTCACTAATGAGGGAGGGAGAGAAGGTCAGTGATGAGGGAGGGAGAGAAGGTCAGTGATGAGGGAGGGAGAGAAGGTCAGTGATGAGGGAGGGAGAGAAGGTCACTAATGAGGGAGGGAGAGAAGGTCAGTGATGAGGGAGGGAGAGAAGGTCACTAATGAGGGAGGGAGAGAAGGTCAGTGATAAGGGAGGGAGAGAAGGTCAGTGAGGAGGGAGGGAGAGAAGGTCACTGATGAGAGAGGGAGAGAAGGTCAGTAAGGAGGGAGGGAGAGAAGGTCACTGATGAGGGAGGGAGAGAAGGTCAGTGATGAGGGAGGGAGAAAAGGTCACTAATGAGGGAGGGAGAGAAGGTCAGTGATGAGGGAGGGAGAGAAGGTCAGTGAGGAGGGAGGGAGAGAAGGTCAGTGAGGAGGGAGGGAGAGAAGGTCAGTGATGAGGGAGGGAGAGAAGGTCAGTGAGGAGGGAGGGAGAGAAGGTCAGTGATGAGGGAGGGAGAGAAGGTCAGTGAGGAGGGAGGGAGAGAAGGTCACTAATGAGGGACGGAGAGAAGGTCAGTGATGAGGGAGGGAGAGAAGGTCAGTGAGGAGAGAGGGAGAGAAGGCCTGTGATGAGAGAGGGAGAGAAGGTCAGTGATGAGGGAGGGAGAGAAGGTCAGTGATGAGGGAGGGAGAGAAGGTCAGTGATGAGAGAGGGAGAGAAGGTCACTGATGAAGGAGGGAGAGGTCAGTGATGAGGGAGGGAGAGAAGGTCAGTGATGAGGGAGGGAGAGAAGGTCAGTGATGAGAGAGGGAGAGAAGGTCAGTGATGAGGGAGGGAGAGAAGGTCAGTGAGGAGGGAGGGAGAGAAGGTCAGTGAGAGGGAGAGGTCAGTGATGAGGAGGGAGAGAAGGTCAGTGATGAGGGAGGGAGAGAAGGTCAGTGATGAGGGAGGGAGAGAAGGTCAGTGATGAGGGAGGGAGAGAAGGTCAGTGATGAGGGAGGGAGAGAAGGTCAGTGATGAGGGAGGGAGAGAAGGTCAGTGAGGAGGGAGGGAGAGAAGGTCAGTGAGGAGAGAGGGAGAGAAGGTCACTGATGAAGGAGGGAGAGGTCAGTGATGAGGGAGGGAGAGAAGGTCAGTGATGAGAGAGGGAGAGAAGGTCAGTGATGAGGGAGGGAGAGAAGGTCAGTGATGAGAGAGGGAGAGAAGGTCAGTGATGAGGGAGGGAGAGAAGGTCACTAATGAGGGAGGGAGAGAAGGTCAGTGATGAGAGAGGGAGAGAAGGTCACTAATGAGGGAGGGAGAGAAGGTCAGTGATGAGGGAGGGAGAGGTCAGTGATGAGAGAGGGAGAGAAGGTCACTAATGAGGGAGGGAGAGAAGGTCAGTGAGGAGGGAGGGAGAGAAGGTCAGTGATGAGGGAGGGAGAGAAGGTCACTAATGAGGGAGGGAGAGAAGGTCAGTGATGAGGGAGGGAGAGAAGGTCAGTGATGAGGGAGGGAGAGAAGGTCAGTGATGAGGGAGGGAGAGAAGGTCAGTGATGAGGGAGGGAGAGAAGGCCTGTGAGGAGGGAGGGAGAGAAGGTCAGTGATGAGGGAGGGAGAGAAGGTCACTAATGAGGGAGGGAACACCTGACTGAAGACCTCCTTTTCCTTCAAAGTATTTCCCTCGTGTTCATCTTTATTTCCCCAAGGTGAGATGATCCTCCAGGAGAACAACAAACATAAACAATAACAACACTAAAGTTCACCATCTCCGAGACGTGATCAAGACACAGTGATGACCTGGATGAGTTGCCATCTAGGTAAAAAAAAAAGCCCTCTTACCTCCTTTAAATTAACACAAATAGATACTGTAAATCTACCCACAGGAGGGATCACTAGTGTAAATAATAAGAGAGATAATAATACTATAATAATGAAGAAAAATAGGAAATAGGCAAAAAATAACACAAAAATGACAAATTCACCGAAGTTTAGAACAGAAACTTAATAAAACAGTACAAGCAGACTGAAGTACAATACAAATAAAAAACTGAATTACAAAAGTTAAATTTGAGGCCATTAAAAAAAAACTTTCATCCTCGCTTTTTTTTTTTTTTTCTTCTTTTCGTGGAGGATATCACAATATTCATGAACACGGTCTGATCATGAAAGCATCCCCAACACCCTACATGACCTGGCCTGACCCCTAATACTCTCTCCAGAACCCTACATGACCTGGCCTGACCTCTAATACCCTCCCCAGAACCCTACATGACTTGGCCTGACCTCTAATACCCTCCCCAGAACCCTACATGACCTGGCCTGACCTCTAATACCCTCCCCAGAACCCTACATGACTTGGCCTGACCTCTAATACCCTCCCCAGAACCCTACATGACCTGGCCTGACCCCTAATACCCTCCCCAGAACCCTACATGACCTGGCCTGACCCCTAATACCCTCCCCAGAACCCTACATGACCTGGCCTGACCCCCAATACCCTCCCCAGAACCCTACATGACTTGGCCTGACCTCTAATACCCTCCCCAGAACCCTACATGACCTGGCCTGACCCCTAATACCCTTCCCAGAACCCTACATGACCTGGCCTGACCTCTAATACCCTCCCCAGAACCCTACATGACCTGGCCTGACCCCCAATACCCTCCCCAGAACCCTACATGACTTGGCCTGACCTCTAATACCCTCCCCAGAACCCTACATGACCTGGCCTGACCCCTAATACCCTCCCCAGAACCCTACATGACCTGGCCTGACCCCTAATACCCTCCCCAGAACCCTACATGACCTGGCCTCACCCCAAATACCCTCCCCAGAACCCTACATGACTTGGCCTGACCTCTAATACCCTCCCCAGAACCCTACATGACCTGGCCTGACCCCTAATACCCTCCCCAGAACCCTACATGACCTGGCCTGACCCCTAATACCCTCCCCAGAACCCTACATGACCTGGCCTGACCTCTAATACCCTCCCCAGAACCCTACATGACCTGGCCTGACTTCTAATACCCTCCCCCAGAACCCTACATGACCTGGCCTGACCTCTAATACCCTCCCCAGAACCCTACATGACCTGGCCTGACCCCTAATACCCTCCCCAGAACCCTACATGACCTGGCCTGACCCCTAATACCCTCCCCAGAACCCTACATGACCTGGCTTGACCTCTAATTCCCTCCCCAGAACCCTACATGACCTGGCCTGACCTCTAATGCCCTCCCCAGAGCCCTACATGACCCGGCCTGACCTCTAATACCCTCCCCAGAACCCTACATGACCTGGCCTCACCCCAAATACCCTCCCCAGAACCCTACATGACTTGGCCTGACCTCTAATACCCTCCCCAGAACCCTACATGACCTGGCCTGACCCCTAATACCCTCCCCAGAACCCTACATGACCTGGCCTGACCCCTAATACCCTCCCCAGAACCCTACATGACCTGGCCTGACCTCTAATACCCTCCCCAGAACCCTACATGACCTGGCCTGACTTCTAATACCCTCCCCCAGAACCCTACATGACCTGGCCTGACCTCTAATACCCTCCCCAGAACCCTACATGACCTGGCCTGACCCCTAATACCCTCCCCAGAACCCTACATGACCTGGCCTGACCCCTAATACCCTCCCCAGAACCCTACATGACCTGGCTTGACCTCTAATTCCCTCCCCAGAACCCTACATGACCTGGCCTGACCTCTAATGCCCTCCCCAGAGCCCTACATGACCCGGCCTGACCTCTAATACCCTCCCCAGAACCCTACATGACCTGGCCTGACCCCTAATACCCTCCCCAGAACCCTACATGACCTGGCCTGACCCCTAATACCCTCCCCAGAACCCTACATGACCTGGCCTGACCTCTAATACCCTCCCCAGAACCCTACATGACCTGGCCTGACTTCTAATACCCTCCCCCAGAACCCTACATGACCTGGCCTGACCTCTAATACCCTCCCCAGAACCCTACATGACCTGGCCTGACCCCTAATACCCTCCCCAGAACCCTACATGACCTGGCCTGACCCCTAATACCCTCCCCAGAACCCTACATGACCTGGCTTGACCTCTAATTCCCTCCCCAGAACCCTACATGACCTGGCCTGACCTCTAATGCCCTCCCCAGAGCCCTACATGACCCGGCCTGACCTCTAATACCCTCCCCAGAACCCTACATGACCTGGCCTAACCTCTGATAACCTCCCAACACCCTAGACAACCTAACCTGATCCACACTCTCTCCCCCCAGGCTCCATCACGATCTAGTGAGGCCCGCCGCATCTTAATCAACTCTCCACACCGAAGTCGTAATCAATTGAGCGATCAGAGGCCAGAAAAGACGGGAGATAAATTCATTACGGAGATATTAAGAAGGATGGAGTCATTGGAGATCTTAATAAGGTTTCTAGGAGGCTTATGATGAGTTGGTAAAAGGAAGTCCGATTAGCCCCCGTCACTCCCTCCTTCTTTTACTCACTTCCATCCTCCATCCTTCCCTCCCTCAATCCCTCCCTTTATCACTCCATTCTTTCCTCCCTCCCACGTGCCCTCCCAAACCCTCACTCAATTACTTCCCTTTTATCTCCCTTCCACACTCATTCATTCACTTCCTTCCTCCCTCAATTACTCTCTTTCCCTACTCCATTTTTTTCTCCCTCACACATGCCCTTCCAGCAACCCTCACTCAATCACTCCCTTTCTCATTCCCTTCTTTCCTCCCTTCCACACTCATTCATTCTCTCCCTCCCTTCCCCCCCCCTCCTAAAAGATCCTAAGCGCCCCTCTCCCTCACCCACCATGATTTACATAACAGGCAGGGTGTGTCCTTCATGGTACCATCTGAAATGTTTACGAGAGTTTCCTAAGAGTGATCTATAATTACGGTGAGGTGTTCCAGTAATGTACAGAAGAATATAGTAAGTTTATTCACTGGATAAGGAGTGTACAGTATATTATGTTGTCGGTACATAGAAACACTCACACACACATTCACACAACATAAAGATGCCTGAACGAAACTCAAGGGATAGAACACATGAACACTAATCCTCGTACATGTTGTGTCTCTTATCATCATCTATTTTGTTATATTTATTTGTCAGTAAATCTTCGCCGTGTTTTCATTAATTTCGTCCCTTTGTAATCGTCTTTATCAGCTTCACTTCTTCTGGATGACTTCCTATCCATTAGCTTTAAACTTCCACTTGTGATATATAGTTAGTTCTGGCTTTCTTACTATTCTGTTTTATATGTAAGCGATTATTTTTTTCTATTTCCTTATATTCGTTCCTTAAATTCCTTCCATTACCGATCAGCATCTTACTCATCAAGTCCTTCCTCCAACAATACCGAGAATCTGATTTAGGTTTCAATATCAATATCTATTCCATCCTCTGTTTTCAATTTCCTTATATCACATCCAATATCACCCAATATATCTTTTTTTTCGTTATATAGAAAGTTTTGACCTCATTGTCCAGATTAATAGAACATAGACGAAGCCACAGCCAACCCGCCAGCCCCCTTGGTAGGTAGGCCTCATAGCTCAGTTTACTCAGGCGTCTATAAAACCCCTACAAAAAATATAATGTTTTCCTCTCGTGTTACGTCACTCATATCTTTCTCCTGATTTCCCGCTGCTGCTGCTGCTCCTGATTGTCTATTACAGCAGAATATTACACCAGCTCAGCAGCCCGTGTCTTACAGCCCCTAGCCAGAGTTATATTACATTTCCATAACAGCGTTTGTAGCTACTGCTGGCGAGAGGGAGAGAGAAGGGGACCGCTGGCCTAGATTTTGAGTACTGTGTTTTTATTACAGATCTCTCTCTCTCTCTCTCTCTCTCTCTCTCTCTCTATCTCTCTCTCTCTCTCTCTATCTATCTATCTATCTATCTATCTATCTATCATAATAAAACAACAAAACACAAGGTGGTATTAATCTAACGTAAATCCCTTCAAGGTTGTCATTCACCCCTGTACTGTATCCCTCCGTCAGCCAATATTCCAACGACCTCAGTTGTTACCCGCTAATAAAACCGCTGCCCGCCTCTACTGACAGACCCCCCCACCGCGCGGGACCGACATTATGCAGCGTATACATTGTATTACAGTGTTATGTAATGTACAGTAAGGTAGAGGGTCATTTTGTTTATTTGAGAACTCTAAATATCCGAAGCAAGTAAGTCTAATTATGTGATTCTGGTTAACCTAAATGTTCTCAGTGATCAGACTTCATTCCTACTGTTTTTTAGGTTCCTGTTTATTACACGTCCTGAAATATAGTAATAAAGTAGGGTTCTCGAATAAAAAGATGACCCGGTAGTTTAGACTCATTAATTCATTAATGGACAGGTAGTTCGGTGGAGGTGTGGTGTGTTGGCGGGAGGAGGTGTTTAAGGATAGTGAATGTTGTCCTATGGATCACAGTTAATTGGGTGTATTGATTACGCTACTGATAATTATGTATTGAACGAATTATATAAACCACGGGTAATTTTTCTTCTCTTAATTACAGTATAATGATATAATGATCACACTAAGTAAACCATAGATAACTCGGTGTGCTAATCACGGTTAACTGAAATGTGATCGTAGTTGGTAAATCAAGGTGAACACGAGTCATGCTTGAGTGAATCACGGATTACCGTGTTAGTACTAGAAGTTAACTGTTAAGCTTTCTCGATTTCAGCAAGGAGAGAGAGAGAGAGAGAGAGATGGATGAAATGAAACAAATTGAAAGATTTAGAAATAGATAGAGAAATAATTGATGATGGAAAGCGGGATAGAAGAGGCAGAGAATGTTTAAAGAAAGATGAAGAAAGATAAGAAAAAGTGATGTGACAAACAAAAGAAGAGAAAGAAAATAAATAGATGACGAAAAAGCTGATGGTAAAATGAGAATAATGGACAGGAAGCGTGATGAAAGATGATAAGAGAGATAAATGAGAGAGAAGCACAGGACACAGGGACGAAACACACAGAAACGTTACAATCGTCAACCAATAAGTGACAAGACAATTTTTTGGTCATCAGGGTCATGCTGACTGGCAAACAAGCTTGTTATATGCAAATTACATTCAAATTTGATGAATACATAATGAGACCCTTTTCCGTTACTCTTGAATCATATTTGCCTCTTTTAGATAGTTCTCACTTTTTAAGAAATAAATTACTTTTATGATACGAAAAAGAGAAACACAGACGCACACCAAAACAAACACTCGCTTATTTACTAAACAAATAGTGAGACACCTAACACTTACTGCTTTCAAAAAATTAAATCAAATAAAAATAAAACGGATGATAATTCTCTCGTTCATTTTGCCAGCAACGATGCATAAATTCGTATAATTCACAAATACACACGCCGGAGGACAAAGAGACGACCTGCGGCTTGCTAATCTCAAGCCATCCACCCGCCAATTACAAGTCGGGCCTCAAGTCAGGCCTGCAACCCCGAGAATGACAATATCATCAGGACCTCGTTGCTCTCTGATTAACATGTTTCCATGCTGGGTCCATGAGGTTCCTGGAAAGAGGATGAGGGAATCTTCCAGGGAGTCTCGAGTTTCCAGTAGACGAAATGAGATAGTCTTTCAGTGAGTATTCCAGGGAGTATTTCAGGGAGTCTCCAGGTTCCAGGAGACAGTGTATGAGAGTCTTCCAATAAGCCTCGAAGTTCCAGGAGACGAATTGGAGTAGTCTTCCGGGGAATCTCGAGGTTCCAGGAGACAGTGTAAGAAAGTCGTCCAGTAAGCTTAGAAGTTCCGGAAGACAATGTAAGAAAGTCTTCCAGTAAGCTTAGAAGTTCCGGAAGACAGTGTAAGAGTCTTCCAGTAAGCTTAGAAGTTCCAGGAGACAGTGTAAGAGTCTTCCAGTAAGCTTAGAAGTTCCAGGAGACAGTGTAAGAGAGTCTTCCAGTAAGCTTATAAGTTCCAGGAGACAATGTAAGAGAGTCTTCCAGTAAGCCCTAGTGAGGGAGTCTTCCAGGGAGTCTCGAATAGACTTGTAGGAGATTGAACGAGACTTTTTATGGGGTGCCGAGAGGTTTCCAGCTGAGTCCAGACAAATTTCCAGGTGGATTCCTGAGAATTCCAGGTGAACCCAAGAGGCTTCCTAGCACAGAAACAAAACAAATTAACAGATCCCAAAAAATTAAGGAACTATTTTTTAATTAAAATTTAACATCACGAATTTAAGGGATTTTTCCTAAATGGATTAAAAAAAATCCTGGTAAATAAATCAAATACCTGAGAGTTGCCAGAAGGTGTTTATACAATTTTGAAAAGTTTTATGATTAAATTTCAAAAGGTTTCCATGAAGGTATACAGTAAGGCCTTCTAGCTACACTCAAAGGCCTTTCATTTGACTGTAGATATTTCCCGGATGACGTACAGTAGGTATATTCTGACAGGTTACAAGTACAATATGAAAGAACTGTGATTTTTAAGGACAGATCCAGGAAACGGCTTTAAAGAGACTGTCAGGGAAATCCAATAATCCTCCTGGTTACACTTTCAAGATTTCAAGACTAATATCGATTAATCATCCACCTGAATATACTTGGCTTTTTAAGATGAATCAAAAATTTTTAAAGTTTATAGTTACGTGACCAAGTAAACTTAAGATTCTTCAAGGTACATTTACCAGCTTTATAGGTTAGGTTAGGTTAGGTTAGGTTAGGTAATTATCCAGGTGGGTTTTCATGACCCATAATATTTATTGCAAGATTCAATAGATTTGTCGATAAATTTCGAAGAATTTCACTTACACTTTACGAAACTTTGAAATCCAATACAGAAAATGGTTAAACTTTCTTATTGTAAAAAAAAAAACATAGATATGGATTTCAAATTGTTCTTAAAGACATGGGGATTAAAATAAGATTCCAAGAGGGTGTACGAAAGAAAGAAAGAAAGAAAGAAAGAAAGAAAGAAAGAAAGAAAGGAAGAAAGAAAGACCGCTGGTGCTTCAATGAGTCAATACTTGGTGACTCGGTAGATGGAGAGAGAGAGAGAGAGAGAGAGAGAGAGTGAGAGAGAGAGAGAGAGAGAGAGAGTGAGAGAGAGAGAGAGAGAGAGAGAAAGGAGGTAAAACGAAATAAAGAGAGTGAGTGAAATAAAAAAAAGTAGAGGTCACAGATTGTGTTATACTGTTGCCTATTAGAAAAAAAAACAGAGAAAATGAAGAATTAATTTGTTAAAGTCACCCCTCCAAGTTCCTAATAGGGGTAGTCGATTAAACAAATTTTTAATAACAATGAAAGAATTCCAACCTTTGTATCCCTCTGTGTTCTCAATCCCATTTCTTATTTCCCATTTTCCTCCTGTGTATGGTCATCTTCCCCTTGTGTATGGTCATTTTCATCCTGTGTAAGGTAATTTTCCTCCTCTGGATGGTCATTTTCCTCCTGTATGGTCATTTTCCTCTTGTATCTTGTCATTTTCCTCCTGTGTATGGTCATTTTCCTTCTGTCTGGTCATTTTCCTCTTGTATCTGGTCATTTTCCTCTTGTATCTTGTCATTTTCCTCCTGTATCTGGTCATTTTCCTTCTGTCTGGTCATTTTCCTCTTGTATCTGGTCATTTTCCTCCTGTGGATGGTCATTTTCCTCTTGTATCTGGTCATTTTCCTCCTGTGGATGGTCATTTTCCTCCTGTATCTGGTCATTTTCCTCCTGTGGATGGTCATTTTCCTCCTGTCTGGTCATTTTCCTCTTGTATCTGGTCATTTTCCTCTTCTCTCACCTCACACTACTCTCCCTTTCCTTCACTCCCTCTCTACTACTACTCTCCCCTTCCCTCCCTCTCTCCTTCCTATTACTCTCCATCCCACTATTCCCCGTCCCTCCCTCATATTACTCTCTTTTTTGTCTCCCCTCTCCCACTCTCTCTCTCCCTCTCCCTAGCTCCACTATCCTTAACTTAGCTAAAATATTATCCCAAACGCCTGGTGTCTCCCGAGTACTTGAGTGAGGGGGAGGAGGAGAGAAGAGAGAGATTGACAGGGATAGAGGAGAGAGACACACAGACTGACAGATATACAGATATAGGAGAGCGGGATAGACAGACAGACAAACAGATAGACATAGATACACAGATAGACAGACTAATAAAAAATGTGACGAAAATGAGACAGAAACAAAAAAGAGAAAAGAGGTAAAAATAAGAAAAGGAAAAAAGAGAAAACATGATAAAAAGAGAGAAAGAAAAGAGAGAGAGAATTACCAAATGAACAAACATGTTATTTATATTCGGTACTATAAAAAAAGATCACCAAAAATGAACCTCAGTATCCGTTACCGAAATGACAACACATTTGGTGAAGTGTCTGATCATGGCCAGCTACTGTGAGAGAAGACCCCTCTCATACATAACATTATCTCTCTCTCTCTCTCTCTCTCTCTCTCTCTATCTCTCTCTCTATCTCTCTCCTCTCTATCTTTATACTCCAAATGAAGAAAAACAAAGACTGGCAAGAAAATCGAGAGAAATATTTGACATTTATACAATAAGAAATAATGAAATCCACTTGGCATATAATTAAGGATGTAAGAATAATGGAGGAGAGACTAATGGATAAAACTGACGGTAGCACAGCCAGGGGAAGGTCAAGACTGGGATGGACGATTTAAATTAAAAGTTGGGTCTTGGATCCCCGAAGTGACACAAAATTTTGGAAAATTAGTAAAGACAAACCGAAAACATGTAGAGTGGAGGGCCAAGGTCGCCAGCCCTCAGACATGAAGATGGTACCACGACTGATTGGTGGAATGATTGAGTTTTAGGTCCCATCAAGATCATGACCCACTTGGACTGGTACACATTAGGACTGGGACCCATTAATAACATAAGTTATAATTGCGGCAAATTATAAACTAGGGTTTCATTAGCAATGGCCTCCAATCTTGAACAGTTAGATTAGGTTTACGGTCATTTGGGATTGGGTTCTCATTTGACCAATCGCCAACACCCTGGTCACCAATATCTGGGCGTGACCTTTGACGGGGCGTTATCACAGGGAAGGTCGTAATGAGTCCACACGGCTGGAAATGTCACCCCGATCAATCAGGAAGCCAGGTGGTGGTGGTGGTGGTGGTAGTAGTAGTAGTAGTAGGAGGTGGTGGTGGTGGTGGTAGTAGTAGTAGGAGGTGGTGGTGGTGGTGCTTCATCATAAAATAAAATATGAGACAACCGAGGTCAAGCAAGTGGCTTACGCTGATGACCTAACAGGAGCAGGAAAAGTGGAGGACATCAAAAAGTGGTTGGGACCTGGTAACATCACGAGGTCCACAAATAGGGTACCACCCAAACGCCTGCAAGTCCTTCCTCACTGTGAAGCCAGAACATTATAAACGGGCAATGGAGGTGTTCGGCGGAAGTGAGGTAATAATAACAAAGGATGGCCAAAGATGTCTAGGAGCGGTAATTGGCACGAATGACTTAAAGACTGAGTACGTAACTGGAAAGGTTAATAAGTGGGTGAAGGAAATCCAAGCTCTGTCTGATATTGCTAAAACAGAGCCACATGCGACTTTTGCAGCATTCACCCAAGGAGTAAAGCATCGCTGGAATTATCTATTGATATTGATATTGAAACAGTTTATTTAGCCAAAAGAACGTAGATACAGAGGCCATTAAAAATCATAATATTAACATGGCTGAGCCAGTTAAGAGTCTGAGCTCTCTTGTAGTCACCTGATATATACTGTACTTTTATCTCAAGGAAGTATAACATTTAGTATCACCTGGAATAGTACACATAGCATGGTGGTAATAAGAACATATCAGAATGTGACCACGGTTATCACCTCGATATTTATTTTGTTGTTTATTGTTTGTTTTTTTACATTTATATTATAAATATATACATAATTTACAGTGGAATTGAAAAACAGAAATATGATAAGGGAGGGAAGCAGTACAACATGGGTTGTATTAAGGTGAAGACAGAGCTGTCAGGATTATGTCTAGTTGGCAAATATATCTATTGCAATGGTAATTTCTAGCTATCAACATGATAATTTCTGATGAAACCGTTTTGGTGGTACAATAAATGCAGGGATATAAGGTAGGTATTAAAAAATATTAATACATAGGCAATACATATTTTTAAGAGATGATTTAAAGGAAAGGGGCGTAGTCCTTGCTCGGGTGGGTTGGGGTAAGTTGTTCGACACCTTCACACCTTGATATTTTACGGAGGTCTGGGACTGAGAGGAGCGCATGGGGGGGGGGGGGGTGGTCTTAGTAGCTCTGGGTGCCTTAATTTATATCTCTGATTATTCCGGAACAGGAAATAATTGTTGTCAAGCAAGTGATTGACAGATTTGTATACAAATAGGGCACAGCAGTAGGTGTTAATATCCTCGAATTGTAACATTTTCAGCACTTGAAAAAAAAAGTAGATATAGCGCAGGAGGTGGGCGCCTCAAACTGGCTAACAACGGTACCGATAAGGGCAAAAGGCTTCATCCTTAATAAACAAGAATTCACAGATGCCATTGCTCTAAGGTACGGTAGGCCAGTAGAAGGTTTCGCCATCCCAGTCCCAATGCGTGTGTGGCTCATCCTACGACATCGACCACGCCATGGTGTGCAAGAAAGGGGACTTCGTGCATGAGGCATGACGAAGTAGGGGATCTCACAGCAAATTTACGGAAGGAAATCTGCCACGACGTCACAGGACGTCAAACACATCCAACGAAGCCCGTGGACGTCAGTGTTCGAGGATTCTGGACGCGGGGACAGCAAGCCTTCTTTGACATATAGATTTTCGATCACATGGCCGCATGTCACCGTAACTTAGCTCTCTCATTCTGCACACAGAAGGAACGAGAATGACAAGATCAGGGCATATGGGGAGAGAATTCTGAATGTTGATCAGAGGAGCTTCACTCCTCTGGTGTTCACAACCTCTGGTGGGATGGGACCAAGTGCATGATGTTTCTATGCCAGACTCACAGAGGTGTTATCTGAATGGAAGCAGCAGCCCAGAAGTTACGTCACAGCCTGGCTGAGATGTCGACTGTCCTTCTCTCTGCTTACTTCTGCATTGCTCTGCCTCAGGGGAACGAGATCTTTGGCCTCGAAAGCCGACAACGATCGCAGATATTGACTATGAGGCAACAGTCACCGAATGCCGCATAGATCTGCGGCTCAACTAACTCAACACAGCTAGGGTAGCTAGTTTTGTATTAGGACATTTAATTTTAATCTAATAAAATGGCGGCGAAAGTGTGGCTATTAGAGGAGACTGGAGGCCACGTTGAAAAAAAAAGGGAAAAAAAGGAGGTGGTGGTGGTAGTGCGAGGCAGGTGTTCTTTTCCCAGGATGAGTAACAGCGTCAGTAGCTGAGACGGAAAGACTAGGACGAACAGCTCCTTAATAGCATTACTAAGACGGTAGAGAGATTTTTATCCCTATTATTAGACTAGCGAAGTGTTCTTAATAATACAAGACATATTATTTCGTTTTTCTACAGGTGTATAGTAGACGAGAGGATGAATGTTTAGAGAGGAGGGTGAATGTGTGGACAGAAGACGAGTGAATATGTAGTCATGAGGATGAATGTATGAGCAGGCGGAGATTGAATGTGTAGACAGGAGGACAGCGAATGTGTAGATTGGAAGAGAGTGAATATGTGGACAAGAGGAGAGTGAATGTGTGGACAGGAGGAGAGTGAATGTGTGGACAGGAGGAGAGTGAATGCGTGGACAGAAGGCAGATGAATGTTCAACAACCGTACTCATCTTAATAATATATCTGCAGGAAGAATGGCAGCTCCAGGCGAAGAAGAATGCTCGTACATACGATGCTTCTCCAGTAAAGACTACTACTTTAATGTCACTCGGTATCGAGTATGACGATCATCCAGCTAAGATACAATGATATGAGTTATTAAGGATGTCACCTTCATTGGTGAGCTCTGAGGTGACTCGAGAGGCCGATATAGAACCAAGAGGGTCGTCCACAGATGTTGCATGCGTGGAGGGCTACATCTAGTGCGGGAGGGGCGGCGGCAGCGTCTTTCCAGCTCTGGCGCTTGTCTACCTTGGTATGCAGTCGGGCTAACTCGGAAGTATTGACACCTTCATGTGTGGTGCTCCTTCAAGCGTAATAGTGTGGAGTGATCGTCTCCCAGGTGAGGGGGTCGATTTGGCACTTTTTTCAGGTTTGTCTTAACACTATCCTTATACCTTTTCAGTTGCTCGCCAGCGTTACGTCTACCATTCGTTAGGTGACTGTAAAGTAACTGCTCTGGCAGTCTACTATCGCCGATGCGGGTAATATGGCCAGTCCAACGTAGCTGTTCGTGGATAATGGTGGCCTCGATGCTCCTACAATTGGTGTCAGTGAAAATACTGGCATTTGTTCTCTTGTCTGCCCACCGAACTGGGAGGATGGAACGTAGACTACGTTGGTGAAAGTTTTCAAGTGCCTTGAGATGCCTCCTGTATGTGACCCATGTCTCGCTGCCGTATAGCAGGGTGTTGAGAACCACTGCTCGATATACGTGCAACTTTGTAGATAATTTCAGCTCCATACAGCTGAAAACACGGGTACGGAGGCTGTTAAAGGCTTGAGATACACATCTGATCATATGTGCAGCAAAGACTAACAAAACACACACACTGATATACCTTTCATTACAAAGAAGTCAACAGAGCGTTGGCTTGTTTAATACATTCACCTCGCAAAAATATTTAATTAAACGTGTTTAATTTGAAGTTGATGACAAAAATTATATCTTAGATTTTTCAAATATTTGTTTCATCTCTAAACTTACAGAGAATTAAAATATTTGGTGTTCGTGTCACTGACCCCGTGAATTCCTCAGTATGTTTCATTAAAAAGAGAAAGAGAGAGGTTGTTTTTAACAAATTTAATTCAAAGGTTACTTTGTAAAAAATATAATAGTTTCAAGGAATTTGATTGAAGAAGCTACGCTATTCTTAACAATATCAAACATTGCAAAGAAAGTGGAGATTATGATGAATAACTAAACAAACAAAAATTAAAGCAGGAAGACATTTTTTTCCAACTAAGAACATTTAACATCTATAAAATTCTTATAACATTTTTAACAAGTAATTTATTCTCAAGAATACGCTCTTTCTTCAGTAAAATAGTAAAACCTCTTATTTATCTCAGAAAAGTGTCAAATCGGTTTTTTTAACGATAATAAAAAATAAAATCAAGAAAAAATACTAATTGTGCATAAAATGAACTCCATCATAAAATTAATAATATCGTCAACAAGTTGAGCGTGAAGCCATTATGAAGCCTCGGTCGAGATTTACATTATCTGGTTATTCCACGAACCTACTCGTTCCCAGAATTTTCGTGACGTCACTTAACTCGACACCTACTATATGGTTGAATGATTTTATGGAAAATCATACCTCAATTTTTTATTTGCTGTCTCTGTTTTACATAACAAAATTAATTTAAACTCGTTAGTCAGGTATTTTCAAACCAAGATTTCAACACTTGTGAGGACCATGACAATATATTTCCCTTACTATCACACACACACACACGCACACACACACACTTACTGTGTGTATATATATAAACACGACTATCAGGTACTATGATCCAGTAGTCTCACACAATATTGTCTCTATGTGGGTATGTCTGTCTGTATTTTTACGCTAATTTCAATAATATATTTCAAATTTTAATAATCATTAAACAATATTAATCTTGAAAGGTTTTGTGTATAAATTTTTTACTGTGAATGGCTTTATGGGCATAATTTGTTTATCTAAGTGTTTACTTTCAAGGGAAAGAAAACAATAATTCTTCTCGTCGGCCTAAAGGGTACAAGGATGATAACTATTGTGAAACACACGAAGAGAGGAAGAAGAAACTAGTCTCCTTTTCACGTCTTTACTTCTCTTTCCATTCTTTACGTCTCTAATAATTTATGTCTTTGTCATCTATTTCCACCGATAAATTTCCCATTCTTCGGTGGTAAACAAAGAGGCTCCAACAAAATAATTACCTAAATGTAGCCAGCGTGGTCACACTTACTACGAGAGAACAAGCACAAAACAATATTTTTACGAAAGAATACGTAAATTTGTACATATTAATTCTTTCCTTATAAAAACTGGAAGTTCTTCAGAGTTTTTAAATTAACTACAAATAATGAAGGTGGTATATTCGTACACACATCGTAGTGACTCTTTGGGCGGCGAGGGCTGGACACGGCCACGGGGAATAATATTTAAGCCTCCGGATAGGTTTTTTCTGTCTTCATTGTTCATCCCATAAAAATATCGGTTATATTGTGAGGAAATTGTTCGAGTCTGAGAGGGCAAGTTCTCATAAGGTCAACTCCGACTAGGCCACTTCCATCTAGACCAGCTCCGACTAGGCCCGCTCCGATTAGGACAGCTCCGATTAGGTCCAGCTCCAACTAGGCGAGCTCTGACTAAGCCAATTCGGACTAGGTCAGTTCGGACTGGGCCAGGGCCAAGTGAGTCAGCTCATACTGGGCCAGCTCCAAATAGACCAGACTACCTCAGCTCCGAGTTTCATTGACAATATAGCAGTTTAAATTATACATCGTGCCATGCTACACGACTTAGATATATTACAAATGGCCAAAATAAATTAATCTCATCTACGTCACAATGTTTTGCGAGCTTTTCTCATCAGACTGCTGTCATCGTGGAAAAAAGATGTACCCGTATTGCTCGTATGATCAACGCCGTAGGTAAGGGAGCCGCCATCCTTACCACGGAATGTTAACAAACACTTACTGGATTTTATGACGTCAGTGAAGATCTCCCTCCACCCCTCTGGGGACGTTCACATCAGGGAATTTCTTGACAATAAAGCAAAAAAAAAAAAAAACCGTAGGAAACAACAATACCCACAATTGTTTCCCTAATATATAGAAGTTAAACACACCTCAGCGGGAAGTTCTTTCATTGGGGAGTGTTTTTAAAGCTACTACACTGAAAATAATTTAAATAATGCCACTAAAATCATTTCATAACTACTTGGAGACGCCCATAGATCAATATAACACCCACACATGGTTACCAACACAAACCAGCCATGACTGAACACACACACACACACACACACACACACACACACACACACACACACACACACACACACACACACACGAGTGAACACCAGAGGATGAACAATGAACTCAGAACCTACAATTAGAGATACATCAATCATAATATATCCAATGAGGTAACAGCATAAGGTTATATTAAAGTCGCCCTCTCTGGATTCCCTCAAAGTTAATCAAAGTATTAACCCCAATCCCCTTCTCCAGGACCCAGGCTGAAGGGAATTAAAAAATTGATCTCTTTCTGCGTGAGAGATGGAAGTGGGGGAGGAGGAGATAAAAGGGAGAGGGGAAAGGATGGGAGAATAATGGTGAGAGGAAATGGATAGAGTAGATAAGAGTGAAGGTAGGGTGCAGAAATGGTTATTACAAGTACAGAAGAACGAGGAAAAATAGAGGTAGAGAACGAGAAAGAGTTAGAGTTTACTGGAAGTACGTAGAAGGAGAGAGAGATAGAGAGAGAACGATAAGAAGAGAGACATATAAAGGAAAGGACAAAAGAACTAGGACTGAGTGATAGAAAAGGATGAGAGGAAAAAGGGAAAAATTAAGTGAATCCGGCGGACAGACAGCCAGACAGACAGACAGACAGACAGATAAACACAGATACAGACAGACAAACAGACAAAGATACAGACAGACAGAGAGTTGCAGACAGAGACAGATAGAGAGAACACGGGGTAAGATAAGATCCCGAGAATTGTTTTTGAGGAAAAAATCACAAATCCTCGAAAGTTTTTAAGAGGTTTTTACACCTACTGTCCTAGTTTATGTTGGGGGAGAGGGGGAGGGGGGGAGGGGGAGGGGGAGGGGGGAGGGGAGTTAGGAAATAGAGGGTAAGAGGTGACGGGGGTGGGGGGGGGTTAATAGACAGATGTCGTCTGAGAGAGAGAGTTAGAATTCGCTTTAACGTCGTCTTCATGTGAAGTTTGTTTTGAAAAGTCTTATTAAAAAAAACTCTGGTCTGCCTGTTTACATAAGGTTATGAGGCTTGGTATATGAAGTATTATAGGAAGGTGTGACCAAGAATCTTATATAATTATCTGATCATTTGTGTATAAATTAACTATTATAACAGGAGTGACCATGGAACTCATCATAAGGCTCTGATGATTCGTAAATAAAACACTTATAACAATGATGAACTGGAGTCCTATATAAGACTCTGATGCATCATACTGGTATAAAAATCACTTACCAAACCACTGGCGACGAAGACCTCCAGCCATTACCTGTATTAATTCACACCTGGAGAAGATACATCCCTCACGCTCTTCAATCATCCATCAGTCATATAAGGAAAAGCATGCACAGTATGGCCAATAGGTGTAAATATCTTGGTGTTAGATAAAAGAAAATAAACAAACTATGCTGTACTCGTCCCCAACCTAACCTAACCTAACCTAACCTAACCTAACCTAACCTAATCTAACCTAACTTAATCTCATCATACCTAACCTAACTTAATCTCATCATACCTAACCTAACCTAACTTAATCTCATCATACCTAACCTAACCTAACTTAATCTCATCATACCTAACCTAACTTAATCTCATCATACCTAACCTAACTTAATCTCATCATACCTAACCTAACTTAATCTCATCATACCTAACCTAACCTAACTTAATCTCATCATACCTAACCTAACTTAATCTCATCATACCTAACCTAACCTAATCTCATCATACCTAACCTAACCTAACCTAACTTAATCTCATCATACCTAACCTAACCTAACTTAATCTCATCATACCTAACCTAACCTAACCTAACTTCAGCATTAGTACTGGGGTTAAGTCTTAATAGGTCTCAATCCTAATGAGCCCCAGTCCTGTTAGCATCCAATTCCAATAGACACGATTCCACAGTCAGCCAATGGACCACAGTGCTAACAGGTCAAGCTGGGCTACCTTAGATTAAGCAAGCTAAAGGTTATGCTGGGACCTATTAAAACCAGGGACCCATTTTACCTACGAGTGGACAGAGTATCTCTTTGTACTACTGACATCTTATTGACAGTGTTGATTGACCTTTTAATGATCCATCAGGTTCAGGTTGATACTCTAAACGGGACAATGATTGTCTGAGACTCCCCGGTGGTTGAGTAATTAAGGTATTGACAGAAACACTGATATATTGCTCTGAATCCTGTCTGGTGTGTGTGTGTGTGTGTGTGTGTGTGTGTGTGAGTGTGTGTGTGTGTGTGTGTGTGTGTATGTCTGTCTGTCTGTCTGTCTGTAATCAGCACCACTATCATAATAATAACTAAGATGTAATGGTAATAACAAAAGAACGAGGACAAGATTTTACAATACTTATAAAACATAATAAAAACAAAAACAAAATATATACATATATTCAATAAAAATATATCTAAAACCAGTGACGTCATTCCAAGGTGTAATAAACAGTACTCGACAGGTAATATGGGAAGCTCCTTTAACAAAACACAACCAGCTAGACCAGAACTAAGTAGAGACGTAACTGCCTCAACAACCCATCAGTGAAACCTCCTTATAACGCACTTCTCTCTTCATATAATCCATTAGGTAGGGGAGTTTCACATCGAACGGACTCTCGATATAAGGGACTTTTATATCTTTATATTTCCTTAAATGGAAGTTTTACATTTAAAGAACCCTCGATATAACGGAATTCAAATTCATATAGTCTGTTAAATTGAGGTTTCGCTGCACTCCTCTCACTGTTCATATAAAGTGTGTTAATCAGGTGTAACAATCAAGAAAGCTTAACACTGAAGAGTAATCAGAAAACAAACATCTTTTAAAGCAGAGAGCTAATAACAGACGACCATTCCTGGCACACGTGTCTGCAGGCGGCTGACGCTCGCTCCTCTGTGGGGTCTTTTAACGCCAGTAATGAAACATCTGTCCTCCCAAAGATATTCAACCAAAATCTCATCAGACGTCAATTCTTCCCACAATTTGATTCCTCGCGTTTTAAAGATTGCTTTTAAGGCTCCAGCCACCTCCAAAAAATCTTCATCGTGAAAAAAAATTCAATATTAAAAGACGCCAAGACTCCAACTAACTCATTTACCACCACCAAACTCACATAACTCAACAACTTAACTTGAAGTACAGAATAAATTTCAAAGAGAGAAAATTACTCAACAATTAAATATGTCATAAATTACAATATCAGTTTTCGGGTTATGAGCAAAAAATTAAAAATAAATCTTCATTAGTCATTACAAAATACTTAAGTAGCGGAAGTCTTAGTAGTGACCAAACTTATTACTTGTGTCTGTAAGATCCTCCCTTGATGCCTTTACTTACACACCCTTGAGGAAGCTACACATCCACAACATAAGTACTGTACTACATTATTTTCTCCATAAATTTGTATTCTTCAGTAAGTCTATTATGCCGCAAAGTGACTGACCTTTATGAAGAAAAATCTAAATAATACCTTTTTAGTCCAAACGCTGACCAAAATAAACTTCATATATTTTGTTTTCTAATCTGAAGTGAACAATAATTTACCATTTCCTTAAAGTTTCATGTTTTTTATTCTGAATTTTCCACCATTTTCCTATAGATTTTTTTTCTACAACCAAGTGTCAAAACCAAGTCATCATCCTCCTGGGAACAGATAAATTATACAGGTAATTACGACCTCAAGATGACGGTAATTACACACGTCTTTGTAAGCCTCCTCCAAACCAAATTGAATCTGCATAATATCATAACCCATCCCATCAATGTCCCATAAACTCACACACCAAGAAAATACCTCATAATTTTTCCTTCCTACGAGTCATAAACATGCTATCCCACACATCTACATGCTAGTGACAGATATATTGTCGAAGTTCACATAAGAATCTAAGATCAATATCGACTATAAAGGATCCCGTGGACGGAGGACAATAGAGAGGCTGATATATAAGGCTTATCCCTCTCCACCCCCTCTCACCCCCCTTTTAGTACTGTGGGAGTGGAAGTATTCTGGTGGCGATCATCCTGGGAAAGAAAGAGGTTCCCATCGTCCTGTCTCTCTTCTTACCGGAGGATTACTTTACCAAAAACGATACCTCTCTCTCTCTCTCTCTCTCTCTCTCTCTCTCTCTCTCTCTCTCTCTCTTCCTCCTTATGTTCACATCATCTCTTCTCCTTCCATTCCCTAATGTGTCATCTTTATCATAACTTTATATTCTCAGTCATTTAATTTTTTTATCGTTTTGCTTATTTACACTTTTATCATGTTCACTTTTATGTTGTCATTTTTATTGTATTATTTTCACCAGTTATACGTATATTAGACTCACTTTCACTACCTTCATTTTCCTCATCTCCACTATCATCTTCACTACCACCCTCACATTACCTAATCTCCTATAATTCCATTACCTCATTCTCTATAATTATTCCTGCTGTCACCGTCTCCTCTATCGGTGCTTCACTTAATGATTGCATTCAGCTTTGTGATGGTGAAAGCGGTGGGGAAAGTCTGTGGTGGTGAAAGTTTCTGGTGGGGAAAGTGTGTTGGAGAAAATTTTTCGCGTCGAAAGCTTATGTTGGAGAAAGTTTATTGCGTCGTAAGCTTAGAGTGGTGGAGAATATTTATGGCGTCGAAAGCTTATGTTGGAGAAAGTTTATTGCGTCGTAAGCTTGAAGTCGTGGTGAAAGTTTGTGATGGTAAGAGTTTTTGGTCGTAAAAGTTTATGCCGAAGAAATTTTATTGGGCCGATACCTTTTGGTGATGAAAGTTTCTATGTCGGTAAAAAGTTGTACTGGTGAAAGTTTAAAATATGTAGCATGAGTTTTTTTCGTATAGAGAGAGAGAAAGTCAGGTGAATGAGGAAAAGAAAGGGGGCAAGAATGAGAGAGAGAGAGAGAGAGAGAGAGAGAGAGAGAGAGAGAGAGAGAGAGAGAGAGAGAGAGAGAGAGAGAGAGAGAATAAGAGAAAATATATAGCACTCACCCACGCCTGGAGTGAGGCTTAGAGTGGATGGAAGGGGATAAGGTGAGAGAGTGTGTAAGAGGGTGCGTTAGCAGGAAAGGTGGGAGGGAGCGAGGGAGGGAGAGTGAGTGAGTGAGGAGGGAGGAAGGTAGGGAGAACGTGGGTGGGCGAGAAAACAAAAGGGAGGGGGGAAAAAGCTCGGAGGATGAGGAAATAGGAAGGGGAGGGTAGGACAAATAGAGTGAGAGAGAGAGGGTGGGAGAGAAAGGAGGAAGTGTGTAAAAGGAACAACCACACCAACACACTACCATCCAACCACACTACCTTACAACCACAGTACCATACAACCACACTACCATATAACCACACTACCATACCACCTAATCACCACACCATTTCACCACCACACTACCACACGACCTTACTACCACAACAAAACATTCCCACACCACCTCACTACCACACCACCACATTCCCACACCACCACACCATCTCCCTACCACACCAACACATTCTCACACCACTTCACTGGGTCACACACTGTGCTCAATGGCCTGGCAATGAGGACAGCAGACGCCCGGGACAACACTACCAAGATGGAATACCTGTTCAAGGAGGAGGAAGCGCAGGAGAGGGAGCAAGAAGAGGAGGAGGAGGAGGAGGAGACAAGAAGGAGCAAGAAGAGGAGGAGGAGGAGGAGACAAGAAGGAGCAAAAAGCGAAGGAAGAGGCGGAGAGGAGGAGCCAGAAGAAAAAAAGGAGAAAGAGACAAGAAGCAGCAAGAGAAGGAGGGGGAGGAGGAGACAAGAAGGAGCCAAAAGAGAAGAAAGAGGAGGGGGAGACAAGAAGGGGCAAGAAGAAAAGGGAGATGAGGAAGAGGAGAAGACAAGAAGGAGCAAGAAGTGAAGGAAGAAGAGGGGGAGACAAGAAGGAGCAAGAAGTGAAGGAAGAGAAAGGGACAAGGAAAAGGAGGAAGAACAGGAAGGGGAGCAAGGAAAGAAATGAGAGGAGTAGGAATAAAGAATAAGGAAGAAATAAGAAAAAGTAGAGAGAGAAAGGAGGAGAAAGTAGAGACAATGAGGATGAAATGAAAAGGTGGAGGAAGGAGAGAGACGAGAATACAGAACCAAGAAAAATAAAGAGGAGGAGAAGGAGTAAAAAGAGAAAGGGATAATAAATGAGAGAGGCCAGGAGTAAAAGGAGACAGATGAGAGAGAGAATGAGGTGAGAAGAAGAAATAAGACAGAGTTATGTACCTCAGCTTAAGAGTGTGTAGATGTTGGACCCGTCAAGAAGAATGTGAAGAAGAAAAAATATACATATACTCGCACATATACCTATACATATACATACACAATTATACATATACATATTATATAGAACAGTATCAGGGGAAGCAAAGTTTAGGGTGATATAGAAAGAAAAGTTTGAATTGATATTATGAAATGGAAGTGGAACAAGACCCCTGTATACTCGTGGAGGAGGAATAGATATATTATACTTGAGAGCAATATGTGGGGTGGGTGGTAAGGGTGTACAGTAAGATTAAGAAATACAGAAATACGGAGATGTGGAAATGTGACTGGCATATGGACACACTGGGGTAATATGTATTGTGAGATTCGTATAAAATGAGAGTATTATTTCTGAGATGGATGGTGATGAAGGAGAGGGAAAGACCAAAAAAGAATATGAAAGGCTAGAAGGAGGAAGGACATCCAGGAGGAAGCAGCAGAGCGAGTGAATGGATGAAGAGTAAAAAAAAGTAAGCCAGTATGTTATCGCTACAGAAGACTCAAGAGTAACAGGTACAGTACAGGCTTCCAAGAGTGATATAAATAGTATTAATAAAACTGTCATCGTCACATCAACTTTAAAAAAATAACAGACGGTGAACTAGAGAGAAATTCATCCTTATCATCGTTATCTTTCGTCTACTTATGTCTGGTCTGGTCCACAGTGCCCCCATCAGGTGGGCCCATGGTCCACAGTGTCCCCATCAGCTGAACCCATGGTCCACAGTGCCCCCATCAGGTGAGCCCATGCTCCACAGTGCCCCCATCAGCTGAACCCATGGTCAACTTTGTCCCCATCAGCTGAACCCATGGTCCACAGTAGCCCCCGTCAGGTGAGCCCATGGTCCACAGTAGCCCCCGTCAGGTGAGCCCATGGTCCACAGTAGCCCCCGTCAGGTGAGCCCATGGTCCACAGTAGCCCCCGTCAGGTGAGCCCATGGTCCACAGTAACCCCGGTCAGGTGAGCCCATGGTCCACAGTAACCCCCGTCAGGTGAGCCCATGGTCCACAGTAGCCCCCAACACTCACCAGGGACACGGGTAACTAACTTGTGACCCGCCTAACGAGCCGAGCTAATGATGGTCACCTGGGACGAACCTCAACCTTAATCCCACAGCTAATTATGGTCATTACCCTCACGTGTATGACACAATGAGGGGCGGAGTGTCCCGTGGTTCCTCCCTCCCTCGGTAATATTTAACACTATATTTCATGTTTTATTTTTTAGGATATACCTGTACTTTAACAAAATTTTTAAAGAAAATAAATAACTTCTAAAACAACGATAGAGAAGAAAACGTTTTCATAAGTGCCACCCATAAGCTCTAAATCTGAATAATATCAAATAATCTCTTAATCTTCCATCACTTTATCCAATTAACAAGACGTTCAAATTTGTCGCTGGAAACTTAGTTGTGGCGACATCGTTGAAACTTTTTTTTTCGGCGGCCGCTCTCATAAATAACACCCATTTACAGTTTTATAAACTCTAACATAAATAACAAGATAACAACTTATTCAACTTTATTTAATTAACAACCCGCCTTCCCTCTACTGTATGTGCTTAAGAGAGTTATTGCCCCAAAATTAGTTGCAGTGACATATTGTTCCAACATTTTTTTTTCGGGTGCTGCTGAGGTGAAGTTATGAAATATCGCTTCATAAGGTAGAGCCGCAGGATACTCGCTGACAGCCTTATTTACCGCCTCACTGACCTTCTCCAAAACAAAAGAGAGAGAGAGAGAGACAGACTGACAGAAAAGGAGAAAGAGGTGTAGGGGATTAAAGAAAAAAAATGGGAGGTAAAAAGATGTTTAAAAAAATTGATGGAGATGACGGGGGAATATCGTACCTGAAAGAGATAATCTTGATAAAACAAACACACAAACATACTGTATGTTTGTGTGTGTGTGTGTTAATGTGTATGTTATACACACACACACACACACATTTTGAGAAGTAAACAAGACAGCTCACCCTCCCGTACGTGTTTAACCAGGGAAGTCCGTCAACGGCTTGTCATCAGTGTACGAGGATTAGTGACCTATATCAGGTGCAGGTGATTTATCTCTACATTAAGCTGTCAGTCCGCCTCTGATCAGTCGGTGTTAAGTTGTCAACATGTCAGAGGAACCACCAATCTGAGAGCCTGTAGACGTGAGGTGACAGGGTCACCGCGTCACATGACAAGTGTTACCGCCATTGACACCATTTCGGTAAGTGATTTCTGGGTTGATACACACAATAAATTTGTATATTTTAAGTATTTATTTAAATTTTCCCATAAAAAATCCGGCCAAGCAAGTTTTCTCAAAAATATTGTCAAGACAAGTAAAACAAAAATGTCCGGGAGAAGTAAATGTCCCACATAATCTGCACAGCTTGTCGGAAAGACACTCCCACTCGCTGGAAATATGTCGACGACTCCACCATTGGGATCAGTGTGAACAACTTGACTCCCGACTACAGCGCCCTCCAGAATATACTGAACAGTCTACAATATTGGGCCACTACCAACCAATTCACCATTACCTCACCTCCTTCCATCACATTGGGCCCCAACACACTCCAGGTTGTGGACTCCACCAAGCTCCTCGGCGTCACTGTAGATAACAATCTGAATCGGAAAGCACGCGTCAGTGCAACTGCCAAGTCCTCCTGCTTTCGTCTCCACTTCCTCCGTCTACTCAAGTCCCTCGGAGTTCCCGCACCTGAACTCTTGAGTGCCTACTCAACGTTCATACTCCTTAAGCTCACCTGCGCTTTCCCCTGCCCGGTCTTCCTCCTTAAATGCCACACAGCGAGGACTCCTAAAAAAGTGCAGAGAACATGCAAGATTATTTTCTCCCCTTATACTCCACACATCAAGAGGCGCTCAGTATGCGGACCCTCTCACCGTCCTCGACATCGTCTCCTGCTTCCACCCCAAACCCCTCACCCGCGAATTGGTCTTCGACACTACAACCGCATCACGGCCATACTACAATCGTTATAAGACAAGCCCAATTCTAACAATTGTAAAAATTACCAAAAACTCGTAGTTAACCCGTGTGTTCATTCCCTGTCAATCTTACCTTTGTACTGTAACTGTGCTGAAATTCTTTATTAATAGACCCTCTCCCTCCTTGTCATTATACATTATATATGTACCACTAATATCTCCTGTATATTACTTGCTGATCAAGTGAACCACTCCACAATAATGCTACTTCTAACATCTCTGTGAATTGTATATTTTCAGCCTGCCATGATGTTTCAATGAGCCGTTTATTATTATTATTATTATTATTATTATTATTATTATTATTAGTAGTAGTAGTAGTAGTAGTAGTAGTAGTAGTAGTAGTAGTATTTTTTGCAGTATTAGTAGTAGCAGTAGCAGTAGTAGTGTTAATATTATTACTATTATTGCACACACACACACACACACACACACACACACATACACACACACACACACTGTTAACATGAAGGTGTTCAAAATGGGGGAGGATCAAGCTACCAACCTATTGCCGTGCATAGTACATACTGTATGCAGGTCGACTCACCTCATAACATTACTATGATTTAATACAATGGCCTCTTAATTCACCTCTTTATTGTATTCTTGTAACAGGGTTAGTTTGTCGAATTAGGTTACATTAGGTTAGGTTAGGCTAAGTAAAAGTTAGGTTAGGCTGAGTAAAGGTTAGGTTAGGTTAGGCTAAGTAAAGGTTAGGTTAGGTTAGGCTAAGTAAAGGTTAGGTTAGGCTGAGTAAAGGTTAGGTTAGGTTAGGCTAAGTAAAGGTTAGGTTAGGTTAGGCTAAGTAAAGGTTAGGTTAGGTTAGGTTAGGCTAAGTAAAGGTTAGGTTAGGTTAGGTTAGGTTAGGTTAGCTTATAATAGGAACTTCAACAATGTGGCTCTTCGTGAAATAGGTCGCTAGTGTCAAGATCAGAGTCAGTATAGAGTAACTACAACTCTTCTACACTGTTACTTGAGGCTCTTTTATTAGTATTCGTCAACATCACAATTCTGAAACGAAGTACACCAAAATCTGTAACGACTAAATATAAAAAAATACTGAAATTCAATGATAACAAGTAACTACCCTAGTTAATTATCATGAAAACTGCATTACTATGACACGGGAACAACAAAAATCAATGAAAACAACAACAACAAACAACATCCATAAGAACAACAACACCTAACATTAAAAAAAATAAATAAATAAATAAAATAAAATAAAATAGCATAAAAAAAACATAACGAAAACAAATTAATAACAACTAAAACAACAAACACACAACAACAAACAACAGCCATAACAAAACAAACAAACAAACAACAAAAACAATAAAAATAAATAAATAGACAACAACAAAAACAAACAACAGCAACAACAACAACAACTCCAGGGTGCTGATCCACGAAAAATTGCCGCACCAAAAATAAATCGTCCCGTAAAAAATATGAATCTTGTTTTCAAGGCACCGCTGACTGCTATTAACATTATGCAAATTTATACAAATGAACTTAAGGTTGAGGATCGTGTCACTCCCACGTGATTGGTGGTTTTTCCCATTAGGTTATGAGAGGATAATTGGAGCCCTCAAATGGTCGTTATCTCTATAATTGCTAAGTTGGCTTAAAATGATGTAGGTATAAGCTTTTTAAAGGGGTTCATTTTATGGGGGTTTCACTTTCTGTGGGGTTTTAATTTCTGGGGTTCACTTCCTCAGGGTTCCTTTCTGGCGCTTCCACTATTTGGGGGGTTCACTTTCTGGGTTTCACTTTCAAGGGTTCCTTTTCTGGTGCTTCCACTATCTAGGGGTTTCACTTTCTGGAGGTTTTAATTCCTGTAGGATTCACGTTCTGGGTGTGTCACTTAGTGTAATCTTACGGGGGCTCAACATCTATAATAATCCACTAATTAAACTTACCTCAACTGATTAAAGGTTCAATTGTTGGATATATCGTGACTCTAATGAACAAGGTCAAGGTCACAATGAAAAAAAGGTCAAGGCCACAGTGAACAAGGCCAAAAAAAACAACCGTTCATTCACTCCTAAATAAAGCGAAAGAATAACCTGTAAGGGCGGTGACGTCATTCGCTGTGTGTGGGAGGAGAGAAAAATAACATCGTGGACATTGTGTCATTCTTGCCTGGGTCTTGTTGCTATACCTGTCGAGTTGCAATCAACCTCTCCTCCTCCCCTGTGTGGTGTGGTGGGGACGGGAGTAAAGGGGAGAGCAAAGGGGGGGGGGGTAGAGGGGAAGTAAGGGATAAGTGAGAGGGAGGGGATAGTAGAAGAGGAGCAAGGGGTAAGGGGAAGGTGAAGTAGAGGGGAAAGTAAAGGGGGTAGGTAAGGGGAGTAGACGGGGAGTAAAGGAGTAAGGGGAGTAAACGGGAGTAAAGGGTAAGGGAACAAGGGAGTAGTGGGGGAAGTAAAGGGGAGAGGAAGGTAGAGGGGAGAGTAAAGGAGTAAGTGGAATTGAAGGGGAGTAAGGGGTAAGGGGAAAGTTGAGTAGAGAGGAAAGTAAAGGGGGTAAGTAAGGGGAGAGAGGAGTACAGGAGAGTAAAGGAGTGAGTAAGGGGGGAGGGGAGTAGAGGGGAGGGTAAAGGGGTTAGAAAGAGAGAGAGAGAGAGAGAGAGAGAGAGAGAGAGAGAGAGAGAGAGAGAGAGAGAGAGAGAGAGAGAGAAAGGAAGTATGGAGGGATGTGGGGAAGGGAGATGAGGAGTGGTAAAAGAAAGGGAGATTAGGGAGGTAAATGGAGATTGGAAGAAGGATGCACAGTAGAATAAAGAAGAGAAAGGGTAAAGGGGGAGGAAGGAAAGAGACGAGAGAAACGGATAGAAACAGGTGGAAACAAGCGAGAATTGGGATATGAAAGGAAAATAAGAGATGGGAGAAGAGAAGAATGGATGAAGAAAGGTAGAAGAAGATACTGATGACGTGTGTGGAGAGAGAGAGAAAAGGAGAGGAAAGGGAAGAAAGAAAGAAAGAAAGAAAGAAAGAAAGAGAAGGTATGTAAATAAAACAATATTATTACCTTAAACTATACAAGATATACAACATAAGTACACCATACATGCATACATGACTCTCTCTGTTTACACTGCCAGGAGAGAGAGAGAGAGAGAGAGAGAGAGAGAGAGAGAGAGAGAGAGAGAGAGAGAGAGAGAGAGAGAGAGGGGGGGGGGGGGGTCAGTGTTTTAGGATAAGGCTTCCATTAGTATTCATTTCAACTCGTGTGAATCGCCCCCTCTCGTGCGTACAGTACTCTCTCTCTCTCTCTCTCTCCCTTTCTGTCATTTTTCCCCTGCCTAATGTCCATCCTCTCCCTATCTGTCACTTTTCACACTACCCTGAACCTTTTGCTCACAGCCCAGAGAGAGAGAGAGTCACAGTAGTCAATATCACTTCTTCCTTCTCTTTTGTTTCCATCATTCATCTGACTGAAAAAAGTTTTTATTTATTTTCGTTTCATTCTTCGGGTTTTTCGTTCCGCCTTCTTCCTCGTCTTTGTTTATCTACCCCACCCCTCCCCCACACTCTCTCTCTCTCTCTCTCTCTCTCTCTCTCTCTCTCTCTCTCTCTCTCGATACCTGCAATACGCCTTACTAATCTTCCTCACTCCTCTTTAACCTTCTCTCCTCATCACCGCCTCCCACCTTCCTCACCACCTGAAAGTCTCCCTCTCCTCTTACATCTCCATTGTCCTTCACCACCCACCAAGTCTTCTTTTTCTTCATCAACTCTGAAAGTCTTCCTCCCTCTCTCCTTCCCCTCACAATTACCCCTCATAAGCCACCTTCTTACACTGACTTTGAGATTCCATGTCGTCTCATTTTGACTCATTTCTCACCATCACAAAATCCAATTTGTCGTGGATATTGCCAGGGAGATGAGACCGTCACGATCCCGCCGACGCTCTTCCATCAAAAGTAACTCGATAAATGGATCTCTGGAGAACGTCTGACAGGTCAACGCCGCCGCTGGTTGATGCTAAGAAGGTAGTCCTAAGTGGATCTCTTCTGCCCACGGGTCGAGAACGTACTTGGCTAAGGGAGGGTTGTTGAGTTCGTCTGTGTGGAGGCCAACACACTTACTTTACTCTTCCGTGTCATTAAATGGTCTAAAGAAGTAGTTTTTAGTAGACAAGGTGTATTTTGATTAGAGGAGACACCGTCCCTCTCTAAGTCAATTGTAATTTGGCAAAGATGCGGAGTCAACACACACACACACACACACACACACACACACATGTACACGATATACAGTACAGTATATATACATAGATCTCGACTCAAATTAAAAGAGTTTTTGTGTTAGGAAGGTAAAGGTGTCATGAACCGTCTGCACTTACTTATAATATAACCAGAGTTGTGTCAAGACAATGAGGCTGGCCTGCGGGTGCATGGCTCATATCACGTGCTTTGTCTCTGGCGGGTTACAAGGTGACATTAATAGTTGAATCCTCGCGCACGATACCCGGTGCCTGCAGTACGTATTACATTATAGAAACGGTAGAGATGGACGTAAAGGTAAAACTGACCTATACTCCAAGAGCGAAGGTCATATTTATCTAATTTGAGGTAATGTGAATTGGTTAACTTTAGCTTCTACTGTACTGTCCAAGATGTTTGCTAACTGATTACTTGATGAAATACGAAAGGAAAATTAATATGTTCACTACAGTTTTTTATATATTAAAGGAGTTACTAACGGTATGTGTTATCAGTCTGGTGACCTTTGCATGTTCCAATAGTGTAGATGTAGAACTTGATATGACCTTTACATTTAACACGGTCTATATTTACCCACCCCCCCCCCCCCCCCAACACACACACAAAGCAGCGCACCGCCCAGAATAACACACGAACCTTTAATAAGAAACACAATGGAAGGACGGGATGAGAATCAGAAAGTCTTTGACAACAGAAAATGAGAGTGACAGCGTTATGTATTTTTTCCTACGTCAACACCTCGCCTGAGCCTACCTGATGAGTCTGGCAGTGGGTGGGTGGGTCTGGGTGGATTGGTGGTGTAAGTTGAGTGGATTGGGTGTAGATGTGTGTGTATATTAGGTGTAAACGTAGATTTTAACATGGATTAGGTGTAGATTTGGGTGTAGGCATAATTTATGGTGTAGGTTTGAGTTTGTGTGTGGGTGTACTGTATATGGACGTATCTTCTCCGGCGTTGAAGAAGTCTACCTAGTGTAAGTCACGAAGCTGCCTCAGGTCAAAGGTCAAGATCAAGATATTGCAGTACAGTTATGACCGTTGGATGGTGGTTAAACACACACGGGGGGGGGGGGGAGGGTGAGAGAGAGAGAAGGAGGAGGAAGGGAGGGTGAGAGAGAGGGAAGGGAGGTCAGTGTACTGTGTGGTGATGGAAAACACACTAGGGAGGAAGGGAAGCAAGGGGGGAGGGCAAGAGGGAGGGAGGGAGAGAAGCAGAGGGGGGAGGGAGAAAGGGTCAGACACGTCGTAGTAATTGGTTATAGAGGAAGAGAATCCCAAGCCTTCCCTGGCAGTGATCAAGCTAATGAAGCGTGGAAAGACGAGGGACTACACGCCCCTCCCCCAGGCCTATATATAACTCACATCCACGCCTCTATATAACTCACACCCACGCCTCTATATAACTCACACCCACGCCTCTATATAACTCACACCCACGCCTCTATATAACTCACACCCACGCCTCTATATAACTCACATCCACGCCTCTATATAACTCACACCCACGCCTCTATATAACTCACACCCTCGCTTCTATATAACTCACACCCACTCCTCTATATAACTCACACCCACGCCTCTAAAAACTCACACCCTCGCTTATATACTACTCACACCCACGCCTCTATATAACTCACACCCACGCCTCTATATAACTCACACCCTCGCTTCTATATAACTCAAACCCACGCCCCTATATAACTCACACCCACGCCTCTATATAACTCACACCCACGTCTCTATATAACTCACACCTCTATATAACTCACACCCTCGCCTCTATATAACTCACACCCACGCCTCTATATAACTCACTCCCACGCCTCTATATAACTCACACCCACGCCTCTATATAACTCACACCCCCGCTTCTATATAACTCACACCCACGCCTCTATATAACTCACACCCTCGCTTCTATATAACTCACACCCTCGCTTCTATATAACTCACACCCACTCCTCTATATAACTCACACCCACGCCTCTAAAAACTCACACCCTCGCTTATATACTACTCACACCCACGCCTCTATATAACTCACACCCACGCCTCTATATAACTCACACCCTCGCTTCTATATAACTCAAACCCACGCCCCTATATAACTCACACCCACGCCTCTATATAACTCACACCCACGTCTCTATATAACTCACACCTCTATATAACTCACACCCTCGCCTCTATATAACTCACACCCACGCCTCTATATAACTCACTCCCACGCCTCTATATAACTCACACCCACGCCTCTATATAACTCACACCCCCGCTTCTATATAACTCACACCCACGCCTCTATATAACTCACACCCTCGCTTCTATATAACTCACACCCACGCCTCTATATAACTCACACCCACGCCTCTGTATAACTCACACCCACGCCTCTATATAACTCACACACACGCCTCTATATAACTCACACCCACGCCTCTATATAACTCACACCCACGCCTCTATATAACTCACACCCACGCCTCTATACTACTCACACCCACTCCTCTATATAACTCACACCCACGCCTCTATATAACTCACACCCACTCCTCTATACTACTCACACCCACTCCTCTATAAAACTCACCCACGCCTCTATATAACTCACACCCACGCCTCTATATAACTCACACCCTCGCTTCTATATAACTCACACCCACGCCTCTATATAACTCACACCCACGCCTCTATATAACTCACACCCACGCCTCTATATAACTCACACACATGCCTCTATATAACTCACACCCACGCCTCTATATAACTCACACCCACGCCTCTATATAACTCACACCCACGCCTCTATACTACTCACACCCACTCCTCTATATAACTCACACCCACGCCTCTATATAACTCACACCCACTCCTCTATACTACTCACACCCACTCTATATAACTCACACCCACGCCTCTATATAACTCACACCCCCGCTTCTATAAAACTCACATCCACGCCTCTATTAACTCACACCCACGCCTCTATATAACTCACACCCACGCCTCTATATAACTCACACCCTCGCTTCTATATAACTCACACCCACGCCTCTATATAACTCACACGCACGCCTCTATATAACTCACACCCACGCCTCTATATAACTCACACACACGCCTCTATATAACTCACACCCACGCCTCTATACTACTCACACCCACTCCTCTATATAACTCACACCCACGCCTCTATACTACTCACACCCACTCCTCTATATAACTCACACCCTCGCTTCTATATAACTCACACCCGCGCCTCTATATAAAACTCACACCCACGCCTCTATACTACTCACACCCACTCCTCCATATAACTCACACCCACTCCTGTATATAACTCACACCCACGCCTCTACAGTATATAACTCACACCCATGCCTCTATACAACTCACACCCACGCCTCTATATAACTCACACCCACGCCTCTATATAACTCACACCCACGCCTCTATATAACTCACACCCACGCCTCTATATAACTCACACCCACGCCTCTATACTACTCACACCCACTCCTCTATATAACTCACACCCACGCCTCTATATAACTCACACCCACTCCTCTATACTACTCACACCCACTCCTCTATATAACTCACCCACGCCTCTATATAACTCACACCCACGCCTCTATATAACTCACACCCCCGCTTCTATATAACTCACATCCACGCCTCTATATAACTCACACCCACGCCTCTATATAACTCACACCCACGCCTCTATATAACTCACACCCTCGCTTCTATATAACTCACACCCACGCCTCTATATAACTCACACCCACGCCTCTATATAACTCACACCCACGCCTCTATATAACTCACACACACGCCTCTATGCAACTCACACCCACGCCTCTATATAACTCACACCCACGCCTCTATATAACTCACACCCACGCCTCTATACTACTCACACCCACTCCTCTATATAACTCACACCCACGCCTCTATATAACTAACACCCACGCCTCTATATAACTCACACCCACGCCTCTATATAACTAACACCCACGCCTCTATATAACTCACACCTACGCCTCTATATAACTCACACTTACGCCTCTATACAACTCACACTCACGCCTCTATATAACTCACACCCACGCCTCTATATAACTCACACCCACGCCTGTAAATAATTCACCCGCCAGTATGTATATCAGTCACACGCCTTTATAACTCACATTCCCATATACCTCACCAGCCTACCGCATATAGCTCACACGCCTCTCACATAACCCAGCACTTCAACAGTTCTCTAATTAGATCCAAGACGTAGACCACCACGTCCAGAAGCGTTCATACACGTCCTTACATAACCGTACCTACACGCCCATATACGTTCATACACGCCCTTACATAACCGTACATACACGCCCATATCCATTCACATTCAGGCCACATACTCTCCTAATACACATTCTTACACGTCCATACATAACAAAGCATGGTCACACACACACACACACACACACACACACACACACACACACACACATAATACGCGTCCATACAAGCCCACTGGTGCGTACACTGACACGGATAATATAACCAGGTAACCCTCACTGTCGGTTTCCTCGCCAACCCTCATTAATTACCTACACAAACAGGTAAAAGGGGACGAGTAGATTACCCCCAAAAACATGAATAACGACAATACCAATAACTGTATTTACTTATTTTATGACTTTTACGTTGGTTATTATTATTATTATTAGTAGTAGTAGTAGTAGTAGTAGTAGTAGTAGTAGTAGTATGATGATACTAATAATAATAATAATAATAATAATAATAATAAAGTTTTCTTGCAAATAAAATTCATCAGCTAAATATAAAACAGAGGCGGAAAAATAAAGTTATGCTTACTGTATATTATCAAACAAATGATTAAGGACTCCCACTTTGTGTCCACATTGACCAAACGCACTCAAATTATCTCTCAATATCAACGAAAATTCACTCAAAGTGTTTTTCAATACCGATCAAAACTACCCGAAGTGTTTATGAACGTCAATCAAAATCCACTCAAAGTCTTTAAAAATAAATATAATTGAAGCTTTGCCTCTATACTCATTGAAAAACAACCTAATAATAACATAACCTTAATTCATTTTCTTTTTTTTCGTTTGTGAGCGAATACGTTGGGTGACGTCATGGAGGTAAACAATGACGTTGGACAGACTAAACGATTGGGGTAATAAAATAGGAAATATCTGACAGTAAGTGGGGAAAAAAGTAGAGAAGGAAATTTAGACAGAAAGAGAAGGGGGAGAGGAGGGGATATAAGAGGATAAGGAGGAATAAGAAGGAATAATAGGGAGAGGAAGGGACGAATGAAGGGAATAGAAACTAGAAGAGGGAGGGGTGGAGGGAAAACGAATAGGTGAAGGAGGGAAGGAAACGGGAGAGAGGGTTGAAGGAGAAGGAGAGAAGGAAGAATTTTCGAGAGGAAGGGGAGGAAGCAGAGGTATGGAAGAAAAAGGTGGAGGGGAGGAGAAATGAGAAGGAGGGAAGGAGGGGGCATGGTGAGGAGGGAATGGGAGAGAGAGAGAGAGAGAGAGAGAGAGAGAGAGAGAGAGAGAGAGAGAGATGGGGAGGGGGAAGGGACAGAGAGAGGGAGGGAGAGGAAGAGAGAGAGGATGGGGGAGGGGGGAAGGGACAGAGAGAGGGAGGGAGAGGAAGAGAGAGAGGATGGGGGGGAGGGGGGAAGGGACAGAGAGAGGGAGGGAGAGAAAGAGAGAGGGGATGGGGGAGGGGGGAAGGGACAGAGAGAGGGAGGGAGAGGAAGAGAGAGGGGATGGGAGGGATGTTGTGCTGGCCAGATTATGTAATTTTAATGAAACTTTGTCAGGCTAAAAGGTCGGAAACAGGTGATGTGGACGGAAGGAACCACGTGACGTATACATAGATGAGTCATGATGCATTATTGGACTTTTACTCTAACTGAAATTTGACCTTAGGAAAAAAAACAGGTAAGATAATATGGTTCGGGAATAATCCAAGATATAATTTTGTAATATATCAGAATATATTCGGGATTGTTTCCTTACAAAAATCCAAGTCCAAATATCAAGAAAATAATATATAAAAAAAACTCAAATATCAGTAAAAAAAAAAAATAACTGAAGGCCTCCCCAGGTCAGGTAAGAGCACCAACAAATACAAAAAAAAATCGGTTCAACGCTGAATATTTTCTTTCTTTTTTATTCCTGTAGAAAAACGGGCGGAAGTACGGCCAGGTGTAAGGATCATTGCAAATCAACATAACCCTTGCATGACTCCTCCTGTATGGCCCCACGCATGACCCCTCCACTTTGCCTGTTCAGTGAGGGCAAACAAAATGAAAATACGCTCACTCAAAGACAAATACTATAGACATGTGTAAGACTTTGTATTTAGTGTCTGTAGTGGAAGTTAGATCAATATCCAATCACTTGGTCTTCATATTCTGTGTAACATGGACATTTTAGTTACATATTAAATAACTACCATCTTGTGACTGTGAACTCCGGCCTTCAAATAATAATCATGTATAGGATTTGGTAATTAGTATATGAGGTACAGGTTTGGTCAATATCCCATCACCCAGTCGTAGGAGCCTGTGTGCTCAAGGTCGGGAGAGGCAGACGGACAGGCGCACGGGTGGACGGTGGATGGACGGATGGATGGACGGACAGGAAAGGACAAACCAAATTGTCCCTCTCCCAGTAATGGTATAAAAATGGGATTTAAAATAGATGTCAATTTTTTTTCTTCGATTCAATGGGAAGAAGGAAAAGAGAAAGTAAATTATGAGAAAACGATAGATAAAACCCACAATTCTAATGTGTTCATACAAACATGAACACACACACACACACACACACACACACACACACACACACACACACACACACACACACACATATATTCAGAGGCATTCACATTTCCAAGTAACAAATTGATTTGGTGAATATTTGATGGCTGGGCCCAAAAATAGCCCCGACCACACCGGAGGTAACCACTGTACCTGCCAGCCCTCCACCTGCCTCCTCCACTTCTCACCCTTACTCCACCTCTTTTCTCCATCTCCCTCCTCCACTTATCCCTCCACCTCACTCTTCCACTTCTCCCCCACCTCTTTCCTCCATATCCCTCCTTCACTTTCCCCTTCCCCTTCACGCCACCTCTTTCCTTCACCTCCCTCCTCCATCACCCTCCTCCATTTCCTCTCTACTCCACCCTCCACCCTAAGCACGCCCCTACCCCCAAAATCTCCCCCTACCCCTTAAGTCCATCGGATCCTAAAGCCAAATGTCCACTCAGACCCATTAAGTCCGATCATCCCCTTAAGTCCATCCCTTCCCCTAATGTTCACCCCTTCCCCTTAAGTCCATCCCTTACCCTAAGTCCATCTCTACCCCCAAGTCCATTTCTACCCATCCCCCATACCCACTAAACTCAACGATATGACCCCCCCTCACCCCCCAAAAAATCCAATCAAGAGGACTCCTTTCGGTCTTCCCACTCATTAGACGCCATCCCTCCTCTTCCCACTCCATCTTCAGACGACCTTTCCTCCTCTTCCTCCCACTCCCTCCTCCCTCTTACCACTGTGCAATCAGAGCACCCCCCCCCCCCCCACCGCCTCTCCCTGCTGACACGTCCTCCACCTGCAGCACCTCCCGGCCACAGCCAGCTTGTCCATATTACTCCACAGCTCGTCCCAATCTACTAATGGCGGGCCGGTCTGGTGGCCCTCTGGCAGCGACGTCCTCTATGTACGGGGATTTGGCTGGCTTTGTTCCCAGGCTTTTCATTGTTAGTGTAAACAACAAGATGTCTCCCCAGGAAGTGGTTCCATTTTTTCTTTAGCGTTTCTTTTTTTTTCCGTTTTTTCTTGATAGCGATAATCTAGTAGAAATCTGTTTCGGATAACTGGATTATTGGAGAGTCTTTTAAATGTAATACTGGATATATGCCACGCTAAAATATGAATAATCGACCAATTAAGACTTAAAATATAACTATTTTTTTTTTTTTAGTCTTGGCGGCACTGACTGTAATGAAACTGTAGTATTTAAGAGATCAATAGGGACACTGGATAGACGTCTGCATAGGTTATTGTCATCAACAAAGAATCTGTGTTGCTGGAGAGGAGGTTATTAATATGTAGTAAGGAGTTGACACTGAGCCTTGAGCCATTACAGCAGTCATGGGGAAGTAGTATGAGTGTAACCGACCCACAACAGTACAGGTGTGACTGCTGGAGTAAAAGGAGACCGAATTATAGATGGATGACAAGGAGAGCTTGATGTCATAACTTATGAAAACCTTAAGAATATCAAAAGCCAAATGATTCACCGGAGTTGTCAAGAACACAGTCAAGTTCATGGGTTAGGAGAGGAATTAAGTCTACAATGATAAGGCTGGAACGAGAACCACACATACTGAGCGTTTAAGATCAGGCGTTGCTGTCAAAGTGTTGTGTAGTTATTTGTTTGTGAGGTATTTCATGAGTTTAGAGATGATTTAAGTGAGATCTATGGATCTATAATTGAAAACAGTAGATGCATCACCTTTTGAAAGGGAAGAGACTGAACACTAACTAATCTCGAAGACTAAGACCCTACACGAGGAGTATGAGGAGGTAGAAATTTTTGAAGGGACCAATTTCTGGTACACGTTTTTTGAGGATGAGAGGTGGAGCAACATCAGGTCCTGCGGCTTTGTTTTAATACAGGTTAAAAAGAACAGAGAACAACAGATCCATTGTTTTGCTCAAACCTCTAATAGAACTTCAGTTGCAAGTTCTAATTGGTTAAACACCTAACATAATCTTAACATTAGGACTGGTACCCAATAGGATTAGGGCCAATTACGACTGGGTCCCATTAGGATTTGAGACAAATAAGTCTAGCCCTAATCTTCGTTATTACGGGGGCCCTCACACGGTCAATATATATTGACAATAATATTGACCATGTGAGGATGATATTGAAGGTATTTACAATACAAAATATTGATGGAACCTCGATTGATCAGTTTCAAAATATTTCTGATGCTGTCAATACATATTGACCGTGTGAGTTACTATTGTCAATAGAGATTCAGTATCGTAACTGTCGTCATGGCGTGCAAATCTACTGCCGGTCTTACTGACTGGGACAATGAATCAACTGGCCAAACAAAAAGTGAGGCGCGGGATGCGTTGTTACGATTCATTCATACATACAAAGAATTACCAGTGTTAGGGGATGGCACTTTAAAATATTATATGAACACAGGAAAGAAATATGCAACTTATGATGAGTTGATAATTATTCTCAATTGAATTAAGAAAAATGCGGTTCGGAAAGATGTCAAGAAGATCAACTTATTGAGGACAAATTATAGGAAGGCGCTTCAAAAAATTAATGATTCCAAGCGATCAGGCTGTGGGGTGGATGAAGGTTATGAACCCTCAAGCAAACGCCAAGATCATAACTACACAAGCTTTATCAGCCGATTTTCGTCAGCACTCCTTGGCGACTGCCTGACAAGTTGTCCGAAATATTGAAAGTGTGATGTGACGGTTATCAATTATTAAAATGTGGACAATATAAGTGTGTCAATAAATACTGACCGTGGGAGGCCCGCTTAAAGTTTAAGCTGTGGGTATATTAGGACTGGGTAACTCCTCCCTACAATTTTTACTAAAACTATACAAATAACACTACCACTGTAAAAACTAATAATAATGAAACAGCACAAATATTAACCATAAAGTGTTGGAATGTGTCACAAAGTGTCGAGATTATCATAACTGTTGTAAGAGTCTACGGTGTTAGCCATGTACGTTTCACTTATTGTCCAAGTTACATTAATGATATCTTATAAACTCTCTCTCTCTCTCTCTCTCTCTCTCTCTCTCTCTCTCTCTCTCTCTCTCTCTCTCTCTCCTCCTGTCCTGAAGGCCTTGGTCCTCGCAGGTCGGAAGTTAAGCACAGGCAGAACTTGTGCCATTTGGAGACGACACAAGTAGAGGAGGAAATTAGCCTTGGTTAATCAGGACGAAACTTGGACAATTTAATTACTGTGTTCTACAAGATTTAATATGTCTTAGGGTAAGATATATTACCTGATCTATGTGTGCAGTAGTACAAGAGGCGCTGGGACCTTGTGTTTGTTGTGTTGGTTGTGGGTTTGTGAGGATGAGATGATAATAATGATAATAATAATAAAACAACAATAATAATAAAACAATAATAATAATAATAATATCATTAAACCCACAACACTAATAATTGTATAATAGTGTTATTATTATTATTAGTAGTAGTAGTAGCAGTAGTAGTAATGGTTTCCCGGAAGTAAATAAAGTAGCAGCTGAGGGCGTGCAAAAGACGTACATATAGTTAATACAATACATAGCAAAATGTGGAGGGGAAGGTGAACAAAGGTTGTAAGTGCAAATCTGGTACTAAAGAGAACAAGTGGTGTTAACACAAACAAAACCTCCAAGAATTACTGATGATTTTTCACAATGATAGGGATGGGGCTGTTCTTGTAGCGGTCTGTGCGTGGTCGTCTGGTTTGATGTTGTGATGACGAAAAGCTAATCGTGGACGAGGAACTTTAGGTGGCAAAAGGTAACGTGGCTGATTGGTGGTGTAGCAACTTAGCTTTAAAATTACGATTAAGAGAGGGAGTGCACTGACTGCCTCTTAATAGATAGTGTGAGAAGGATAGAGAGTAATCCTGCATGCTTCTCTTCTGAACTATTTAGGAGTGTTTGTTGTTTAGCGGTTAAGGAAGAAGACCAGACAGGGGAGGTGTACGTGAGCCTGAGAAACATGAAGCCGTCCACATTGTTGAATAACCCAATTATTAGGTGTAGACGGCTACAAGAGTTCCCCCAGATGGTTATTCGCGGTGCAGTATAAGATTATGAGCAAAACACATCAACAAAAACATTAAAAAGAATGTGTTACCAATACAAAATTTAAACTCATCAGGGCAATTACGAGGCACCAAGGCTCTAACACTGTCAAAACAAAACAGGTTTCTTCCAATACACTTGTCAAAGAGGTTAACAATATAGTTTGTGGTCAATTGTTGCAGACAAAATTTTTAAACAAGTTCATTTATAAAAGCCGCATTACCATCATATGCACGAATTAAAATTTCCACACTAATCCATTAAGGGTCTTCCCATCCTTGGCCTCCCCATCTCCTCTCTCTTTTACCACACCCTTCTCCTCCCCTACCCCCACCCACTCAGCGGGAAAGGGGCGTGGCTACTCAGGAAATGGGCTAATATTAGCTGACCTGGCCCTGGGAAGGTTGACCCAGGTGTGGTGGGAGAGGTTCACCCGTTGTTATTGTCGGCCAGGTATAAGAGAGGAGGGTTCCCGGAACACTGATGGAGGCAGAGGGAAGCCAACGTGTTTTGCGAGGTCTTGCTTGGGCGACATAATCTTTGGTTTACACTTTCCTGCTGCTGTGCTCTTAATATGGACACCTACAGGGAGCAAACAGTCAAACAAGATCATTGTACTGGATGACTGTTGGCAAGTTATTATATACCATGCAGGGTCAGTACCTCGCACCACCTGCTCTCCAGCATCTCGGGTCGAAACAAACTATTCACTGAGAAAGTCAAAGAGGGAGAGTCAGCTCACCGGCTACTTTCGAAATACTTATCCTCCACTTATCAATATTCACACAATCCACTCCCCTCATCCCCAAGACATTGTAGTGCAAGGCAAACAGGAGGACGTTTTCAACTTTTCATTCCCTTCACACACGTACACCCCACACCTTCATCCCCTTAATAGCAGTGTTCCTCAGGCTTACGTTCACTTTACTTCAGGTTTAAGAATAACATACTTCATATTTAAGGACACAATACATCACCTCTCATACCACAGTACTTCAAGTTTTTAATTAATATATATTTTTTTGTGATTTGACATCAGCTACACGAACGTATTTTGTAACTGGAGAAAACAAGTATCCAGGCTATAGAGGGAAGATAGTCTTATCCTGTCTCCACCTGCCTGTGATGAGTGACGCCAGGCCTATGTGGATTAACTCGTAAATGACCACTGCAGGAGACCATAGTGTCAACAATAGGCCATTCCTTCCATTCATTACCGTATAAAAAAAATGAACTGACTGACTTAACAACAAGGAAAAAGCTAAGAAAGGTTATTTAGGGTAATAAGGAGTTTGTGTGTGGGATGATAGCCACGTAAAGGTCCAAAAGTGTGCTTATTAAGATAGATACTGTACAGGTGAACTGAGTGGGTTCTTTCCTCGTGGATGACTCGGGGCCGTTGCCCCGCCCGTCATTAGTTAACGATGCCCTGCCTCCGGAGGCATAGCCAGTCAGGGGCACCCGGCCCAAGGATTCGGAAATGCCTGTGTGTGTGTGTGTGTGTGTGTGTGTGTGTGTGTGTGTGTGTGTATGTGTGTGTGTGTGTGTGTGTGTGCTGATTGAAAGGAAGGCAAAACATGATTACTGTACATTTTAACGAAATGACTGAGTCCATGGACACGAACGTTGCTCAGTTATTAAAAACAAAGCAAGATCACAACAGGACACCCATTACCAAACATGACTAACCTCCAAAAAAAATCCCCCTAGCCTGCATGTGGAGGGAGGGAGGACGGGAGAAGGAGAAAGGGAGAGGGGTAGGGAAGGGAAGGAGGAAGGGAGGAAGAGATAGGGAGGGAGAGGTGTAACATTTCGACCGTCACATTCTCTGAGAATGAGTGACCATGACCAGGGAGACTGTGGTTGTTAGTGACCAGGGAGACTGTGGTTGTTAGTGACCAGGGGGACTGTGGTTGTGATTGATCAGAGGGGATCTATGGTTGAAAGTGACCTCGAGACTGTGATTGTGAGTGACCAGGGGGACTGTGGTAGGTAGTGTTCAGGGGGACTGTAGTTGTGAGTAACCAGAGGGACAATGGTTGTGAGTGACCAGGGGGACTGTGGTTGTGAGTGACCAGGGGGACTGTGGTAGATAGTGTTCAGGGGGACTGTAGTTGGGAGTAACCAGGAGGACTATGGTTGTGAGTGACCAGGGGGACTGTGGTTGTGATTGATCAGAGGGGATCTATGGTTGAAAGTGACCTCGAGACTGTGATTGTGAGTGACCAGGGAGACTGTGGTTGTGAGTGACCAGGGGGACTGTGGTTGTGAGTGACCAGGGGGACTGTAGTAGGTAGTGTTCAGGGGGACTGTAGTTGGGAGTAACCAGGAGGACTATGGTTGTGAGTGACCAGGGGGACTGTGGTTGTGAGTGACCAGAGGGACTGTGGTTGTGAGTAACCAGAGGGACTGTGGTAGGTAGTGTTCAGGGGGTCTGTGGTTGTGAGTGACCAAGGGACTATGGTTGTGAGTGTCCAGTGGGAATGTGGTTGTGAGTGACCAGGGGGACTGTTGCTGTGAGAGATAAGGGGGACTGTGATTGCGAGTGTCCAGGGGGACTGTTGCTGTGAGTGACCAGGGGGACTGTAGTAGGTAGTGTTCAGGGGGACTGTAGTTGGGAGTGACCAGGGGGACTATGGTTGTGTGACCAGGGGGACTGGTTGTGAGTGACCAGGGGACTGTAGCTGTGAGTGACCAGGGAGACTATGGTTGGGAGTGACCAGGTGGACTATGGTTAGGAGTGACCAGGGGGACTGTGGCTGTGAGTGACCAGGGGGACTATGATTATGAGTGACTAGGGGGACTATGGTTGGGAGTGACCAGGGGACTATGGTTGGGAGTGACCAGGGGGACTATGGTTGGGAGTGACCAGGGGGACTATGGCTGGGAGTAACCAGGAAGGACTACGGTTGGGAGTGACCAGGGGGACTATGGTTGGGAGTGACCAGGGGGACTATGGTTGGGAGTAACCAGGAAGAACTACGGTTGGGAGTGACCAGGGGGACTATGGTTGGGAGTAACCAGGAAGGACTATGGTTGGGAGTGACCAGGGGGGCTATGGTTGGGAGTAACCAGGAAGGACTATGGTTGGGAGTGACCAGGGGGACTATGGTTGGGAGTAACCAGGAAGGACTATGGTTGGGAGTGACCAGGGGAACTATGGTTGGGAGTAACCAGGAAGGACTATGGTTGGGAGTGACCAGGAAGGACTATGGTTGGGAGTGACCAGGGGGACTATGGTTGGGAGTAACCAGGAAGGACTATGGTTGGGAGTAACCAGGAAGGACTATGGTTGGGAGTGACCAGGGGGACTACGGTTGGGAGTAACCAGGAAGGACTATGGTTGGGAGTGACCAGTGGGACTATGGTTGGGAGTAACCAGGAAGGACTATGGTTGGGAGTGACCAGGGGGACTGTGGCTTCACTATGGTTGAGGGTGACCAGAAGGACTGTGGTTGGGAGTGACGAGGAATACGGTGGCTGTGTGTGAGTTACCAGGAGGATTGGTATTATGGTACAGAGTGATCAAGGAAAACCGTTGCAGTGAAAGACAATATAAAATACTTATGGACATACGTGCATACATAACACATACTTACATAACGCATACATAAATAGGGGCGTTAGTTACAAGACTAGCGAGGTTATCCTAAAACTATATCTTGCGCTTGTGAGACCTCACTTGGTTTATGTAGATCTGGTCACCGTATTGCAGAATGAATATCGAATCCCTAGAAACATATAGAGGAGGATGACAAGACTAATTCCTGGCATTAGGAATCTTGAGTACAGAAACAGATTAAAGCATCTTAATTTGCACTCCCTTGAGAGACGTAGAGTGAGGGGCGATATGATCTAGGTGTAAAAATGGAAGTCAGGGTTAAACAAATGCGATATAACAAAGGTACTTAAATTATCCAACCAGGAGCGAACTCGTAGCAAACGTTTTTAATTAGACAAATTTAGATTTAGGCGCTAGATAGGTAAACATTGGTTTGGAGATAGCGTAGTGGATGAGTGGAACAAGTTACCAAACATCATCATTAATTCGAATACGCTGGATAGCTTCAAATATAGGCTGGACGGATATGAGAGATAGAGGTTGGGTGTAAACGGGACTGCCCAGTATGGGCCAACAGGCCCGCTGCAATTTCCTCCATTCATATATTCTTATAACACAAACATTCCCCGTATATACATAACACATACCTACAGTACATATATACGAGTATATAATTATAAAGCACCACATGGTGACAGTATCCCGACCTAACCTAACCTAATACGAGGAATTGTCCACATTGCCTTATTATACTTAACTAACCCTTTAAATCACAGCTGTCCGGAAGCTGCTCGCATCAGCAATGATCACACCTACCCTGAAGTTGCTCACAGCTGCTGCCCCGGATGCTGCATTCCACTAAACTCCGCCAGAGACGACACCTATAGAGGAGCAGCAATGAAAAGTTGGTATTAGAATATTTGTGAGCACTGAAGTTAAGAACATAAGAATATGAGGAGTCTGCAATAGGCCGGTTGGCCTGTGCATGGCAGCTCCTGTCGAGAGTTACTACCACTCTCTATTATCCATGAATCTATCTAGCCTCCTTTTAAAACTTTCCAGCGTTCCAGCACTTACTACAAAGTTGCTAAGCTTGTTCCACTCATCCACCACCCTATTTGTGAACCAGTTCCTTCCTATCTCCCTCCTAAACCTAAATTTATCCAACTTAAATCCGTTGCTACGAGTCCTATCCTGCTCGGATATTATAAGAACTTTATCTACCGTATATCCCCTTTATTGATTCCTTTCACCCATTTAAATACTTCTTTCATATCTCCCCGCACTCTTCGTCTTTCTAGGGAATGCAAGTTTAGTTTCTTTAACCTATCTTGATATGGAAATTGGATAATTTCATTTATAGTGTTATTCTGAATAGACGAGTTGTCGGTCGGAATTTTTTCGTAAGATGGCAGGTCAATGGGTAAAGAAAACGCTTAAATTCACCATGGTGATGATATTTTTAAATAAACTGTGTCAAAAAGTAGACAAAAATAAGGGCTACAGTAGCTAAAAAGTCACGCAATTGCGAAAAGCTCTGTGATTGGTTGTGACGTCACAGGTTGGCTCGAGCCGCCGAGCGGGAGCCTGGAGACAGCCAGCTGTGGTGTATGTGTTGTTACCAGCAGAAATACAGGACCTGTGGCCGTATACAATGTCGATATACACAGGCATACCTTATTTTTAGGTTAAAATAAATTACTGCTCAAGTATCATTGTGTGTATTTACTTGGTGGGTGCCAAAATGATGCAAAAGACCGATAACTCCAACATGGAAGTTTTCATCACTGTTCTCTATTTCATGTCTGGAAAATGTAAGTTTTCGTCACTGATGTCTTTATTTAATGTTGTGGAAGGACTAGGGACGACCATGGCCAGGGAATGGGCTTCAGATGATCAGTGACAGATGTAATTTAACATGCTTCATAGCTGGATGGCGGAGTTCTTGATAATACTCTACTGTACAATCATAATGACATATACTTTTAGTAAATTTATTTCAGCTGGCTTGCTGACCCCTGGATGTAGTTGTCCAACCTTCTCGGCTGATCGGCTCTATAATAAATATTATTAGATAACACTGGTCAACAAAGTTTTTGTTGCATTGCTATAAACACTTGATTCTACCTAATTTGGGTGTGCTGATCTCATATCTGAAGTTAGTTTCTTTCTGTAAGCTCTAGTTTTTTTGCAATCAAGGTATTTTGAAATTTCAAAATTTCGTCTTCGTCTTATTGACCTCGTCGTCTATCTTGAAAAATATGTCATTAAACTGTCATTAAATTAGCTGGGTAATAAACAATAAAATATTGCATATTCTAAATTTATTCAACAACACAATTTGAAACATGTTCCATCTAAAACAAAGGTTGAAATTTGTATAAAACTCATTGTTAGGTAAGAAATTTGTTACTATGAGGAGACAAAGCCCAATCACATTTTAGCCAGGTAGGAATTTGCGCTTGAAGCTCTTGCGTTTGTGAAATGTCTCAGGGTGTTAGGTTCTGAATAATAAGTTCTATATACAGGAGAGAACACAAACACCTGTATAGTTTTGTAGGTTCGGTTTACTGGATAAGAGTATGTACACAGAGGAGAGCAGCGGTCTCCCTGGCTAGGCTCCTTTGTCAACTGCTATAGACGACGTATGGCAAGTGATACATTAGCAGCTTCCATACGTCGCCAGGCACATTAATTAAGCATGTGGGACATGGTAATAACATTGCCACACGCTGCTAGCTACATAAATGGAGCACATACATAATATGCATACATAATATATAATCCAGCATACATAATATACATACACCTCCCTCCCCCCTATACGCTCATAGCAAAGTCTTGAGCGGACCTTTTCTTTTGGATCCGTTCTGAGCGTCGAGGGACTTCATCACTGGGAAGGGTATGGGACTCAACACTGGTGGCGGGGCCAGCAGAAGGCATTGTTACGGGGCGGAGAAAACGGCGGTTCCTCCACCACACACGACCACTGGGTAACCGCACCTGGTAGTCCCGTGACCTGCCGAGACCCATAACTACGCCTACTTTGTCCCAACGTAGGGAGGTCGGGTCCTGAACACGGACTTGGGTGCCGACACTCAACCTGGGGAGAGAACGGGCGTGGTCATTGTAGCGGGCGACGACGTCCTGAACACGTTCGGCGGCTCGGCGATCACAATCCTCTGTCTTGGCCTGCCACTCCTTGGAGAAGGATTGAGGGTGAGCAGGGACACAAGAACGAAGGGGGCGTCCATACAAGACCTGGGCAGGGGAGCGTCCGGTGTAGTTAGGTGTGTTGCGGAGTTCAAGAAGACCCCTGTCGAAGGCCTCGCAGTCAATGTTCCCAGAAGGGGCCACCTTAAGGATGAGGTGCTTCAGGGATTTGACAGCAGCCTCAGCGTGGCCGTTGGACTGCGGGTAATGGGGCGATGACAACACATGCCGGACTCCCCATCGGTCAAGGAACACAGCAAAGTCCCGGCTTGTGAACTGAGGCCCTCCGTCGGTTCGCAGGCGTACAGGAACGCCCACGTCACGGAAGTAGTGGCGGAACTTGCTGATGGTGGCGGCAGACGTCGTGTCATTACCGCACTTGATGACAACCGGCCAACCAGAGAGACGGTCGACGATAACGAGGAAGGACTTTCCTGACACACAGAAAAAGTCGGCCGACACAGACTCAAAGGGGCGGGTGGGGTTGTCGTCACTCATAAAGGGTTCCTGCTGCTGGCTGGGTTGTAATACTTGGCAGGGCTCACACGCACGGACAACATTGGAGATGTCGGAGTTGATGCCGGGCCAGAACACAGTCTGTCGTGCACGTCGTTTGGTGGCCTCAGCTCCACGGTGACTGTCGTGAAGGCGGGCCAAGGCGTGGGGACGTGATGCAGCAGGGACAACTACACGTGCTCCGTACAGAACAAGGTCTCCGTCGCAGTAGAGTTCATCGCGGAGTTTCCAATACGGGAGCAGGGTGTTGTGAAGATCGTAGCGGTTGCTAGGAAATCCATTCCTCACACACTCGACAAGTCGGACGTAGGAAGGGTCATCTCGGGCCGCTGTTCGAAGGTCCTCCATTGCCTTGTCGTCATCTGGTGACAGGTCCGAACGAAGGGATTGGACGGCATGGAGAGTGACCACAGTCCTGACGGAAAGAGCGAGGTCGGCGTCGAGTACATGGTCTTCTGGAGTAGGGCGGCTGACAGGGGAGCGGGATAAGGCATCAGGGATGCAGAGCTCCTTGCCAGCACGCCACACTGCAGTGAAGATGTACGCCGAGAGCTTCTCTTTCAGACGCTGGAGGCGAGGGTTCTCAACGGCGTCTAGCGTGTAGTGGTTGAGGATCGGGACAAGCGGGCGATGGTCGGTCACTAGGTGAAAGTATTGCAGGCCTATGAGGTAAAACCTGCACTTGGACATCGCCCAAACCGCAGCCAACAGCTCCAACTCAATAGTGGCGTAGCGCGTCTCAGTGTCAGAGAGGAAACGCGAGCCACACTGGACGAGCCGGAACTGCCCTCCACCATGATCCTGCAGTAGGGCGTATCCCACGCCATACAAGCGTGAGGCATCTGTCTGCAGAACTGTCGGCAAGGCTGGGTCAAACGTGGCGAGGACAGGTGGACGAGACAGGGCCTGTTTCACTTGCTGGAAGGCCTTGTCGTGGTCGGGGGTCCACAGGAATGTCCTCTTGGGGCTCATCAGGGGGCGAAGTGGTTGAGCAGCTGCGGAGATGTCCGACGAAAACTCTGCTAACTGGTTGACGAGACCGATGAAGGACCTCAAGTCGGTCAGGTTAGCAGGGGTGGGAAAATCCGTAATGGCGCGGACCTTTTCCGGGTCAGCTGCGATACCATTCCCTGAGAGGGTGTACCCACAAAAGTCAACTGAAGAGCTGGCCAGAACAAACTTGTCGGCATTTAGGGTAATGCCGTGCTTCCGGCACCTGTTGAGTACCTCGTAGATACGGCAGAGGTGATCCATATAATCCTCGTCGTACACGAGTATGTCGTCGACCACTTTCACGCAGTTTGCCAGACCTTGTAGAGCCATATCACCTCGAAGACAGAAAGCGTCTCCTGTAGCGGCGAATCCCATGGGGCCACGGCAATAACTGTAACGTCCATGCGGGGTGATGAACGTTGTGAGTGGTCGGTCTTCTTCGGCAAGCTCTATCTGCCAGTATCCACACAGGGCGTCCATCGTCGTGAAGAAGCGCGCCTTCGGGTTCACGCTGCGTATGGCTGCAAAGGGCGTGGGAGAAGGGTGCGCAGGACGAGACACCTGGTTGTTGAGCTTGGAAAGGTCAGTGGTGATCCGAACACCACCTTTAGGTTTTGCGACGACAACCATCGGGTGACACCATGGAGACGGGTCATCGCCGGTTGGTACAATAATTTCTTGGGCGACCATGGAGTCCAGCTCGTTTTTGACCGCCTCGCGGAAGGCCAGGGGAACCAGTCGAGGGGTGTAAATAGCGAATGGCTTCGCGTCGTCCCTCAGGTGGATCCTCATGGGGGGGCCTGCCATCTTCTTGAGAGGCTTGGATTCCAGAGCGGACTTGGTCACCAGAACGTCGCTGAATTCCTTCAGGAAGTACTTCCGAGCATCCGAAGGAGAGGTGTCACTGGCAAGAGGCAGGGGTAGGGCGGCAGCAGGGTCGTTGCTGCTCCCTTTTTGCACCCTGTTGGCGTGTTTTACCTCAAGAATAGGTTTGGGGAAGTCCTGGGAGATGATGGCCAACTCCTGACAATGTCTGTAGGACAGCAAAGGAGTCTGGACACCGTTATGCACATCAATCCAGGCTTGACACGACCTGTTGCCAAAGGTGACTTGTGCTTGGAGTGAACCCAGGGCCGGGGTCATCTGTGAACCATCTGCCATAAAGCGGAGATCCTTGGGGGGCGGTCCTAGATCACTTGGAGAGAGCCCCAAGCCTTGCAAATGCTGGGGACCGATGACTGTAGCATCAGCGCCGGTGTCGGGCAACATCTGAAGACGGGATGACACACCGCCGTAGGTCACAATGACACTGATATACTGAGGGACTTTGGTCCTGGGACGCTGGGGGGAGCACACATTCCTAATGTGGCTCGAGCGTTGTCAAGAGTCGTCGTACCTCTGATTGGAAGACTGTGGACGGCCCTCTCTGGTGGAGGGGGGCTGAAGCTTCCGCCGACGCGGTCCCTTGGGTATGTTGGAAGGGCAACACTTGTCATAGTGGCCCAGACGACCACACACATTGCACTGGACGCGTTTGGCTGGGCACCGTACTGTGAGTGACCAGTGGCCCTTACGGTCACAACTGTTGCAGGTAGACTGAGCAGCTGGACACACCTGTGTTCCGTGCTGCTTACCACAGTTGTTGCAAAATAAACCGGGCGTGGACGTGGTGGGCGAAGGCGTAGGAACAGACTTCTTGTCCTTCTTGTACCGGGACACAGCGCGTACAGCTGTAGGGGGCGCACGGATGGCAGAGGTGGCACACCTGGCAGCCTCATAGGAGCGACATATCGTCAACACATCCTTAAGAGAAGAGGAAGAGTCGAGGGAGGTGAGGCGTTGGACAAGTTCCTCGTCCTTAACACCCATCAGGATCACCTGCTTCAACTGGGTCTCCTCGCACTGCTGGTGGTGGCCTGGACATATATCTACCTCTTCCGAGGCTCTCTTAAGACGCACGTAAAAGGCATCAAAAGACTCACCCTCCATCTGTCTGCAGCTAAACAATTCCCTCCTGCGCAGAGCTTCATTCTGCTGTCCTTTGATGTGCCGTTGTAGGACGTCCAGTACCTCCTCTACAGACAGCAAAGAGGTTGGGGGTACCTGCAACGTATGTTCCAAGACACGCTGAATTTCCAAGGACAGGCACATACGCAGCTGGATGAGTTGTTTAGGCTGTGACAAACTCTGGAGATCCACCATTGTAGAATAATCAGTCCACCGTCGCCGCCATTCACGAAAAGTCTGGAAAGTCTCATCAGGCTTCAAGATGGGCGGCGTTTGAGCTGCTGCTTTAGGTGGGGCTGGGGGGCGTGAAGGAAGCATGGATGAGGTATCTGAACCAGTCAGTACCGAGGCAGTGTTAGAGCCAGGGGCTTGGTTAACAGTGAGGCGAGATATCAAGGCTTCAAACCGTTCACTGTCTTCCAATCTCCGTTGGTTGTCTCGTTCTGCCTCTGCTTGCCTTCTGTGCTCATCCGCCAAACGTCTGTGGGCTTCATCCTCGCGTTTCTCATCTCTCATAAACTTCAGTAAAGCAATTATCTCTGGAGACAACGCTGAATATTGAGGTGAGGGACTGCGCGATGTGGGGGCTGGAGCGTCGTGGCCGGCCTGGTCATCCATCTCTGCGGGGCTATCCCCCGCCTGGCTCATCCAGGCGCTGGGTCCACGGCTACGTAAGGCGTGAGACATAACTACTTCCTCTGTGTACTATGTCTTAAATCAGTGTTGACCGGTCAGCCCGTCGTATCAACAAGATTTCAGACAAAATATTAATTAAATACACAGATAAGTAGGTTATATATAATATAAAATATATATAAGGAAGCCGCGCGGTCAGCGAGTGTTAGTACGTGTATGTGTGTGAGTGTGTGTGTCCCGGGCGGGCAAAGCGTCTCGCCCCAGCTGTGAGGGGGGGTGGAGGCGGCGCTGTGAGGGGGTGGGGGGAGAGGCGCGGCGACTCCCAGTCAGCCCAGTTACCCTCAGAACGCGGTCAGAGACGGGTGCACTGAACTTTACTCCTTACAAATGCCCAGAACGTGCCGTATACCTTGGGAATCCTTTAGAACAAGGTCACACATGAATGGCACGAACACACAATGCACTAAACACTTAACAGAAAATCACTGTCACTGACACTGCTCAAAGTTGCTGAAATTCTTCGAGGAGAGATGGCGCGGGAGTTGACCCAAGCGAGAGAGGAGTCCGTACGCCGGCTTCCCCACAAACTTTGCACTATCACTCGTAATTATCCAGTAAGATCGGATCACTGCGCCATGTTAGGTTCTGAATAATAAGTTCTATATACAGGAGAGAACACAAACACCTGTATAGTTTTGTAGGTTCGGTTTACTGGATAAGAGTATGTACACAGAGGAGAGCAGCGGTCTCCCTGGCTAGGCTCCTTTGTCAACTGCTATAGACGACGTATGGCAAGTGATACATTAGCAGCTTCCATACGTCGCCAGGCACATTAATTAAGCATGTGGGACATGGTAATAACATTGCCACACGCTGCTAGCTACATAAATGGAGCACATACATAATATGCATACATAATATATAATCCAGCATACATAATATACATACACAGGGCACTCTCGTTTAATGCTCCAGCAGTAGTCTGCCATCATATGTTTGTCCCATCTCCCTTGGTAGCGGTCTTCCATGGTCTTGAGATCCTGATGAAACCGCTCGCCTTGCTCGTCACTTACTGCCCCTAGGTTCTCAGGGAATCTATCAAGATGACTATATAGGAAATGGAGTTTGACACTCATATTGCATCCAAGGTCATGAAAGGCTGACAACATGGTTGCTACAAGGGTTTCATAGTTGTCAGCCTTTTTATTACCAAGAAAGTTTTCCATTACCGCCACAAATGAAAGCCATGCACCCCTTTCCTTGTCGTCCATCTTTCTGACAAAGTCTTGATCACGTACAAGTGCACGAATTTGTGGTCCATCAAACACACCTGCCTTTATCTTCTCAAATGACAAAGCAGGGTGAGCAGAGACTATGTGTTGGAAGCATTCACCATCAGTATTTAATGCTCTGACAAACTGTTTCATCAGGCCCAGCTTGATATGGAGAGGAGGAAATATGATCTTTTCTCGACTGACGATTGGATCATTGACAATGTTTGGCATACCAGCTTCCAGAGTCTCACGTAAGGGCCACTCCTTCAGGTTCCAATGCCTGTCTCTAGCTCGGCTGTCCCACATGCAAAGAAAGCAGGGATACTTTGTAAATCCTCTTTGTTGGCCAAGAAGGAAGTTCACCATTTTGAGGTCAACACAAATTGTCCAGTTGTGCTCATGGTATTTTAGCAGGTGAATCACAGTTTTAATGTCATTATACTCCTCTCGTAAGCACACAGAATGACCCACTGGAACAGCTGCATAGACATTACCATTATGTAGTAGCACACACTTCAGGCTACGCTTACAACTATCTAGAAATAATCGCCAGTCATTTGGACTATACAATGGAATCCCTAATTCCTGGAGAAGACCCGGGATATTATGACAGTAAACAAACTTATTCTCCTCTGTAAAGAATGGCACAAAATCCTGTTCCCGCTTTCTGAAGTCTGAAACTTTTGTGGTCTGGTTCAGTAGAGCCTTTTCTTGCAACCTAGAAGCTAGAACTTCTGCTGCATTTTTGGAGAGACCCAAATCACGCACAAGGTCATTCAGCTCTGGCTGACTAAACTTCTGAGGGGTTGATGACTCTGGTGTACCATCAGAAGAATCGTCGGAATCTGCAAGTATTTCTTGAGTTTCATGTTCACTCTCTTGGTCTTTGTCGCTTCCCTCCTCTTCAGCTGGAGACAACCCATTAAAAACTGGAACTGGTAGCTCATCAGAGTGCAAAGTAGGTCGAATTGCTGAAGGGATACTAGGATACGATATTTTATGTCTGTTTTTCTTGCCAACACCCTTCGTATTGATCAGACAAAAATAGCAGTCAGTTGTGTGGTCCTTCGGTTCTCGCCAGGTCATGGGAATTCCGAACGGTAAGCCCTTACGTTTTCCTTTTGTCCAGTCACGCAGCATTTCTTCGCAGTTATGACACACAGCATGTGGAGCCCATTTTTTGTCTTGGTCGCCAAGAGTAAGTCCGAAGTACGCTTTATAGCCGCGCCTCACAAACGATGTTATATTGCGCCTCTGACGAATAAGCGTGAAGTATCCACAAATATAACAGAAGGCATCAGGTTTGTTCACACATTGATTTCTCTTTGAAGCCATGACCAAATCTGAAAGAAAAAACACAAAATTATATCTCCCTATTGATACCATAATCGTGTAATTAATTAATTTGACCGCAAACGGCTAGAATGTAAAACCTCAAATTACATGAAAACTGGAGCATGCAGAACAAAACTGGTTTCAAATATGAAATCAGCAGATCAAAAATGGTAAGAAACAGTAAAGAAATCTCATGCAACTGGGAATTATAAAAAATTTGTTGTCCTGTGTAATCAATTGTGCTTTACTGTGCAACACAGTAATGCTATATTGAATACATAAATAATATTAAGTACATTAACTATTTCAATGGATATTAGATGCCCATACTACAAATTTCATAGTATAAACATTCCTAACAATATTGGTATTATTTTGGTTTTGGTCATCTGGGGAACATTAAGGCCCGAATTCAGAACAGTGAATTAAAACCGCATGATGGTTCAAACCAAACCGGGTTTGAGATCGGAATTGTCGATCCTCGCGTTAATCCAGCCTGTAGGCAGGTTTGAATGTCGATCCTTCAAGCAAGTCAACATGAATTTTTACAGAGAGCGCGGCTTTCGGCGATATCATCAAATTGGTAATTTTGTAGAGAGAAGACTGATGGTAGACAGGCAGAATCCTATCAATTTTTATGATAACACGCAATTTAAACAACGATATAGGTTCAGCTAGGGAGATTTCCTTGATATATTCCGTGATATGGACTATCTACTTGACAGACCTGTTGTCTAAGGTTCACCTCGACCTCCCATTCATCAGCTGATGATTGCCTTGAGATTCTTCGCAACGAATATTTTCCGGGTAGGAAAGATTCTGGTTACTGAATGAGTTACGGTAATGTGTTTAAACACTTTCTTGTTTAGAGTCCATGAAGATCAAGTGGGTAAATGTAAAGAACGCTGACGCTTCTTTATTTTGAGAGTTTTTCTTTAGGAAAACTATTCTAATCAATTTTCAATATAATTGAATCAATGCTGAGTGCATTTTTATTTATTTTTTTTTGTATGAATAAAGGAAAGTCTTTTCTTAACATTACTAATTAGGGGAAACGTGGGGTTAAAAGAACAGAAAGAAACATAACCAAACTGAACCTAGCCAGGTCACTATGCCTTGCATTAATTCATTTTGCTTTGGATATGAATATTGACACCTGTCCCGGATTATATCTACAATTTGTATGTAATTGTACTTCCTCTATGAATTTCTTTGTTATCATATAACACAGACACGTTGTAACACAGTACCATAAAGAATTATAATGTGATCATAATTTGATTGTAATTTTAGTTATAAAAGTAACTTTTGATAATGCCAGTAGAGATTTCTCCTTCGGAAGAACTCGACGAGTCATAGTTGCCGCCATAATCTTGTAAACATTATTCTCTTTGGTGATTGGCTGTCGTAATGGTGTAGATGAAACGTGATTGGCTGGAATTGCAGTGTTCGAATCCTTGCTCGTAACTGAATAAAATGCAACAGATTACCCGTTCCGGGGTTCAAGCCGATGTTCTGAATATGGGTAAGCCACTGCAGGAAATCTTGGCTCGAGGAATCCTAATTCACACGCCTGAGCCGAGCTCAAATCCCAGGCTCAAACTACAGTTCTGAATTCGGGCCCAAGATTCTAACTATGGGATTAAGTACTTTAAATAATAAGACACATTATCTCTACGGGATTTCTGTCGCAAAACACTTTTCGATCGCATAAGAAAATACAGGTCATATGTTAGGTTAGGTTAGGTTAGGTTAGGGTATGATGAGTTCTATTATAAGTTATAAGGTCAGCTTAACATAGACCGGTAAGGGGGTTACTAATTCAAAATTAGTGATTTCCGATAGAAATGAAGATCAAAATCGTTCATAACACATCGCAGACCACCAGAAAAAACATGTCAAGTATAGGGATGACCAAAACTTAAAATTTACTCAGTATGGTCCATCTCGAATCTAAGCATCCAAATACTTATGGTAGTTAAAGTAAAATTTTACCCATTAATTAATATATATGATGATATATCCCAATGCATTCTCAAAACAAAGTCCAGACAATGACATTACTTCTAAATTGACTCGTATCTCCATCTAGTACTGATATACTCTGTAAATGAACTGGAAAAAAAGAGAGAAAGTCTACCAGGTATGAATACATGACAGCTGAGCTGGTGTGAACATGGGAGTTTTTTATGTCCATAAGCTGCTCTTGACGGCACATATCTTCACTTCCGAAATGTCCATGACTTAGACCAGAAAAATCACCCTTAAAACTTACCTGAACGTGGCAGTTGGGGTCTGAAGAGGTCATCCTTTGTACTGCCTCCAACTACAGCGGTGAGTTTATTGGAGAACGGCGTCTGCGGGGAAACTGGTGACGTCATTGCAAATGGCGGCCCTGTTTCTAGAGAAGTAAACTTACCTCGACTGTTATAGCAGGACTTTAAACTTTTACTGCAAATTATACATACCGTATCACTCTACGAACGTGGCAGTGTGTATTTCTTGTGTTTACTCAGAACCGACAACTCGGTCATTCTAGTCTAGGTTAGTTCATATTCTTGATTTACGAATACAGTGTATATGAGAATCGTCCTAAAGTGGGATGTTGTAACCCTTCTTGTCAGTTGGGAAATTCCATTTTTTTTTTCAGAAAGAAAATACAAAAATATCATATATGAGAGAGAGAGAGAGAGAGAGAGAGAGAGAGAGAGAGAGAGAGAGGTAAGAAGATGGGTATATTGCTGCTTTCATCCTGTTCTGATAATTACTCACTCCCTAGCACGCTCTACGGCTATTGTTATCCAGGTTTCACTTTGATGTGTGTGTGTGTGTGTGTGTGTGTGTGGTCAGCATGCTCGCCTCGCAAGCGAGTGGACCCGAGGTCGATCCTCGGGTTGGGTGAAACTATGGACAAGTTTCTTTACGCCGTTTGCCTCTGTCTACCCAGCAGTAATTGGGAACCTGGACGTTAATCGTTTTGCGGATCGTGTTCCGGGGTAATGGTTAGCCAGTGCAGTTAGCGAGTTGTCCGGTCTTCTAGGGCTATTCCTTGACACTGGGTCATGCAGCTCGTTAACTTAGAGTGTGGTTGTTGTTTTGGCGACAGCTTCTATACCTTAAACAAATTCACGACTAGGTGGCCCTAGGGCCGGCCATCCTCGATTTCGAGGGGCATCCATTATTATGTGTGTGTGATAAAATATTTGTATATATGATATAAATATTTAAATCATATAAATATATGTTTTTAAATTCCAAGCTCTATAAATCCGCATCATCCGATGCGGATGCGGATGTGACAATTTTGCGGTTGCTCTTGCAGATGTGGTTGTATCTCCGTATTTGTCAAAAATTTCACTTTTGCACAATGAAAACCATTGTTATGCCTGAGTTGCTTTATCAAGAAAATTACGATAATTCCATTACTGAATAGTTAGTACTCATATTCTCTTCTGTACTGTACTGTACTGTACTGTACTGTAGTGTACTGTACTGTACTGTACTCAAGGTAGGATTTCACAGCCAATCTTCTACAGGTATATAAAGTAGTGCACCTCTCTCGTATATGTCCTCACTGTCCTCGCTATGTTCCATTATTCAGCGGAGAGTCAGGTGTTGTGAAGAGGGTCGTGAGGGAGGGAGGGAGGGAGGGAGTGAAGAAGACGCGGGAAGGATGGAAGAGAATGAAGGTGGGTTAGAAAAAGAGAAGTGATGGACGGAGGGTAAGAGAAGAGGAGGATGAAGTGATGTGAAAGGAAGAAGGGTGAGGAATGGAAGAGGGAATATAAAAACAATGAGTTGAAAGGCAGGAGAAAAAGAAAAAAAAGAAAATTAGAAACATTAAGAAGGAAATAAAACAGATAAAGAGAAGACCGTAAATAAATAAATAAAAAGAGAAAGTGAGAAATCAGAGGAGAGAGAGGAGAGGATGGATAAGGAGTGGAAGGGAAATGAAAAAAAAATAGTGAGGCCAATTTTCCTCCCAGCGACACCCCACAATGGCAGCGCGTTGAGAAAGATTCGCTGGGTGACAGTAGTTGAATACCTTGCTCCACATTACCCCCTCCTGTCCTGTCCTGATCAGTTCTCTTTCTCTCCGCCATTACGCCCGCCAACACGCATTGTTTCCGCCTCTGTAGTTTTTTTTTTGTGGGGGGGGGGGGGGGATTCTGTTGGTTCTATCCTACCCCCCCCCCCCCCCCAACCCTTACTTGAGTTTTTTAATCAATCTCGCCTGACAACTTCAATATTGGGTGCGCGGGGGAACTTCTGCCTCCAAAACTCCCAACGCTTTCTTTTCTTTTTATTCGTCTTTTTTTTGGGGGGGGTGGGGCGCTACTAGATTCTACATGACTTAATTTGCGGTACACTTTATTGCGCAAACGACTGTCCTAAAAACTATTGTGGGACTGCTGTTTCTTTTCCAAGGGAGGAGGATCAGTGCCCGGGAAAAACAATAAGAGCACAAGTAGGCATTTTATGAAAAAGTTTGTTGTCAGGATGATAACGGAAGAGGCGTCAGCTGTTCTCACTTATTTATCATTCCTCTACACGTCGACGCTGCTCTAGTTGCCAGTTTGGATTTTGGACAACAATGTTGTATTATACATCTTTTGTAGAAATCTTAAGGGTTTAATAAATAGGCAAGTACTTTTATGGAATATTGTAATGAGATGAATATTGGCTCATATGATATGTTAATTATAGCAAGTTCGTTACTACCCACCATTGTTCCCTCTCTAATAAAGTCTAATTACTCAACAGTAACAAAATACTACACCAAGTAGAGAGATAATTTTACCATTATAAAAATAGGTAATTTTTCTTTAGTAAAACTGGTAGACTGTGAGGCCAGATAGTAAATAATGAGTGTATTCATCACAGCTTCCCTGACACAGCAGCGCGTTGATTAATGTTGGTCAATACGTGTTTTGGATCCCGTGAATGAGCCGCCAAAGAAATATGTGTTCTATTAATGATTCCCCCCCCCCCCCCCGCGCGCGTGTGTGTGTGTGTGTGTGTGGATCCTGTAAGTCCCGGAAGCTGGTAGTTCACGCTTGCTTATAGTTTCACAATTGTCACACACTCGCATTACTACCATACCAAGGACACTCACCCACGCGTGAAATCTTGTAGTAGCAACAGTCTACCATTCTACCCTCCCCCCACCCCTACCCCACCCCCAACCCCCATCCAACATTTTATTTTTTAGGTTAATGCTTATATAGCCCCGAACTTCGCACCAACACACATTTCGTTAAATTTCCTTCTGGCTGGTGATACGAGGAGGCATCTAACTGGCTCACTTACCTTGCGCCACAAACCATAAGAACATAAGAATGGAGGAAACTGCAGTGGGCTTATTGACCCATACTGCGCAGTCCCGTTTACACCCAACCCCTATCGCTCATATATCCATCCAACCTATGTTTGAAGCTATCCAGCGTATTCGAGCTAATGATGATGTTTGGTAACTTATTCCATTCGTCCACTATATTTCCAAGCCAATGTTTACCTATCTCGCGCCTAAATCTAAATTTGTCTAATTTAAAACCAAAGCTACGAGCTCGCTCCTGGTTGGATAGTTTGAGTGCCTTTGTTATATTAAGCTTTGTTTGGCCCTGACTTCCATTTATACACCTCGATCATATCACCCCTCACTCTACTTATCTCGAGGGAGTGCAAATTAAAATGCTTTAACCTGTCTCTGTACTCAAGGTTCCTAATGCCCGGGATTATTCTTGTCATTCTCCTTTGAATTTTTGATGTGATCCCTAATCCCTAATCACGAGAACCAAATTAACACCAAAATGTCTTAGAACCCGGAAACAGGTAGACACACACACACACACACACACACACACACACACACACACACACACACACACACACACACACACACACACACAAAACTGCTGAGAAGGAATGACTGATTACAGAAACATTACCCATATCTGGCCTAAACTTTCTTATTACTGACTTCCGCAATTAGTCGGCTGTTGCTCGTCTTCGAGAGAGAGAGAGAGAGAGAGAGAGAGAGAGAGAGAGAGAGAGAGGGGGGGATCCAAATCAGTGTCAAGCCCATCTGACACCCAGAAATGACCCCATAAACACAATCCCAGGCCTCGATCATTATATGAAAACAGGTGTCCATCTCCCCAATCATTCACACCGTCAGTCCTTCCTAAACACATCCCAGAATGATGACGAAAGTGTGAGCCTGTCATCATCTTCACCACCATCTCCGTGTTATGGCTGAGTGACCCAGTTGTAACGTTGGAGCCTCAAACACACCATACCAGGACCTCCATTGTCACTGACTTTTAATATTAGGATGTAAAGTCTATGTAAAAGAAAAGTACGCTGCGATTCTACCTTAACTACAACTCTACCGTAACTGCGACTCTATCATAACTACGACTCAATGCAATCGTCAGCGGGGTAATGGACCTGTTTATGACTACATTTATACAACCAACTTGAGGGGTGAGTCGTCAGCATAAATAAGGATAATTAAGAAAACTGGTAACAGTGTCGATTTTAACCAAATAATTGATTTCTCCGCAACTCTCAGAAATGTTTTTGTCTATTACTCGAGATCTATTGTAAAACGGCCTCAGACAAATGATGCATTCAATAATTTTATCTTGAAAGATTCCTTCGCCAGCGTAGCAGAAACTAGACAACCCTTACCCACCATTTTGATATATCCTGTTCAAACAAAATGTTCTGAACGCATTAGTGCCCAGTCAGTCGTCTTGTGGCTCTATGCCTGTTAAGACTAGACGGAGTTCGTGGATTGTTTTAACATCGACGTAGTGATTGTAGATCATGGAGGGAAGGTCAGACATGCACCCTCCTCCCTTCCCCTCCCCTCCCCACCAAAAATAGTCGTCCCTCAACTGGTATCGAACCATCTCAACTAATAGAATACCTTTATCCTGGAAGACGCGATAAGAAAAGAAACTCACCAGGAAAAATGAGCTGTGATAGTAATCCTCGCATTCACCAAGATAGCAACATTAGTTGTCTCCCGGGCTGGTGCCTCCCTCACCATGTGTCTTCTCTGACGCGAATTAATACTGTAAAAACTTCGCCAGGAAAACTGAATCGCTTTCTTAGTGACGGGAAACTGATGGACGGAAGATTTAAATCATGAATAATGTGAACGTAAAGAGGAGAGATGAGGTAGAACAGAAGATGATGGCGGAGCGTGACGTCGTCCCGGCCTCTGGTTAGTGTTAAGGACAAACACACTGTAGGTGGAGACATAAAGGAACAGAGAAATAAACACCACTAAGCAAGGATCAGTTTGGCTGTGAAGGATCCCGGCACTCAGAGTGTCAGGGACGTCAACAACACACCAACACAACTACCGTACTGACATAGTGGGTCAGCTGACTAAACATGCATATATTAAAGGTCATAGCAGATGTAATTTATGCATCGTTACATAAAGATTAAATTATTACAACGATAGTACGCATACATACATACATACACACATACATACACAGTTCAACGGTCAGAACAACAGGTACAGAACCACACTCACAACCAGGGAAAGTTTGGGCAGATTTCCTGTACGTTATGTCTCTGGCCGCCAGCATCACAACAAAGAAAGAATGGTGAATCAAGTGACCTGGACCACGATGCACGAAAAACAAAGTGAGACAGACTGACAGTGTGGACAAAGTGAACAGTTTAAGTTATATACAAGCCAGACGAAGTACTGCCACGAGTGAAGGGAGCGGGCCAAGGTCTAGCGTGCAGCCACAAATACAGTTGGCCTCAGTATAAAGTAGACCATTTCTCCTACGTCATTGTTCGGGATGTGGACCATCAGCCCTTGATGTTATTCATTAACTGAAAATGAATAGAATCTATAAGGCTGGAGGGGAAACGTGCAGGATGAAAATTCTTATAATTCCTGTGATATATTTAACGAACAGAACCCAGTGCCACATAATGTAAGTGTTTCGGCCCACAGAACCCACTACACCGAACCAGACATGACTCTCATAACGGTGCCCCTCCAGTCCCTAGTGACACACACACACACACACACACACACACACACACACACACACACACACACACACACACACACACACCCTAACGAAGGGAGATGAAAACGAGTTAGAGAAAGCATCATCGTTGACAGTTGTAGTTAGTGACATATAGTTCTCCATCAACAAACCAGCTACGTTATACTCCACACACTATTTTAAACTGCCAACATTACGGAGGGAGGAGTACGAGGGGGTAAGAAGGGGAAGGGGTAGGGGAAGAGGGATGGAGGGGGTGGGGGGAGAAGAGGGAAGGGGTATTATGCCAGTCGAAGGTCACATTCCTACCAGCGAATTTTCGTCAAGCGCTGCAAAAATTAACCGTGTCATTCATTAAGAGCAGACGAAAACACCAAGGCACTGTTGATGCGGCCCGTGTTGTTCCCGAGAGATAAGATTACTAAGTGAGCGTTTGTCGGGCGCAGTGTTTTCTAATCTACATACAAAGGAAGTGCTGTTAATTGGATTTTGAAACTCCTCCGAGGATTTCCTAAGTCCTCCCCGTGACACATAATGACGTCTATATTGCGGTGGTTTATTATGAAGGAGAGAGACAAGAGGAACGGCCGTACGCTGTTATTAAACCCGAGAGGGAAAGTGTCATTGACGCCTCTTGAGCTATTACTGTAAGTGAATAGTTATCGTACACAACAACAATTGGATCAGGTTATGAGTGGGATTATACCGTGTGTGTGTGTGTGTAATAATAATAATAATAATAATTAACGGTTTATTGAAAGAGCTTGGCAGCCAGAAGGCTGAAAATATACAGTTACATATTTGGGGAATGGGTTACGAATTACAAATAATATACAAGTAACATAAGTGACACAAATAAGACATATAATGACTTAGATGGGGAAAAGCTCAAACTACAGTTCATTTCAACATAGTGTGTGTGTGTGTGTGTGTGTGTGTGTGTGTGTGTGTGTGTGTGTGTGTGTGTGTGTGTGTGTGTGTGTTGTATCAAATTACCGCATATTACTAAACACACAGAGAATCAGAGTCATAAAGTAGAGCAAAAATGGTAATGATGGTTAATGTCCAGCAGAGAGGGGGGAAGGAGGGTACGGTGGCTGGCAGGGAGGGATAGAAGGCGTGGTAGCAGAAAGGGAGGGAAGGAGGGAGGGCGTGGTGGCAGGCGGAGAGGTTGGGCGTGGTAGCAGGAAGGGAGGGAGGAGGGAGGGCGTGGCGGGTCGGGTGTCCACCATCCATCAGTATTTGAGAGGTGAGCCCAACATCGGTCTCCATCCTCGGCTAATTTGATCGTCGGAGATATTCCCTTACAGCTGGACTCAGCCCCCCCCCCACGCCTCTACCACTCCTACACCCCCCTCCCACCGCCTTTACCACTCCTACACCCCCCCCCCCCCACGCCTCTACCACCCCCCAAGTTGGTTAATTGTCCCTGTAACATGCCATTGAGAGACTGATAACCTCTCTTCTTGTCCAATATTGCCCGAGAATAATGAAGAAATCCTGGTGATGAGAGGCTGAACATTCTCCCAAATTGTATAATACTCCAGTCAATTATATATGTATATTCAGTAACCCGGATCTAACCTAACCTTACCAAAACACGCGTAACTTAACCCAAACTAATTCAATTTAACCTAAAGTAACCCAACCTAAGCTAACCTAACCTAGCCAAGCCAAAAAACAATCCAACCTAACCTAAACTACAACACTCCAACCTAACCTAACCTATAACAATCCAACATAACTTAAGTTAACCTAACCTAAACCAATCCAAGCTAACTTAACCTAACCTAACCTAACCACTGAAAACTCGGACCTCCGGCTATATACCAGGGGGTCAAAAGCTTCCAAAATCCTTTCCCAGTACTATACATATTTTTTTTTTTACTCCTAACAAAACACTTTTTTATCAGTGAACAAAGAACTCGGGGCGTAATGCACTACACATGTACACCAGCACAGAACCAATACGAATAAAAGAAGAAACAAAGTTATTTATCCCAGCGTAACAACAGCTTTCTTGTAGTCTGTAAGGGCGTCTTATTCAAAACTCCGAGACGGACTACCAGCTGAAGAATAACAATGCCTCGCCTCATGGAAGTACTGTAAGTCAGATTTTCAGTATATACGTTGTTGACTAATGTATTCACTATTAGGTCACCCCGACACACTCACTACTACACTCTCACAGATGTCGTATTTTGTTTATGTTTTTAAAGTAGTTGTAATATTATCTCCGGTGAGTAATACTGCCAGAGTTTTAACACCACCAAGTCAATGTGAAGATTTATGAGGTCAATTACTCGTACTGTTAAGGTAATTCTGAACTTTATGGTTGTAATTGATTCTATTGAAGTTATCAGATATATCCCTGTACGTTTTATGATCATATACACCAATGTAATTATGGCGTCGAGTAATTGATTGTAATTTTTTATTTCTGTGTAGACGACTGTAGTTTTGTATTAGAGTAACCCACTAGAGTTTTATATATGAGTAACCCATTAACCCATTATACTTTTATATTAGAGTAACCCACTAGTCTTATATATGAGTAACCCATTATACTTTTATATTAGAGTAACCCACTAGTTTTACATATGAGTAACCCATTATACTTTTATATTAGAGTAACCCACTAGTTTTACACATGAGTAACTCATTAACCCATTATACTTTTATATTAGAGTAACCCACTAGTTTTATATATGAGTAACCCATTAACCCATTATACTTTTATATTAGAGTAACCCACTAGTTTTATATGAGTAACCCATTAACCCATTATACTTTTATATTAGAGTAACCCACTAGTTTTATATATGAGTAACCCATTAACCCATTATACTTTTATATTAGAGTAACCCACTAGTTTTACATATGAGTAACCCATTATACTTTTATATTAGAGTAACCCACTAGTTTTATATATGAGTAACCCATTAACCCATTATACTTTTATATTAGAGTAACCCACTAGTTTTACATATGAGTAACCCATTAACCCATTATACTTTTATATTAGAGTAACCCACTAGTTTTATATATGAGTAACCCATTAACCCATTATAGTTTTATATTAGAGTAACCCACTAGTTTTATATATGAGTAACCCATTAACCCATTATACTTTTATATTAGAGTAACCCACTAGTTTTATATGAGTAACCCATTAACCCATTATACTTTTATATTAGAGTAACCCACTAGTTTTACATATGAGTAACCCATTAACCCATTATACTTTTATATTAGAGTAACCCACTAGTTTTACATATGAGTAACCCATTAACCCATTATACTTTTATATTAGAGTAACCCACTAGTTTTACATATGAGTAACCCATTAACCCATTATACTTTTATATTAGAGTAACCCACAAGTTTTACATATGAGTAACCCATTAACCCATTATACTTTTATATTAGAGTAACCCATTGTAGTTCTAGATTTGAGTAAGGTAGTGAGTGCATCAGGTAGAGAAGCTGTAGATGGATGGTTAGGAGAAGACTTCTCTGTAGCCTCCATCAGTTACCATACTTCACTATTATACTTACCCAATACCCTTCACATTAACCATCTCTCTCTCTCTCTCTCTCTCTCTCTCTCTCTCTCTCTCTCTCTCTCTCTCTCTCTCTCTCTCTTCTTACTGTCCCCTACGCCTTTCTACCCACTTCCCCTGTATGTAAGGATCGCTAGGTCTGAAATATCGGATGTTAGGCTAGTTGAGAGTAGGGGTTATCAACATGATTCTGTAACACACACGCATGATAGTACTATCAGTCAAAAAGAGTATTGACACCTTTCTAAGCGAAGTATTGCCATCCTCTGTGAGAAGAGTTCAGTGCCCCTTTACCTAATACAAACAATAACAGTTGGTAGTCCTGGTAAACAAATGGTAACCCTGATGAACAGTTGGTAGCCCTTGTAAGGAGTGTATCCTACTGAACTCCCCCAATCTTCCCAAACTTCATAGATAGCAGTTAGTAATGTAACTGGTGATCGGAGAAGGAAGCTGGAAAAAGAAAACAGGAAAATGCGGAAAACTCCATAACATGAGAACACCATTATTCTACTGAAATGATTGCACTAAGCAAAGATCTTATTTACTAGCAACTAGGAATTAACAATGGAACGATGGAAATATATACACATTACTAGGTATCAATCAACCAACATTTTAAATGAACGTTCACATTCATTAACTCATAAAGTGATTAATTTCGCCCAAAAGCGTTCGGCGAGGTATAAAATCACTCCGCAGACAGATGAAATATAAATCATCAAATCACGGAGAATCAGCAGCCGTCGGCCACTACAAACGACTCTGTTAACAAAGTCTCGTACAGTATTTCATCACGTCTCACCAAACTACGACTACACATGAGGTGCTCTTTGAAAGATTAAAGTGAATTGTATGAATAGATCAGATATAACTCTGATCGGGAACCACTGGACTGTGAGTTGTGTTGTGAAACATGACTGCTGAACTCAGTCATGTGCGCTGATGATGCTTGACGGGAAGTGTTAGTATTCCTTATTGAAACGAAATACAACTAATTAATTTATGTAACATTTCCTCCTTAGTGATATCTTGTTTACGTCTATATGTGAATATTATGTACACAAACACTTTACCAACTGGCAATCTACTGGAAAAAGACGATTCTAGTCGGCCGATTTAGACCTTGTATTAGACATAAAACGTGTTTTGTCGGTCACAAACTTTATAAGAATATGGATTAAATAATATAGATTTCATCACCCTCCAGTGAGTAAATGTATTTTACACGAAACACATTGATAAGAATAAATCTTGCCACATGTCACCGTCCCATTTAGTTGAACGTCATCACCATTCACCTCTTTCACTCCTCGCACTTCTCGTTCATGGAAGTTTCCTTCCCTCTCACATCTCCTCATCAACCTACAACTCACATCTCTTTCCTCACACAACTAAACAAACGTTATCATCTTTCTTAATCATTTATGGTATACTTGGTATGTCCGAGTTTGAATATAATTCACTTAGTCAGCAGCATTACCCTGCAGAGAACACACCGGCACGTGTCTCTCCCGGGCCATCGGAAAGTTGAAAAAAAAACATTCATTTTATTGTGGTACTCAAGTTTTGTGTTAAATTAACCAACTATTGTTTTTATTTAAGCAACCAACTGCAACTTTCTATTTGAGTAACCAACACTAGTTCTGTATTTGAGTAACTCACTGTAACTTTATATACACGAGGGTCATCGTGGGGATGTGTAGTGCCTGCATATGGAATTATTATTTCAGCAGTTGTCGACACAGTCCATATCATATGAGCTATAAATAGAGATAAAAATGGATGGGGTGACGAAGCTGGAAAACAGACAACCCGATTAAAAACTTGAGTGTCTCCCCAATGTTGTTCCACCAGAGGGGAAATTTGATTCTAGATTCCGTTTTCTAAGAGGCAATGGCGGCGCTATCCCATTTTCTATGACAATAACACACAACTTTAACCTCTAATAGGCTAGATTTAATAAGCTTTTAATAATAGCTTATTAAATCTACAGTAAACTTGGTATAATAAATATTATCTAAGTGAGCTTGATTGGGTTAGGATGGTGTGAGTCGATTTACCAGTACGCTGCGTCCTTATACCCCCAGTTACAACAATACGAATACTGTTCTAGTGTTGATTGGGTTCACCTGAAGATTAGACACCTCAGTTTATTTCACATGTAGATTAACCGTCTAAACTATGAGAGTTACGCAGCTTTTATGGAGTAGTCAGCCACATCAGAAAAAAGAAATCAGTAGTCGGCTGCAGTTATGTATTAAATTCAGAAGAAAAATAAAACATGAACCGGAACATTAAGCAGTACAGTATGGAACTAAAAACAGTAAACTGTTGGGTGGCAACAAATGTTAATACAACATTAAATTATATTTTATATTTAACATTAGACGAAAATATTACTACTAGGACTAATATGAAATTCGATACTGAATATCCCCTACAATTTTTGTGGAATCCTGTTCAAATTCCTCCGAACGATTGTTTGTGAGCTCTGGGTGGTAGAGTACTTGTTCTTCACATAAGTGTGCTGGCAACAGCAGATTGATCAAACATTGAAAACGCTATGAAATCTAGCCGGTTTTGTGGAATGAATTTCAGGATATTAATCTGCAGGTCCAGGAGTTACAGCCGTACAGTACATCAGCAAGATTTCCCTCGTCAATATATGGCGCACGACGACTGAACTCGTCTGCTAAAAAAGAAAAGCATATGAAACAAATGAGAACAAAATCTCCTTAATTTGAATCTCTTGGAAAACTATCTGTGAATTCCGACTGTAATCATTACAAACATTTCTGTACTCGTGTGAGTATATTGTCAGCTGCCTGGTACTGTATAATGTCTCCCAGTCTTACCAAGTGTATCAGATTAGGTGTTTGCTGAATTAAGTGTTCAAATAGCCTTATCTTATCGACTTAGGAGGCCTCTCATCACTTAATTTGGATGCCGTCATGTCGGCCGCTAATATAAATTTTCTAGCCGCATGCGGCTAGAGATATGAGGGTTGGGCCCCTTTCACACGATACGGTTTCTCGCCGCATCTAGTTGCGGTGCAGTGCGGTGCCGGACATAGCAGTCGACTGATAGGTCTAATATACACCTCTTCACACTATGCGGTTGCGGCGAATTCGCCGGTCCGACGCCGGATTGCATGTACGGCGTCCCACTGGACTTGTCTGGTACCGCGCCCTTACGCTGCAAACTGTAGACAAGAGTCCAAAGTTGGGTCGGTGTATGCGGCAGCCGGACGCATATGCGGCAGAAAACTTGCTCTCTCCGGTGCGGCGACCGCATCTAGATGCGGCGAAAAACCGCATAGTGTGAAAGAGGCCTTGCGGACCTCTGCGACTGTTCTAAACGCTACCTAGGTTAGTTCAGCTTACCTTGGCTTAGCTTAGCTTGTTAGGTTAGGTATAGTTGGATTGGGTTATTTTAGTTTATGTTAAGTTAGGAAAGGTTAGCGTAAAGTTTGGCTAGGTTGGCGTTAGGGTGGCTAGTTTTCAGGTGATCCATTGATATACAAGTTGTTCTTCAGGACAGTGATTCTAGAAAGTTCACACGCTGAATTTCGTTCGTGACTCGAGATGCAAAAACGCATATAATGACACATATAATCGGTTAATTTAGCTTAGGTTCGAATATAACATCCAAAATGACACTAAAAATGACACTGAGACTAATACCAACTACAGACGACAGTTTCAGTGAACATTAAAAGATGAACAAGACGACAGCATCACTAAGACTGGACCAGGTGACCACCATGGGTCTGGCACACTGAAAGAAAGGTCCACTAAAGACTTAATTATCCATTTAAGGAAGATAAAAAGAGAAAGGAAGATTTTTAGAATTTTCTTAAATAACGTTTTATTGAATCAACTTAAGAGATTCTTTTGATCATGTAATGAGAGAGAGAGAGAGAGAGAGAGAGAGAGAGAGAGAGAGAGAGAGAGAGAGAGAGAGAACACCTTATAAGCTCTCCACGTGAGTAGCACCAAAGCTTTTGAGAGATTCTGGGGGACAGCTTCTAATCAAGTACTGATAGAAGTAGTCCTTTTTTCACTCTCACTCTTTCTTACCTCTTAAAGTTAACAAACCGAGATCCAGATTCTCAAAGATTTGTATGTTGAATATGAGTCAGCTTTATCCCTTCAATCAATCGAAGTACTGTACTGTCTTCATATCTAAGGGTTGACGACCACAGTCCTCCACTGTAAACGTCCTCGGGCTGTTTTTACCAAACCTCCAAGGTTTTGTATCTCTCTGGGGACTCAGTTTTTAATTTCATTCATCCATCCCCAGTCTCTGCCTTCCCCTGGCCCTCCTTCCCTCAACTTTGCTCATTAATATTTATGTTATCCCCTCATCCCTAATTGTATGACCAAGGTATCTTATTTTTCTTTTTCTATAAATTTCAAGTGTTGCTCTTAAAATTTTTGCTAACTTAGCACTTCTGACCCATACAACAGTTCTAACCATTAAAGCATTAAAGCAGCTTTTTTCTTAAATTGAAGCTAATTTTCCCCTTTATTGGGTCTTTTAGCTTATGAAATGCTGTTTTTACTTGACCTTTTCTTCTTTTGATTTGTTCTGCACATCTACCATCACAGCTAATGTTGCTTCCCAAATAGAAAAGAAAGTCTACCTGTGTAAGTTCCCTGGTGCCTACAGCTGTACCATAATATTTAATTTTGGACTTATTTCCAGTTTGGAAATAACCATTATTTTCGTCTTTACAGTATTAACCCTTAATCCGTATTATTCCCATTCTTCTTCTAATGCGTTAAACATTATTCCTGATAAGAGCGGTATCATCTGCACAGCATTTTTATATACTAGTTTATCATTAACTTTTATTCCTCCATTGTTACTTAGAACTTTTCTCATTAAGAATTCTGAGCATATATTACACAATGTTGGAGATAGAACACAGCCTTGTCTTACTCCCTATCTAACTTTGAACCAATGAATTTTATCCCTTAAGTCCAGATAAATAAAGACCTATTCTATTTCTCTCAAAGTAGAGTCTCAGCAACGTAACTAAGACATCTTGTTATTTACTCTAGTGACGTCGTCGGTCGATTCTCTTGCATTTTTAGGTTAAGGAGGACAAACACAACCTGGGAACCTTTCAGAATACAGGTACAGTATGCAGGAACTTTATGTTATCAACGAATGGGTGTTGGACGATACAGACACGAGTTTAATCAGTGAGAGAATAGTTTCTAGTCCGAGCTATCACTATTGTCAACATAAAGCTCTCTCTCTCTCTCTCTCTCTCTCTCTCTCTCTCTCTCTCTCTCTCTCTCTCTCTCTCTCTCATTCTCTCTCTCTCTCTAAGCCTACAGAGTTATGCTGCTTTAAAGGATGGGTCATATTAAGGTGGTCCAGTGAGCCCTCAAGAGGAGCTACCCGTAACAGGAAGCTGCCTCTTCCTGTCTCTAGAACTATAATGATCTCTCTCTCTCTCTCTCTCTCTCTCTCTCTCTCTCTCTCTCTCTCTCTCTCTCTCTCTCTCTCTCTCTCACTCTCTCTCTCTCTCTCTCCTATAAATACAACCCCTTTTCTTTAAGTCTCTCTCTCTTTCTCTCTCCGTTTATCCATCTTCATAATTGCACGACAACAGGCACACACACATAGCAGACAGGTACATAAAGTGCTTAGCCACCTTCATAAAAGACAACAGACAACCAAATAACCACAGACTGATACAAACAACCTGACATACAGAGACACAGCCGACTACTGTCTGACATACATAGAAACAGACAGCTACAGTGAGTAGGGTATACAGACAGGCAGCTACAGAGAGCCTGGTAGACTTAACCACAGACAGCTACAGAGAGCCTGGTAGACTTAACCACTGACAGCTACAGTGAGCCTGGTAGACTTAACCACAGACAGCCACAGAGAGCCTGGTAGACTTAACCACAGACAGCCACAGAGAGCCTGGTAGACTTAACCACAGACAGCCACAGAGAGCCTGGTAGACTTAACCACAGACAGCCACAGAGACCCTGGTAGACTTAACCACAGACAGCCACAGAGAGCCTGGTAGACTTAACCACAGACAGCCACAGAGAGCCTGGTAGACTTAACCACAGACAGCCACAGAGAGCCTGATAGACTTAACCACAGACAGCCACAGAGAGCCTGGTAGACTTAACCACAGACAGCTGCAGAGAGCCTGGTAGACTTAACCACAGATAGCCACAGAGAGCCTGGTAGACTTAACCACAGACAGCCACAGAGAGCCTGGTAGACTTAACCACTAACAGCTACAGAGACCCTGGTAGACTTAACCACAGACAGCTACAGAGAGCCTGGTAGACTTAACCACAGACAGCCACAGAGAGCCTGGTAGACTTAACCACAGACAGCCACAGAGGGCCTGGTAGACTTAACCACAGACAGCCACAGAGAGCCTGGTAGACTTAACCACAGACAGCCACAGAGAGCCTGGTAGGCTTAACCACAGCCAGCCACAGAGAGCCTGGTAGACTTAACCACAGACAGCCACAGAGAGCCTGGTAGACTTAACCACAGACAGCTGCAGAGAGCCTGGTAGACTTAACCACAGACAGCCACAGAGAGCCTGGTAGACTTAACCACAGACAGCCACAGAGAGCCTGGTAGACTTAACCACAGACAGCCACAGAGAGCCTGGTAGACTTAACCACAGACAGCCACAGAGACCCTGGTAGACTTAACCACAGACAGCTACAGAGAGCCTGGTAGACTTAACCACAGACAGCCACAGAGAGCCTGGTAGACTTAACCACAGACAGCTACAGAGAGCCTGGTAGACTTAACCACAGACAGCCACAGAGAGCCTGGTAGACTTAACCACAGACAGCCACAGAGAGCCTGGTAGACTTAACCACAGACAGCTACAGAGAGCCTGGTAGACTTAACCACAGACAGCCACAGAGAGCCTGGTAGACTTAACCACAGACAGCTACAGAGAGCCTGGTAGACTTAACCACAGACAGCCACAGAGAGCCTGGTAGACTTAACCACAGACAGCCACAGAGAGCCTGGTAGACTTAACCACAGACAGCTACAGTGAGCCTGGTAGACTTAACCACAGACAGCCACAGAGAGCCTGGTAGACTTAACCACAGACAGCCACAGAGAGCCTGGTAGACTTAACCACAGACAGCCACAGAGAGCCTGGTAGACTTAACCACAGACAGCCACAGAGAGCCTGGTAGACTTAACCACTGACAGCTACAGAGAGCCTGGTAGACTTAACCAGAGACAGCCACAGAGAGCCTGGTAGACTTAACCACAGACAGCCACAGAGAGCCTGGTAGACTTAACCACTGACAGCTACAGAGACCCTGGTAGACTTAACCACAGACAGCCACAGAGAGCCTGGTAGACTTAACCACAGACAGCCACAGAGAGCCTGGTAGACTTAACCACAGACAGCCACAGAGAGCCTGGTAGACTTAACCACAGACAGCCACAGAGAGCCTGGTAGACTTAACCACAGACAGCCACAGAGAGCCTGGTAGACTTAACCACAGACAGCTACAGAGAGCCTGGTAGACTTAACCACAGACAGCTACAGAGAGCCTGGTAGACTTAACCACAGACAGCCACAGAGAGTCTGGTAGACTTAACCACAGACAGCCACAGAGAGCCTGGTAGACTTAACCACAGACAGCCACAGAGAGCCTGGTAGACTTAACCACAGACAGCCACAGAGAGCCTGGTAGACTTAACCACAGACAGCTACAGAGAGCCTGGTAGACTTAACCACTGACAGCCACAGAGACCCTGGTAGACTTAACCACAGACAGCTACAGAGAGCCTGGTAGACATATGGCCTCCATTAACAGGGGTCGTCTCTGGCACACATCCACGTCAGGGGTGAAAAAAGTGGCAGATGCTTAATTAAACGTGAGATTTACAAGTGGCACCCGACACAAAAGCTCTTGGCACGAGCTCGATTTATATGAGTGTCAATATGTATATATTGTTGTGTGTGTATGAGTCTGTGTATGTAAGTTTTACCTGTAGATGGGTAGGTTTGTACAGATGTACTGTATGTATATATACAATGTATATATGGTTGTGGGTGTATGAGTTTATGTGTGCATGGTTGTGCGTGTATGAGAGGGTGTATACAAGGTATGTATGTGACTGAATAATTGTACGTATATCTACTGAATGTAAGATTGTACTTATAATTTTAAGCATATGCATAATGTAATCCACTAATCCACGCATTTGCGCAAGTTTGTGTGTATATATATATATATATATATATATATATATATATATATATATATATATATATATATATATATATATATATATATATATCGATACGTCTGCGTACGCCAGTAAATCATTTAGGACAACAACAAGCAACCGTAGAAAAGGTGCAACTCAGAATGACCAAGATGATTCCGGAACTATGTCATCTCGATTATCCAAGTAGACTGGGGACCTTAGGACTAATAACTCTTCAGACAAGGTTCAATATGGCAGATCTCATTGAAGCCTTCAAAGGTTTGAAAGGGGTGGAAACATGAACCCGGGCCATAGCTTTGTGATGTCACGTACTACCAACACGAAGGGACATAACTACAAGCTCGCCAAGTTTTCATGCAGCACGAACATAAGGAAATATTTCTTCACACAGAGGGTGGTAGATCCATGAAACGGTCTACCAGCTCAAGCTGTGCAATCAATAACAGTCCTGGGCTTCAAGTTCAACGTAGCGGTAGACAATATTATAAAAAATAATGAAGGTATCCTCCTTCCCGTGGCAAGGCCACCTCTATAGTGGGTGACCATTAGGTAAATAAATAAGGTAGGTAAATTACTATCCTAAACTGGTCCCCGATGCTTGATACACAAGCAACAGTGAACGACGGTTGTGAATGGCTGATTAAAATAAGAGATAATAATAACAACTCAACGTGTCTTGGCACTATAATCATTGAAAAGTTAACAGGAAATTTTATGATTACATAATAATATTCTATAATCTCAACGATGCGAATGAGCGTTGCACGATATCTCTTCATATGAACGCATCTGTCTGTAAATATGGGCAGAAACGAATCTTTACCAAATAAACGGTTAGGTACCGTACTGACCCACTTCTGAGGGTTTCCATTATTAACATACAACGACCGTGCACACATCACCCTCCTTTCTGTAACATGTCTTCGTGTGTTCCACTGTTCCCTTACCACAATATGGCTGCGCAATCAACTAATCACGTTTCTATCGATTCCAAATATGCACAGATTCCGAGAATGTGCACAACTAGTTAGGGAGGAAAATTTCCACCTTTAACAAAGCCGAGAAGGAATACAAAGTTTACGTTGGCATTACAACAATATAAAAAAGATGAAAATGTAATAAAACAGAATAAAACGGAAATAATAACAGTATATAATATAATGAGACAGAGACAAATACCCCTTCCTGATATACAGTACTTTAATCACAGCTGGTATTATCTGTTTCTCGTGAATTACGAAAATATATAGAAAAGATTCCTTAAGTCAAATAAAGTTATTGTAGTCACAATCAACGCAAGATTTTGTTACTTCAGCTGGGTCAACACTACACACTACGCTCACAACAGCCTACGAGCCTTCCTATGTTTGTTCGTACTCTCCGTCTAGGTTGTCTACTGGCACGCAGAAGTACCTGGGTCACCGAAAGCATCTATTCAACTATGAGTACGTAACACTGCAGAAATCTCACAGCAAGTTTTTTCTTTAGATAAAAACTAACAGATATGCCAAGGTTTCCTTACCTGTGATTCACCGGGATCAACTCAGTCACAAGTTACCAAGTCTGCTCACGAAAAACAAAGTCACCGTGAGACCAGAGCCAAGAGCATAAGATTTGAGACATCAGTCGAGACAAACGAGATTAGTGTTGAGATTACAGAGAACATTCACAAACGAGGGAATTACCGGCATGATAGACCCTGAGGAGGCACCCTGGCCTCGTCGCCGCCCTAATTGGAGTGGGTGAGACAGAGACGCAGCCGAGTAGAGATCACGAGTGTAAGAGCAGGACCCCTGTTATTATTGCTGTGACTTGTCGTGTGTGACCCAGTGCCTTCACGAATTCTTAAAACATATTATACAAAATTATACATAGACCTATTTTGTAAGGTGTCATTGTTCTTTGGAATTTAGTGCCTCAATTCAATTGTCCGGTGGCAAAAACTGTAATAATGATAATAATACTAAAAAAAAAAAAAATTATAAAAAGAAGTTATAATTGGTCCCCTATGACTGGTGTCTGCGGCCACTTATAAAGTTTTCCCAGATCTTCTGTAAACATCTCTCACGTGTACACAAACGAGGTGCGAGTCTTCACGTTTACATGTATGCTTCCTCAATGTGTGTGTGTGTGTGTGTGTGAGTAAGATATCTTGAAAACTAGTGAACCAACTTCAGTCAAACTTTACGACGTGCTAAAATTTTGGTGTAAGTGAACCCGAGTGAAGGTAAAGGCGGAGATGAACGTGAAGGGATTCCTATCACCGTGACCCCTCAATAAAAGCTCTCACAGTATATCTAGTTTACAGAATCTTACAACTTAATCTACTCATCTGTTTACATTATCCTCTTAATTCAAAAATTAATCCTAACTCACTTATTCCAGTTTATACGAGAAGCAGTTCAAGTAAACTTCGTTACCTCCCATAATCCAATCTTGAAGGCACAATTTAAGACTGCCAAGGTCCGTATGATATTTTTACCGGGTGCCAGCCGATTAAATCAAACACAATCGGGAACCAAAGTGTCGCATCCTTCACCCAAACGTACACACAATAAAAAAAATATCTTTACATATGGGTCCAGTGAATTTCAAAATAAACAGTGCGACTCCTGTAGGGTTGTCAAAACTCTTCGTCCGTTGTCATCTTGTCGTACACAAAATTGTAAAGATATTGCTTTTATTGTGTACATACGGTCTATCCCACCTGAGAAATTAACTGGTCTATTGATAAATTAGAAATATAATCATTTTATAAATAGGAGAATGAGGGGCAGGTGCCAATAAATAGAGGGGTGCACTTTATATTAAATAGATAAACGTAAGGCTTAAGTCAGCGTCCCAATTAAACACAAAAAGGTGTAATACTGTGCTTATTATTAATGAAAACTGCATATAAAAATAAAATTTCACATAATTAATTACTTAGATAACATTCATAAGTTACTCACGTCATCAAAATTAATCCTTCTCCCACTTTTTTCCTCCCACATCGTTTAAGAAAACCTTCAATTATTATACTGTTATCTTGAATTTAATTAAAAATGAATAAAACTACGATATTTAGTTTCCAAAAGTAGCAAACGCTTCTTGCCGGAATTAACATTTTACCTCTCTAGGAAACAAATAAACAAGCCAATTGGAGAAGAGTGAGTGAAGCTTGTTTCTTCGCGACACCCCTTATGACGTCATCAGCCTGGGTCAACACAGCAACCCTCTCACGTCTCCGTTGTGTTCCTACAGATGGCGTTGGTACTTTTGCAATTTATTTTATTTGGTAATTATATCATTTCTGTGATATATCACGTAATATCAGGAGAAATGGGAGTAAATTTATAGTAAACGAAGCTCTCTCAGTGGCCAAATAATCCAGTGGCTAAGTGCTCCAGGTTCTGAGTGGCGGCCCAGTACACCAAGCTCTCGTAGTGGCCTAGTATTCCTCACTTTCTGAGTGACCCAGTACTACAGGCTCTCTGAGTGACCCAGTACACCTAGCTCTCGGAGTGGCCTAGTACTCCAAACTCTCGGAGTGGCCTAGTACTCCTCGCTCTCTGAGTGGCCCAGTGCTCCAAGCTCTCGGAGTGGCCTAGTACTCCTCGCTCTCTGAGTGGCCCAGTGCTCCAAGCTCTCGTAGTGGCCTAGTACTCCTCGCTCTCTGAGTGGCCCAGTGCTCCAAGCTCTCGGAGTGGCCTAGTACTCCAAGCTCTCGGAGTGGCCTAGTACTCCTCGCTCTCTGAGTGGCCCAGTGCTCCAAGCTGTTGGAGTGTCCGAGTACTCCTCGCTCTCTGAGTGACCCAGTGCTCCAAGCTGTTGGAGTGTCCTAGCACTCCTCGCTCTCTGAGTGGCCCAGTGCTCCAAGCTGTTGGAGTGTCCTAGCACTCCTCGCTCTCTGAGTGGCCTTGTACACCAAGCTCTAGGAGTGGCCTAGTACTCCTCGCTCTCTGAGTGACCCAGTGCTCCAAGCTCTCAGAGTGGTCTAGTACTCTCCTTTCTCTGAGTGGCCTAGTACTCCTCATTCTCTGAGTGGCCTCGTACTCCTCATTCTCTGAGTGGCCCAGCAGCAAGTCCCGTCGTCAAGGGAAGGCGCCATACCTACAAGGAATAAGGCTCTAGCCTTCATACGCCTACCACAATACTTTACAAACAATACGACAATCAAGGCGTGTTGGAGCAAGTATTCATATCAATTATCAACACGATTATTTAGCATCAAACACACAAGAGCTATTTCAATTTTACGCATATAATTAATTCCTCCATAAATTCTTAAGATTCCTCGAAAATGACATTGTTCTTACATTTAAATAATTATATTATAAAAGAATATACTTTCCTCATCACCCCACAACAATTCCAACTACATTTCATAGTGTTCCTCGCTCTTGAGCCTTGAGCTAACCTAGCCTCTTAATTTCGTCCTTAAGAGTGTGATTAGCTCAGTGTGCCGATGGTAAGTGACCCTTATTGCTCTCTGAGGCCTCTCTACCTGAAGCAGTAACCCGCTCCTTCACTTGTTACCTCACCCGTCTCTCTCTACAGTCATTCCCCGTTCTTCTTTTGTCCACTTTTATTTCGTCATTTACGTCTATTTCTTATTGTGTTATTTAGCTTTGTGTTTTATCTTATTGCTTGATTATATCTATTTCCTACTTTACTGCGTCCTCCATCTGTTTTTTTTACTTTATTGTGTCCTTTATCCTTTATCCTCTACGCCACTTATCGGTTTGCTAGCCACTTAGGCGGTCGGTCACATCTCTGTTAGGCATTAGGGCAAGTATTGGGCATGTACTGGTTCCAGAATGTATCTGTACCTGCTCCAGTGTTGGTCAAGCTCGTCCTCGGTGCCGTAACAACGATCTCCCGCAGGCTGTTCCAAGAGTTCACAACCTTTGCTCCAAAAAAAATTCCCCTCACAGTTTTCTGAATTTGCGACCTTGAGCTGTGACCCCTTGTGAGGCGGGCGTCCGTCAGCTCCAGGTATGAACACTCGACTGGATAATGTCCTCTGAGGTGTTTATAAACTTCTATTAGTCACCCCTTACCCGCCTATAGTATACAGTAAGCTACCAAACAGGGAAGATATTGGAAGCATAATGTATTTTCTAATGGTAGACCCTGCTGCCACATGGCATCACGAAAATTGAGACCAAGTCCCAGGTTGCTTATCTGACTTTCTGCCTCATTTACACACAATTGCAGGGTTTCAATTGTTTCTCTTACTATTGACAACACAACATACATATATTGTTTCTCACTTTTATTCTTTTTCTTTTCATTTTTGTATTTATGGTTCTTTATTATTATTATTATTATTATTATTATTATTGTTATTATTTTATTTTTATTTTTTATTATAAATTTTATTTACTATGAATTATTATTATTAATGTTTTATAATAATAATAATAATAATTATTATTATTATTATTATTATTATTATTATTATTACATTTTCGCCCCCCAGGCCCCGATGTGGGTCAGTGACCTGTGCCCGGGTGGGCTAATCTCCGTAAAAAAATAAAACAACGAAAAAAATTAAAAATAAAAAAATTGCAGGCATTCTAGTCTCTCTGGGTACCCAAGGTGCAGTAGTGCAGGCACCAGTCTGGTAACCCTCCGTTGGACGTTTTCAATCAACTTGGGGACCAGACGGGGTGATAGTACTCCAAACGGGGAAGCACCTCACGTTTGAAGAACGTTAAGAGAGAGAGACCATCAAGGTATCTGAACGCCATCCTTTATAACCCACTACCTTAGTTGCTTGGTTCACCTTCTTCTCACAATGGTCAGAGAACTTCAGTTTGTTGTCAACATACACACCCAGGTCCTTTTCACATTTAGCCTCCGTCCCGTTAGGAGATGTGATACGCCTCCTTACTGTTGATCCGACCTCGCTGCAGCCTCTTACACTTCGTCACACTGAACAGCCATTCCGCCGATCACTCCAGAAGCTGACAGAGATCTTTTTGTTGCTCTTCACAGAACGTCTGCTTCTTACTTTCTCCGAATAACGTATCATCGTCCGCGAACATTTTTATGGAGAAGTGTATAGTTTTTAGCATGTCATTTATGAAACAAAATACAACAACGGGCCCAGTACAATGCCCTGTGGTACCCCATTTCTCATGATTTCGTGCCATAAACTCGCACTGGAAGGAGAGTTATATGCACTATGAATGGGTGGAATATCAAAACTGAACCAGAATACTCCCAGGGTTCGCTCCAGCGGTTCCTTCTGATTGCCGAGGACACGAAGTTTTTGGGGGGACTACACTAGCCTATGTGCCCTGAGTTTGCTGATGTGGAAAATTCTTGAGTGGATTAGCATCCCGTTAAGAGATGGGGTAACCCAGTAGCTGTCTTGACATAGTTTATACTCAGTGGCTTTTACAACACAAGAACTCCATAGTACATGAGGACTCACGAGGGCTCCAGGGTTTTGAGGACGAAGTCTTTATCTACAAACCCAGTACACTTCAAAGGCCTGAGCGAGGTGTTCCTCCTTGTGTGTGGCTGTCCACTGGAATAATTGGCTCACTCACCATACAACAAGAGGGAGAAATAATAATTAAATTCCTCTCAGGCGTGTGTATATACTAATAAGCTCTTTGTTAAGTATATGAGGATAAAGTGGCGTAATTATGACGTTGATATCGTATGGAATAATGTTGTGTGTGGGTGTGTGTGTGTGTGTGTGTGTGTGTGTGTGTGTGTGTGTGTGTGTGTGTGTGTAAATACGATTTTGTTATGATAATTTAACAGATGGACTGGTTTATTGGCTAAGGAAGAGTTCACTTAATACTGAAATATATCAAGGTCAGGGTCATAGGCCAGGGTCACACGCCAGGGTCAAAGTTTAAGGTGAAGGTCAGAGGTCAGGGTCAAAGACCACGGTCACAGGTGTGCTCTTGAGATGGTGGAGGTAAAGGAGAGAAGAGTCTTTGTGCTTTGATGACCGGCCACACACACACACACACACGTCACTCTAAGACCCGTGTGTGTGTGTGTGTGTGTGTGTGTGTGTGTGTGTGTGTGTGTGTGTGTGTGTGTGTGTGTTCAGCAGATGACCTCGATGGCACACGCGACCCATTATGATCTGACCACCTCAGTAAGATAGTAATATTATTTTCCCTCATAAAATACCGCAGGTACCTGTAGGGTGTTTTTCATTAATTAGCTACCCGCTGGAGGACTAAGAAGGACCTCTTATGCTCCCTATTGGCTAAATAACAGAGAGAGAGAGAGAGAGAGAGAGAGAGAGAGAGAGAGAGAGAGAGAGAGAAGAGGTAAACTCACCTTCCTTTACTTTCTGTTTGACGGGGCGAGAAACACAGAGACTTTGCTTTCTGTTTATTTTCGCGGAACAAGGAAGAGGAGAAAGGCAACAGGGAATGAATTATGAGAGAAGGAATGTGAGCAAAGGAGGAGGAGGAAGAACAGGGCTAGAGAAAGCTAAGAATCGCGGAGCAGAGAAAAGGAGGCATAGTGAAGGAAGAGAAAGCGAAGGAATAAAGAAAAAGTGAAAGATTAAGAGAAGCAAGTAGTGAAAGTGGAAGGTGTTATAGAAACATTGAGAATAAAAAATAAAAGAAAAATAATGGAAGCAAATAAATGGAAAAAAATAAAAGATTAATAATCCTCACGAAAGAAATATTTGGTAAAAAAAAATACAGTGAGGATGAGAGACACGTAAGAAAAGATAAAAGGCGTTCCATAATGCCACGGTTAATAATTGACCTGAGATAAGAAAAAGATGTCAGACGTATATAGTGCATAGGTCATTAACAGCTGAGTTAAGTGAGCCAAGAATAACCTTAAGTGAAAGATATATCTCTTAATATTTAATTGTTGATGATTAGTGTATTTACTAACTTAGAATACCCACTTAGCCCCTTCAATTAATGGGTTATATTAGGGCAACACCAGACGATTTTATTCAGCTCAGAGGGCATCCTGTACACAAGGGGTTAGTAGACCATCTCCACTAAAAGCCTTAGTTGTAGAAGCGATGTAATTTTTTTTTTATTTGGCACTCCCCTACAGTACATCCTGTGTAAGGTGAAGCGCAGAAGCGTTTACAGCGCCCAACAGGGAAGCATGCTTGTCTTTATATCTCATGAGTTAAGGGCGTAGAAGCCTGAAGAGTCAAGGGCGTAGAAGCCTGAAGAGTCAATGGTTTTATGTCATCACGTTATTGGAAGCTCCAACAACTTTCCCTGAATACGAACTCGCAACTTTCGATTTACAAAAGATACAGGTACCTACATTACTGCTAGGTGAACAGGGACCAATGAGGGCTAGGAAGTATATCCAAACAACTTTTCCACCGGCCCGGGAATCGAACCCGTGACATCTCGCTTGCGAGGCAAGAGAGGTTATAACATCAACAAGAGGTCAGGGTCATAGGCCAGGGTCACACGCCAGGGTCAAAGTTGAAGGTGGCAGATGTAGGTCAGAGGTCAGGATCAAAGGTCATGGTCACAGGTTTGCTCTTGAGGTGGTGGACGAAGAGGAGAGAAGAATCTTTTGTGCTTTGATGACCGGCCACTCTAAGATGGAGTACTAAAAAAACACACACACACACACACGTCACTCTAAGACCCGTGTGTGTGTGTGTGTGTGTGTGTGTGTGTGTGTGTGTGGTCATCGAAAAGGTTAAATGTAGGTATTTTCTTTCCACTTAAGTTTATTTTGTCTTAATTGTACATCTTCCTAGACTAAATATTATCCCAATTCAGTATTTATAATAGTCTTGTTCTGTTTCTTGGTATCTGCGCACCAAGAGTTTTACTGCACGGTAGAGTACCAGCCTAGCTAAATGTGGTAGAATAGAGCAAGATGTAATAATGAAGGAGACTTACGGCCGAAGATTAAAAGATAAAAATGACTGCCACAAATGTATGTAATTTAATATCAACGGATATAAATATGAATCTATATGAAAACTAACAGAATAAAAAGAGAGAATCCGTAAAGAAACAGAATAACCAGGGATAAAGATGAGAGAAATATCGCTCACACAGCAGAGAATAATCAGGGGAAAAAAGGCAAAAAATAAATAAATAACACAGTAAAATAGAAAACGAATGAAATAGACTTAATGATATAAGAGAGGGAGAACGCCGGGATCGGCTCGAGCGCAGGAACAATATAATCGTGTTTGGAGTCCCTGAGAGTCAGTCTGGGGAAGCTGAAAGTAGGAATACACACAACAGGATGAAGTTTCAGGATATCTGTACAGAGGCTCTGAACCAGTCAGCTACCCCTGTCGAGGTGACGAGGCTAGGACAGAAGCAAGAGAATAAGCCCTAACCCCTCAAGATAACATTAGATAATGAGAAAAAAAGTGGGAATTTATCCGACAGGCAAAAAATACTGCAGGGAAAGCAGCAGTTCGGAACATATTCCTAAGTCCAGATCGCACGGTAGTGCGAGGGAACAAAGCAAGGAAGAACTGGTGATCTTGAAGCAGAAGAGGAAGGATTCGGTGAAAAACGAGGACAGACGTGGGTGAGTTGGGGAAGTAGTGGTGGCAAGTGGGCCAGTACATAACCAGGAGACAGCGAGACACCCCCCACCCCCTAGCCTAGACCATGTAAATAATGTCATCCCTGGTCACACCCCACACAATATGGAGAGTTTGGTAAACGAGGCAGTAGCTGAGAATGGAAGGAGGCCAAACGATTAACAAGCTCGGAGTCGTTACCGAGGACTATTTCCGGCTTGAGTCACGTACAGTACACTAATACTGACACTTTCCTTGACAAGAGAGCGGAGTTTGAAACTTTCCTCAGAACTCACCAACCTGATATATACTGTAGTAGGTGTTGTTGAACTGTTGTACAAGAACAGGAGGATCGACCCGGAGGAATGGGAGTTTAATGTGGAGAGATATGACTCATTTACGAGCCTTTCTCAGGCAAGTTGCAAGAGGGGCGTGGCTTATGCTAGAGAGGAACTACGAGCCAGCCAGGTGAGAGTGGAGGGGGGGGGGATGCTTTTGAAGAATCGAAGTGGTGCAAAATTAAACTGAAGGGGAGAGACTTACTTATTGTTGGATGTATCTATAGATCCCGAATTGCAGCTTATTAAACTAAGGGAACTTAAGAGCCTTAATAGACAACGTAACGGCTCTCAACTCTAGCCACCTGTTTGTCATGCGGGACTTCAACAATGGCGACATCGATTGGAGGAATGAAATTACACCAAGTGACCTTAATAATCCTGCTACTCTTTTTGTAGAAACTATGAGAGACAATTGTCTATTCCGACATATGAAAAATCCAACTCACTTTAGAGAGGAACAAACACCCAAACCACTAGACCTCATCATAACTAACGAGGAGGCTATGCTGGCCAAGTTGGGACATCTAGTCCTTTCGAGACCAGCCATCATCTGACATATTCCTTCAGATTCAACTGTTACTTGGTTCATGATAAGAGCAGGCCAGAGTTCAGATATTACAGTGGCGATTACGACAGGATGAGGGAGGAGATGAGGGGTATTCACTGGCCTGATTCGCTGGCCACTGGCTCCAGGAATACAAGGAGACCGTTACACACGAACAGTGAGGCGGTTGACAAAGTCAAGAAGAAATCTCAGAAATTCATGAGATGGGTCGTGACAAATGAGGAGCAGAACAGAAGGATGTCTGTTAGGTCCAGGAACCAAGCAAAGTCAGAGTGTGGAAGGACTGAAAAAGAGTTTCAGAGGCGGATTGCAAACGAAGTCAACTAAAACTCAAAGGCTTTTCACCGTTAAGTAAAGTCGAAATTAAAGACATATGTGGGCGTATCAGGTCTTTTCCTCAGTGTTCACGAGAGGATGCGAACAATCTCCCTCCGTTTAGAGAAAGATGGTTTGACAGCGCTGACGCACATTTTGTTCTCAGAAGAGCATATTAGGAACAAATTGTCAAAGCAGAAGATTCATAAAAAGCCATTCCCTGACAGCGTGCCTCCCAGAGTGCTCAGAGAGTTGTGCAACAAGCTTGTCGAGTCCCTTAAATTCTTGTTCTGCAGATGCATGGACGAGCAAAAGATCCCCAGCGACTGGAAAATGGCGTATATGAGTCGTTAAGCTTGACTAGCATAGTGTGTAAAGGTGTAATGTCCTAGATAACTTTATAAGAGATGCCATGATGGAACATCTACCTTTTTTGCGAAATCGGTTATTTTGCAGAATTACCGGCATGTATATTGGTAATCTTGCAAAATAATTTGAAACAGGCAACCTAAACTAACCTAACTTTGTGGTTAGGTTAGGATGGCTCGTGTAGACTGATACACAGTTAAGTGGTCTTGTTCTTTTTTTTTTTTTTTACTTTTGTTCGCCTGTTTGTAAGTTATTTTTCAAAATTACCAATATGCATGCCGGCAAATTAACCGATTTCGCAAAAAACCGTAACATACAGTATATCAACAAAAAATATTAAATGGGTAAAAGCGAGTAATTACATCCAAATATTATTGATTTCCGACTCCCAATTCACGTGTCTTCACCTCACACCTGTGAACCAGACGACGCCAGCAATCATTGGAATACGTTGGTGGGTCAAACGAAGCCACTTAAGAGAGTTGCTTGACTCAGCACCACCTTCCTTACCACGCCTTGCCTTAGTGGGTAAGTGGGAGAGTAGGTGGGGAGTTGGAATGGGTAAGTGGGAAGTGTGAAGAAATGGAATGGACATGCGAGGGAGGTGTGGAGATGGGGTGGATAAGTGGATGCTCGCCGCTTCCTACGTAAATTCAAGCTATTTTTTTCCCGAATCTGATACCGGATTCGTTAACTAAAGCAAATTCAAGTATTAAATTCCCATAAACAAAACACTATCGAAGCCAAATTTGGACGTTTGCATAATTATCCAGTAGATGAGTACAATGACCAGATTAGGTTGGGTTCTTTTAGTAATGTTTTCAATTCCACAATTTCCCTCTGCTTCGAAAAACTGTCCACTGTTGGTAGGGTCAACATTTGCAGAGTACATTCCTCATGTCTGAGTGTTGGCGACCACAGTCCTCTATCCACTCTAAACGTTCTCAGGCTATTTTTATCAATCCTCTATGATTTTGTATCTCTCTGGGGACTCAGTTTTTAATTTCATTCATCCATCCCAGTTTCTGCCTTCCTCTGGCTCTCTTACCCTCAACTTTGACTGATATTCTTACATGAAAACTTGTGTAGTCGGAATCGTTGATATAAGCGTATACTGTATGCCAATATAATATGATTTACTGACTGTATAAATAATTGTGTTCCCATAAGAGAAGATGCTATTTGCCGTCACGAAAGTTATATTTTACAGAGACAGGTGGTGTGGGAATGCTGGGAAAGGGGATGATGGCTGCGTCGAGGTTAATTAGCTAGCTAGGTTAGGGTGCAATCATGATCAGTGGTCATCATTAGGAATCAACATAACAAATATGTATGGATAACTAGGCTAAGACATACAGTAACTGCATTGTGATTTTTTTTATGATAAAAGAAGAACCGACATTTCACACTTAATTAATACATATTTTCCCTTGATAATGAGCACATCGATAATGCTCATGATACAGTCATATAAAAATGTCCATTGAAATGTAACCATGACCCTTTGAGACCCGAATACCACTTAGTGATTTTGTTCCGGCTGACGACAAGCGATTTTACTCAGTTTAGGAAAAATCTCTATATAGATCCCAATGGGATATGTAGATACTTTGCATTTATTCTTTGTATTGCCTATAAAGTGTCATGCTTGATGAGGTTGTAGTGGACGTCTCCCCTACAAGCTGCCACGCCACCACCTGTTACCGCCTTCCCTAGCAACCAAGCGTATCCGCATTCCATTGCCCGCCGTATCTTAGCAACGGAACTAGTCACCGGCTACTTCTCGGGTTTTCCCACCATGACTCATAGCCGCTGCTGGGTGTATATAAGCTCTGTCTCTCCATTGAGATGCATTCTGACCAATCTTCTTGAACAAGCAACATCTCCTCCAGCAAGCTCCACACTGTTAACATTTCATTCAACCAGGTGGCCAGCAACAGGCAACATCTTCTCTAACGGAGCTCCTGCACACATACCTCCTTCGACAAGCTACTCACCGCACGTCTCTACCAAGCAGCCCCTCACCACACAGCACCTCCAGCACCAGACTGTCTATCATATAACTTATATATTATACAAGAAAACCACATTAGAGTTTCCTTCCATCCTGAGTGCTAGACAACTTTAATATCTCGATACCCCTACAATGGTGACTCCCGGAGATAAGCACTCACACAGGATGGAGGACGGACGGATCTCTCTGCCGATTTTCAACCACAACGTCGAGGACTGGCTTGACCATGTGGAAGCAGCCCTCGCCGGCTCACGAGCGACCGACGAACAAAAGTATTGCGCCCTGCTTTGTGCCTTACCCACGGAAGTGGCCACGCGGGTCTCACAAACCATTTCCAACCCTCCAGATCACAACAAATTCGCTACCCTGCGGGCTGCCTTGAAGATGTGTTATCAACAGACCAGCCCCAATCTCCTGCAAGATCTATCCTCTACCTCCCTCGGGAACTCAACCCCGGGACGTCTCTGGGAGGAGATGTGTCGGCTGAACTCCCGTCACACAGACAGACTCCCCGACTCTATCCTGCGCCAGCTTCACGCACAAAAGCTACTCACAGAAGTACGCAACATCCTGTCCGCAGTAGATTACTCTACGACACCGGAACTATATGCAACCGCGGCAGATAGAATTTTTAACGAATGCGCTGCTGCACCCCTTGCCGCCACGGTCACACCAGTACCTACCATCGAACTTGTAAGCCGGGTCAACACCCCTCAGCCGAGCAATTCCTCACAAGACATCAAGGACCTGTTGCAAATTTTGAACCGCAGGATGGACACTGTTGAGCAGTTCTGCTCCTCCATACCCGCTGCTGCGCCGGTTCCTGACTCACACACTACGCCCTACAAGTTCCGACACACAGCAGCCAACCCCCAGCACAACAAATTTACCCTCTGCTGGTATCACCAGACTTTCGGCCGCTATGCTCGAAACTGTGAGCCCTATTGCACCTATTCGGGAAACGGCAACACCGGGGGCTGGTAGACGCCTCAGCCTCCGTCCCTCCAGGCGTCTCATTACTGCGCGTCACCGACCGCACCTCCGGCAAGAAGTTTCTCATCGACACCGGTTCATCGGTCAGCCTCATCCCTCCCTCACTACGAGACAAGTCAAAGCAACCCTCGTATGACCTGTTCGCTGCCAACGGTACCTCCATCGCCTCCTACGGCGTACGCACCCTCGCCTTAGACCTCGGTCTGCCCAAGACTCTGCGTTGGTTATTCGTGATAGCAGACGTGTCTCAACCCATCCTTGGTTTCGACTTCCTCACCTTCCACAAGCTCGGCGTCAAACCAAGTCATCTATGCCTCATTCATGAGCCTACAGCACGCAAGATCCAGGGTTCTCGTGCCAGACACACGGACGCTATCACCTGTCTTGCGCCTTCCAACGAGTTCTCCTCCCTGCTCGACGAATTCAAGGAGCTTTTCTCACCCCGAGTCTCCCTACCCCCACCACCTACGTCGGGAATTTTCCACCACATCGAAACCAAAGGACCACCAGTCTTTTCACGCCCTCGCCGCCTGCGCCCTGAGCTCCTGTACACAGCCAAAGCAGAATTCAACAAACTACTGCAAGACGGCATCATTCGCCCTTCAAGGAGTCCCTGGGCATCGCCTCTTCACATGGTTCCTAAGCAAACACCCGGCGAGTGGAGGGTGTGTGGCGACTACAGAGCCCTGAATCTCGTCACCAAACCTGACAGGTACCCTATTCCGCATGTCCAGGACTTTCACCACAAACTTCATGGCAAGACTATCTTCTCGAAGATCGACTTGGAGCGTGCCTTCCACCAGATCCCAGTAGCACCGGCAGATACCCAGAAGACAGCCATCACCACTCCGTTCGGACTCTTCGAGTACACTTTCATGAGTTTTGGCTTACGCAATGCAGCACAGACTTTCCAGAGGTTCATGGACCATATGCTTCGCGACCTCGATTTTGTCACCGTCTACATTGACGACATCCTCGTCGCATCTTCGACGCCTGCCGAGCACCACCACCACCTACAACTCCTTCTCCAACGCCTGCAGAACAACAACATGAAAGTTCATCCTGCTAAGTGCGTCTTTGGAACCTCAGCCATCGATTTCCTCGGTCACAGAGTCTCGCCCAGTGGCATACAACCCCTACCACAGATGATAACCGCGATTAGGGAGTTCCCCAAACCTGAAACGGCGAAGAAACTCCGGGAGTTCCTGGGTTTAGTCAACTACTACCACCGCTTCATTGACAAAGCTGCCACCGTCCTAGCCCCCCTACACGACCTTCTCAAGGGACGCCCAAAGAAGTCTCACAAGTCTCTCATGTGGACTCAAGAGGCTACTACGGCATTCACCACTATCAAACAGCACATCACACGCCTCACCCTCCTGGCCCACCCCGCACCTAACGCCCGGACCACTCTCACAACAGACGCTTCTTCTACTGCAGTGGGCGCCGTCTTACAGCAGGAGATCAACGGAACTTTCATGCCCGTTGCTTTCTTCTCACAACGGCTTCAACCACCACACCTCAAGTACAGCGCTTTTGATCGAGAACTCCTGGCCATATACTTGGCTGTCAGACATTTCCAACACTTCCTCGAGGCCCGTCAGTTCACCATCTTCACTGATCACAAGCCCCTCGTCCACGCTTTCGCTTCAGCTTCCCAGTCACATACACCTCGTGTCCTGCGCCACTTGGCTTACATCTCGGAGTTCTCCAGCGACGTCCAACACATTAAAGGCAGCCACAACGAGATCGCCGACGCCCTCTCTCGTTGTATATCCACCATTCTTCCCTCATCTCCACCCATTGATTATGGGCAGCTAGCCGCGGCTCAAGAGAAAGACGAAGACCTGGCAGCTTACAAGACATCCCCCTCAGGCCTCATACTCCAAGAACTCCCTGTTCCTGGCACAAAGATAAAATTGTGGTGCGACGTATCCTGTGGACAGCCTAGACCGTTCGTGCCTCACGTCCACCGCCGCGCTGTTTTCGACCGCATCCATGGTCTCAGCCACCCGGGTGTGCGGGCCTCCCAGCGCCTCCTCACGCAACGTGTCGTCTGGCCCGGCATCAAGTCTGATACTAAGAAATGGGCTGCCCAGTGCCTGGCCTGCCAGTCCTCCAAAATACATCGTCACATACGGGCCCCCTTACAAGCCTTTCCTATTCCCAAAGGACGTTTTCAAGTAGTACACCTCGACATCGTGGGACCTCTTCCATCATCCTACGGTAGCACCTACATCTTCACCTGCATCGACCGCTTCACCAGGTGGACAGAAGCAATTCCCATGCCCAACGCTACAGCAAAGACTACTGTCCGCGCCTTCATGTCCGGTTGGGTTTCCCGTTTTGGCCCCCCCGCTACCGTAATCACTGACCGAGGAGTACAGTTTGAGTCACAACTCTGGCAGCACCTCCTACAGTTCCTCGGCACGTCTAGACAACGCACTACAGCATACCACCCTCAAGCCAACGGCATGGTAGAACGTTTTCACCGGCAGCTGAAGGACGCACTCAAGGCACAGCACGACCCTTACAGCTGGACTGATGCGCTTCCCTTAGTGCTCCGTGCGTCACACAAGGAGGATATGGACTGTAGCCCAGCAGATCTGACACTAGGCGAGCCCCTTCGGCTACCCGGGGATTTCTCACTCCCTCCTGATCCCAATCAAGCCACTCCAGCCGTTCGTCACGACTTACTCCAAAAGCTACGACAAGCAGTTTCTGCATTCAGAGCTACTGCTCCACGCCAGCCTACTCGGCGCCCTGAACACATCCCTCCTGCACTACTCACAGCCGAGTATGTTTTCGTCAGGCATGATGCTCACCGCAACCCATTACAACGCCCCTACGATGGACCCTTCCAGGTGGTTACCCGTTCTGCAAAGTTCCTGACAATTATCCGGAATGGCAGACATGACACCGTCAGCATAGACAGAGTCAAACCGGCCGCCTTACCCGTCGGGCCCCCAGCCCAGCAGCACCATCAACAAACTACGCCTGCACCAGTCCACCCGCAGTTACCACCGGCAGCAACACCACGCCCACGACATTTCTGGGCACCCTCTTTTCACCCTCATGTACAACCTGCTCCTGTCATAGAACCTGAACCTGTAGTAAGCCTCCCTCCTATCATAGAACCTGCTCCTGTCATAGACCCTCCTCCTGTCATAGAACCTGAACCTGCTCCTGCCATGGACCCTCCTCCTGACGCAGCCCCTGCAGCAGCAGGAGCACAACAACCATTGCTTGTACAACCTCCTCTAATCCCAAACCCTCTTTCTCCTCCTAATTCTCCCACAGGTTTTGTGTCACTGGACGGAGTTGTTACACGTAGCGGTCGAGTCGTACATACACCTGCCCGGTATGTGTTATGTGTGGGACACAACCCGGACAACATCCAGCCTCCCGCCGCGCCGGGAGGGGAGGGGGAGTATTGTAGTGGACGTCTCCCCTACAAGCTGCCACGCCACCACCTGTTACCGCCTTCCCTAGCAACCAAGCGTATCCGCATTCCATTGCCCGCCGTATCTTAGCAACGGAACTAGTCACCGGCTACTTCTCGGGTTTTCCCACCATGACTCATAGCCGCTGCTGGGTGTATATAAGCTCTGTCTCTCTATTGAGATGCATTCTGACCAATCTTCTTGAACAAGCAACATCTCCTCCAGCAAGCTCCACACTGTTAACATTTCATTCAACCAGGTGGCCAGCAACAGGCAACATCTTCTCTAACGGAGCTCCTGCACACATACCTCCTTCGACAAGCTACTCACCGCACGTCTCTACCAAGCAGCCCCTCACCACACAGCACCTCCAGCACCAGACTGTCTATCATATAACTTATATATTATACAAGAAAACCACCTTAGAGTTTCCTTCCATCCTGAGTGCTAGACAACTTTAATATCTCGATACCCCTACAAGGTAGATGACCGATAAACGGTATATTTATCACATCCATTTGTTGGAAGATTTGCTGGATCTTGGTCACAAGTATGGTACAGTTCTGATAAATCCGCTCAGTGTAACGTAGCATTAGCCTTTGTGCATTATAAAAGCACACACACAAACCTAAGGCATGAATTTGTTTAAGGTGCAGAAGCTATCGCCAAACACAATAATCAAGCCCTGTGTTAACGAGCTGTATGATCCCAGTGCCAGGGAATAATCCAAGAAGACCGGGCAACTCGCCAACTGCACTGGCTAACCATTGCCCCAAAATACGATCAGCAAATCGAATAGCATCCAGGTTATAGCTAAGGTGAAATAAGACGGTAGGCAATCTTCAGGTGATCCGCTACCTCGCTACCTCAACATCTTGGTTTTATATAATATAAAGGGAAGCTCAGGGGAGTGGATCTGGTCCTATTTTTATTAAAGAACACAAAATCTCTAAGGCGCCAATACCATGAAATACAAAACTCCTGCACTACTTTTAACTATGGAAGCCAGGGTCGAGATTCACACATGGTCGTACGACGATTATTTCTTGTAACTGGAGATGTTATATGCACCTAACCTAACTTAACCTAGCCTAACCCAACCTAACCTTGCCTAAGTGTTTGATTAAGTTAAAACAAAAAAGTAACTTCCAAAAATACCATCAAAGCTTTACTGAAACAACCATAACTAGATACATTCCCTTGACACCACTTAGGAGATATGTTGAAATTCATATGTAATGGTTGAATTTAAGGGTTCAGCAAATCAAAATCCACCTCTGGTGAGAAATTTAGGAACTAAGAAAAAAACATCAGCTTTAAACCCATGCGCCATGACTCAATTCTTTTAGTTAAGTAAAGTAAATTTAAATCCATATATTGAAATCAATATCAACATTGAAATTAAGGATTTTTTCTTATAATGAGCAATCAGTCCTATGTGACCCACTTTCACTTGTAAGGTTTTAAAGTTCATGCGTCAAAAGTAAATATTAGGGGTTAAGTTAGATTAGGTTAGGTTAAGTTAGATTAGGTTAGGTTAAGTTAGGTTAGGTTAGATTTTATTGTACTTAAAATCCAAATATCAAGACAGAATTTTTGGAGTTAGGTTAAATTAGGTTTGGTTATGATTAAGTTCGGATTCTATTAGTTAAAATCTAAATATCAAGATAGAATTTTGAGTTAGGTTAGGTTAGGTTAGATTAAGTTTGGTTAAGTTAGGTTTTATGAGTTAGAATCAAAATGTCAAGACAAATTTTTTGGAGTTGGGTCCAGATTGCTAGTTTTTCATCCATATGCCCTGACTACGACAAGAGTTATAGGTAAGAAATTATTACTCACAACCCATACATCATGACTAATATGACTAGTGGATCATGACTAATATGACTAGTGGATCATGACAAATATGACAAGTGGAAATATAGACAGGCCAAGAAAGAAGTAGAAAGGAAATGCAAAGAGACAGAAAATGATGACAGGAAGAATAATTGTGTGAAAATGTACAGAAAGATTAAAGAAATGAACTTAAAAAAAAATCATAAAATAAACGGGGTGGAACTATTAAAGGCAAAGACAATAAGATCCTGTTTGAGGCAAAAGAAATAAAAGAGAGACGGACAGAGTATTTAAAAAATTCCACAATAATAAGGATAGAGTGGCGGTAAGGAACGAAAAGGAAATAAAGATCTAACCACCAATTCTGGAAACAAGTTGAGGCAGCTGTGAGCACAATGAAAGATGAGGGGTTGATCAGCTTCCAGCAGAATTTATAAAAAAAAAATAGTAAAAATGTAATAAAATGTTGGACTAAACTATGTAATTCTGTATGCTGTATTTCAAGGAAGAGCTTGCCAGTGATTTCAAAAGATCAATGTTTGCTTTATTATCTAAAAAGCCAAGAACATTAGAGTTCACCCAGTTTAGAGCAATAAGCTTAATAAGTCATGCCTGCAAAGTTTTATTAAACATAATTTTAAGTAGAATAAAGTTTGGAATAGAAAATAAGTTATCTAAGGAACAAAATGGATTTATAAAACGAAAATGAACTCGAGGAGCTATATTTGTTTTCAGAATTTTGAGTGAAAGCTTTAGAGGTCCAAAGAAATTAGTATACAGTATCTGCTTCATTAATTTTGACAAAACTTTGGGTAAGGTAAAAGACTAAAAACTTCTAGAAGTCTTGGAAAAATAAGCATTAATGAAGGAGATAGCAGAATTCTAAAAAATCTTCACTGGCAATAGAAGGTTGCAATGTAAGTAAATAATTAACTTATTAATTGGTTCAAAGTTAGACAGGGAGTAAGACGAGGCTGTGATCTATCTCCAACATTATTGGGAGAAGTTATAAGTGACAATGAAGGACTAATAAGAGTTAATGATAAAGTAATATCAAATATACGTTATACAAATCATACTGTTCTTATGACGAATAGTGATAAGGTGATACAAAAAGTGATTAACACAATAGAGGAAGAAGGTGAAGAATATGGGTTAAGAGTTAATAATGTAAAGACAAAAGTAATGGTTGTTTCTAAACTGGAAATTGTTATGTATTTGCGAATTAACATTAGCTGGGATGGTAGATGCACGAAAGAATAGGTCAGGCAAAAAGAGCATTGAATAATCTAAAAGGCCAAATGAAATGGGACATTAACTTCAATTTGAGAAAAGGGCTGCTGAAAGACTATAATTATATGGCAAGGACTGTTGTATGGGCTAGAAGCGTGGACACTTTCAGATGACACTGTAGTGGACTTCTCCCCTACAACTGCGTAGCGGCGTCACCAGCTGCTACCATCTTCCCTAGCAACCAAGCGAGCGGCGACACCAGATGTTACGGTAACCTAGCAACGGAACCAAAGACCGGCGACTTTCTCGGGTTTTCCCAACATGACTCATAGAGGACTCACGGCTGCTGGGTATATAAGCTCTGTCTCTCCATTGAGAATTATTCTGGCCATTCTTCTTGAACACGCAACACCTACTCCAGCAAGCTCTACGCTGTCCAGCATTCATTCAACCAGGAGGCCAGCAACAGGCAACATCTTCTCTAACGAAGCTCCTGCACATCTACCTCCTTCAACACGCTACTCACAGAACGTGTCTACTGAGCAGCTCCTCACCACACGGCACCTCCAGCACCAGACTGTCTATCATATAACTTATATTATATAAGAAAACCACCTTAGAGTTTCCATCCATCCTGAGTGCTAGACAACATTATACCACGAATTCCTACAACACCATAAAGAGGTTGGAGGCTTTTGAAATGTGGTGTTAAACGGGAATGTTAAGAATAAGTCATACTGAGAGGAAAACTAAAGTTAGCAAAAACTTCAAGAGAAACTCTTGAAATGTACAGAAAAAGAAAACGAGATATTGTGCTCATACAATTGGGGATGAGGGAATAATAAGAAATATTAATGGGCAAAGCTGGATAGGAGGGCGAGGAGAAGGGAGAAACTGGGACGGAAGAATGGAATAAAAAACTGGGTCCCCAGAGAGATAAAAATCTTGAAGAATTGGTAAAAATAACCCGAAAACGTTCAGAGTGGAGGACGGTGAACAAAAATCAAATATAGTAATTCAATTCCTTTTTAATTGAAAGAGTGTTATGCTATAGAATTATCTTACGTATTTTGAGTTTTGAAAAAAAAATCTCAAATAATTAAGTAGCTGCTTGAAACCACTGAGTCGCGCTTATTAAAAGCTTAGCAAGAAACCCATGCCACCTGAGAAATTCATTCTGTTTTCTCCTCACCGTCAGAAAATAACTGTTTTAAAAAATATCATGAACAGAGAATCTTGATGGCAGCAATATTGCAATCACTAAATTTGTGATGTATTGTTGATGGTAAACAGTGTGGGGTATTGAGACTCAAATATTATTAACCAGTTCGTAGTTTACCATCATCCAACCACCTGAAACTTTCAAATTTTCTCTACAACTTCAGTTGAAAATATTCGAAACTAAAGAAACTTTATGGAAGCAATATTTTTCTTATGAATCTGTCGTACATCTACCAGTTAAAAGTGATGAATTTTACATTATATATCTGATTTTAGAAGGAATAGATCAAAGTCTGACATTGCCCAGTGGTCCGTTTTAGTGAGGATCAGACACTGTTCAGTAATACAGTAGTTTGTGTTCTTTCCCCAAATGTTCAGAGTGCTAGAGGATGTGGCCAACAGATTCGAATGAGATACATTAGTGAATATCTAATGTAAAAATCAACGATGTAGAGTCATTCAAGACATTTACCCTTTACCTGTGAAATTTCATAGATTTGAGCTTGGATCCATGTATTGTATATGGATATTATTATTATTATTAGTATTATTAGTATTATTATTATAAATAATTTAGGGCTGATTTATTATAAATTATACATGTTCTGGTCAGAGAAGAAACAGAATAAAAAATTTTAGCTTTAAGCATAGCCTGCCAATATTACATGAATGATTTTGGATCAAGTTCAGCTTGTGTATTTATTTCACTATGATATATTATACTGTATAGTATATTAAATTAAATTATGTTCCTACACATAAGATGGTAAAATCCTTCTAAAGTTTATATGTGCTTGATTATGAGTTGTGTAAGAACATTACTGTCATGAAATTATTTACCCTTCAGCTCTATCATGTATGTGCAGTTCAATATTTCCCTTTATACAATATATACTGAAGAAAAATTAAGAAGCCTGTGTCATGATTGTTTTTTAACGAAACAAAATATCGTTAATTATGAATTTCTTCAGCTGTGACTGAAATTATGAATTTTTATTTCCCTTGTAAATATAAAAAAAAGTATCTCTCTCTACTTGCTTTTAATTTTATCATCTCCCAATGCCTTTATATTACAGTAATTGACCCCCGGTATATACTGTATAACTCCCTTGCGAGGGAAAAGTCAATGGAAGAAAAGTGTCTAAACTATTATTTTCAACCATAAAACTCTCACAATTCTTTGGGTGACAAATTTAAATAATAAAAAAAAAACTCATCTCTTTACTTTCAGTGATAAATCGTCTAATATTGAAGAAAATAACTTCTAGTCATCTGATAAAACACGATGAATATACTACTTCGTAAGGCTATACAATCGATTTTGTCCTCTTATTGGTAAATGTTACTCTTTGTGTGGTTCATTGTGGACAGCTCTTCTCACCAGTTGCAGAAGAAGCAGACAAAGATGCGTATGGTTGCAATTGCAATAACATATGCGTTACTGGATTTTTTTCCAGGGTGATATACTGTTTATGGTAATACCTCTTTTTACCTGTTCTTCACCTACCCCTACACAGCTTATACTCAACAGAATAGCCTCCAACATCAGTAATATGCTCAGCAGAATAATGTTTGTAGATAGTTAGCGCCGGAATCAGATCATTGACTTGTGCGATTGAAAAATATTGGTATCACTGAACATAATAATGACTGAGTAGTTGCGTGATAATTGTTGAAGCTATCGTGAAATTAAGAAAAAACAAAATCTAAAAATGGCACAATTGTGGCTCTTTTATAGTGCTCATCTGGGTCAGAGACTAGGGTTTGGGATACAGGCTGCGGGTAAGGAATGGAGGCTGGGATTTGAGACATAGGCTAGGGGTTGAAATAGAGGCTGGGGGGTTGGGATAGAAGCTTAGGGTTGGTATAGAGGCTGGGGCGGTTGGGATAGAAGCTTAGGGTTGGTATAGAGGCTGGGGCGGTTAAATAAGAATTTACAACATTCATAAATTGAGGAGGATAATTTAAATAAGACAATATGGTGACGTGGTTCACTTCACAAAATAATTGAATGCAACCTTCCTACTCCCCAACCCCCCAACACATGGAACCCCCCTCCAATTTCGCTTCCTCCTCCCTGTATTCTTACGTCACATCACCAACTTTTTTTCAGATAGTACGAAAACAATGACATTATATTTGGTAATTAAAAATGTAATCTGTAGCCATAGAGGAAGTGTCAGCATTCTTAGATAGATGAGAAATTCTTTCTTAACGCCGTTATCTGATCACTATAATGAGGTTGCTTCTGCCCAATCACTCTATTTACTACGATGTTGTAGTGGACGTCTCCCCTACAAGCTGCCACGCCACCACCTGTTACCGCCTTCCCTAGCAACCAAGCGTATCCGCATTCCATTGCCCGCCGTATCTTAGCAACGGAACTAGTCACCGGCTACTTCTCGGGTTTTCCCACCATGACTCATAGCCGCTGCTGGGTGTATATAAGCTCTGTCTCTCCATTGAGATTCATTCTGACCAATCTTCTTGAACAAGCAACATCTCCTCCAGCAAGCTCCACACTGTTAACATTTCATTCAACCAGGAGGCCAGCAACAGGCAACATCTTCTCTAACGGAGCTCCTGCACACATACCTCCTTCGACAAGCTACTCACCGCACGTCTCTACCAAGCAGCCCCTCACCACACAGCACCTCCAGCACCAGACTGTCTATCATATAACTTATATATTATACAAGAAAACCACATTAGAGTTTCCTTCCATCCTGAGTGCTAGACAACTTTAATATCTCGATACCCCGACAATGGTGACTCCCGGAGATAAGCACTCACACAGGATGGAGGACGGACGGATCTCTCTGCCGATTTTCAACCACAACGTCGAGGACTGGCTTGACCATGTGGAAGCAGCCCTCGCCGGCTCACGAGCGACCGACGAACAAAAGTATTGCGCCCTGCTTTGTGCCTTACCCACGGAAGTGGCCACGCGGGTCTCACAAACCATTTCCAACCCTCCAGATCACAACAAATTCGCTACCCTGCGGGCTGCCTTGAAGACGTGTTATCAACAGACCAGCCCCAATCTCCTGCAAGATCTATCCTCTACCTCCCTCGGGAACTCAACCCCGGGACGTCTCTGGGAGGAGATGTGTCGGCTGAACTCCCGTCACACAGACAGACTCCCCGACTCTATCCTGCGCCAGCTTCACGCACAAAAGCTACTCACAGAAGTACGCAACATCCTGTCCGCAGTAGATTACTCTACGACACCGGAACTATATGCAACCGCGGCAGATAGAATTTTTAACGAATGCGCTGCTGCACCCCTTGCCGCCACGGTCACACCAGTACCTACCATCGAACTTGTAAGCCTGGTCAACACCCCTCAGCCGAGCAATTCCTCACAAGACATCAAGGACCTGTTGCAAATTTTGAACCGCAGGATGGACACTGTTGAGCAGTTCTGCTCCTCCATACCCGCTGCTGCGCCGGTTCCTGACTCACACACTACGCCCTACAAGTTCCGACACACAGCAGCCAACCCCCAGCACAACAAATTTACCCTCTGCTGGTATCACCAGACTTTCGGCCGCTATGCTCGAAACTGTGAGCCCTATTGCACCTATTCGGGAAACGGCAACACCGGGGGCTGGTAGACGCCTCAGCCTCCGTCCCTCCAGGCGTCTCATTACTGCGCGTCACCGACCGCACCTCCGGCAAGAAGTTTCTCATCGACACCGGTTCATCGGTCAGCCTCATCCCTCCCTCACTACGAGACAAGTCAAAGCAACCCTCGTATGACCTGTTCGCTGCCAACGGTACCTCCATCGCCTCCTACGGCGTACGCACCCTCGCCTTAGACCTCGGTCTGCCCAAGACTCTGCGTTGGTTATTCGTGATAGCAGACGTGTCTCAACCCATCCTTGGTTTCGACTTCCTCACCTTCCACAAGCTCGGCGTCAAACCAAGTCATCTATGCCTCATTCATGAGCCTACAGCACGCAAGATCCAGGGTTCTCGTGCCAGACACACGGACGCTATCACCTGTCTTGCGCCTTCCAACGAGTTCTCCTCCCTGCTCGACGAATTCAAGGAGCTTTTCTCACCCCGAGTCTCCCTACCCCCACCACCTACGTCGGGAATTTTCCACCACATCGAAACCAAAGGACCACCAGTCTTTTCACGCCCTCGCCGCCTGCGCCCTGAGCTCCTGTACACAGCCAAAGCAGAATTCAACAAACTACTGCAAGACGGCATCATTCGCCCTTCAAGGAGTCCCTGGGCATCGCCTCTTCACATGGTTCCTAAGCAAACACCCGGCGAGTGGAGGGTGTGTGGCGACTACAGAGCCCTGAATCTCGTCACCAAACCTGACAGGTACCCTATTCCGCATGTCCAGGACTTTCACCACAAACTTCATGGCAAGACTATCTTCTCGAAGATCGACTTGGAGCGTGCCTTCCACCAGATCCCAGTAGCACCGGCAGATACCCAGAAGACAGCCATCACCACTCCGTTCGGACTCTTCGAGTACACTTTCATGAGTTTTGGCTTACGCAATGCAGCACAGACTTTCCAGAGGTTCATGGACCATATGCTTCGCGACCTCGATTTTGTCACCGTCTACATTGACGACATCCTCGTCGCATCTTCGACGCCTGCCGAGCACCACCACCACCTACAACTCCTTCTCCAACGCCTGCAGAACAACAACATGAAAGTTCATCCTGCTAAGTGCGTCTTTGGAACCTCAGCCATCGATTTCCTCGGTCACAGAGTCTCGCCCAGTGGCATACAACCCCTACCACAGAAGATAACCGCGATTAGGGAGTTCCCCAAACCTGAAACGGCGAAGAAACTCCGGGAGTTCCTGGGTTTAGTCAACTACTACCACCGCTTCATTGACAAAGCTGCCACCGTCCTAGCCCCCCTACACGACCTTCTCAAGGGACGCCCAAAGAAGTCTCACAAGTCTCTCATGTGGACTCAAGAGGCTACTACGGCATTCACCACTATCAAACAGCACATCACACGCCTCACCCTCCTGGCCCACCCCGCACCTAACGCCCGGACCACTCTCACAACAGACGCTTCTTCTACTGCAGTGGGCGCCGTCTTACAGCAGGAGATCAACGGAACTTTCATGCCCGTTGCTTTCTTCTCACAACGGCTTCAACCACCACACCTCAAGTACAGCGCTTTTGATCGAGAACTCCTGGCCATATACTTGGCTGTCAGACATTTCCAACACTTCCTCGAGGCCCGTCAGTTCACCATCTTCACTGATCACAAGCCCCTCGTCCACGCTTTCGCTTCAGCTTCCCAGTCACATACACCTCGTGTCCTGCGCCACTTGGCTTACATCTCGGAGTTCTCCAGCGACGTCCAACACATTAAAGGCAGCCACAACGAGATCGCCGACGCCCTCTCTCGTTGTATATCCACCATTCTTCCCTCATCTCCACCCATTGATTATGGGCAGCTAGCCGCGGCTCAAGAGAAAGACGAAGACCTGGCAGCTTACAAGACATCCCCCTCAGGCCTCATACTCCAAGAACTCCCTGTTCCTGGCACAAAGATAAAATTGTGGTGCGACGTATCCTGTGGACAGCCTAGACCGTTCGTGCCTCACGTCCACCGCCGCGCTGTTTTCGACCGCATCCATGGTCTCAGCCACCCGGGTGTGCGGGCCTCCCAGCGCCTCCTCACGCAACGTGTCGTCTGGCCCGGCATCAAGTCTGATACTAAGAAATGGGCTGCCCAGTGCCTGGCCTGCCAGTCCTCCAAAATACATCGTCACATACGGGCCCCCTTACAAGCCTTTCCTATTCCCAAAGGACGTTTTCAAGTAGTACACCTCGACATCGTGGGACCTCTTCCATCATCCTACGGTAGCACCTACATCTTCACCTGCATCGACCGCTTCACCAGGTGGACAGAAGCAATTCCCATGCCCAACGCTACAGCAAAGACTACTGTCCGCGCCTTCATGTCCGGTTGGGTTTCCCGTTTTGGCCCCCCCGCTACCGTAATCACTGACCGAGGAGTACAGTTTGAGTCACAACTCTGGCAGCACCTCCTACAGTTCCTCGGCACGTCTAGACAACGCACTACAGCATACCACCCTCAAGCCAACGGCATGGTAGAACGTTTTCACCGGCAGCTGAAGGACGCACTCAAGGCACAGCACGACCCTTACAGCTGGACTGATGCGCTTCCCTTAGTGCTCCTCGGCATCCGTGCGTCACACAAGGAGGATATGGACTGTAGCCCAGCAGATCTGACACTAGGCGAGCCCCTTCGGCTACCCGGGGATTTCTCACTCCCTCCTGATCCCAATCAAGCCACTCCAGCCGTTCGTCACGACTTACTCCAAAAGCTACGACAAGCAGTTTCTGCATTCAGAGCTACTGCTCCACGCCAGCCTACTCGGCGCCCTGAACACATCCCTCCTGCACTACTCACAGCCGAGTATGTTTTCGTCAGGCATGATGCTCACCGCAACCCATTACAACGCCCCTACGATGGACCCTTCCAGGTGGTTACCCGTTCTGCAAAGTTCCTGACAATTATCCGGAATGGCAGACATGACACCGTCAGCATAGACAGAGTCAAACCGGCCGCCTTACCCGTCGGGCCCCCAGCCCAGCAGCACCATCAACAAACTACGCCTGCACCAGTCCACCCGCAGTTACCACCGGCAGCAACACCACGCCCACGACATTTCTGGGCACCCTCTTTTCACCCTCATGTACAACCTGCTCCTGTCATAGAACCTGAACCTGTAGTAAGCCTCCCTCCTATCATAGAACCTGCTCCTGTCATAGACCCTCCTCCTGTCATAGAACCTGAACCTGCTCCTGCCATGGACCCTCCTCCTGACGCAGCCCCTGCAGCAGCAGGAGCACAACAACCATTGCTTGTACAACCTCCTCTAATCCCAAACCCTCTTTCTCCTCCTAATTCTCCCACAGGTTTTGTGTCACTGGACGGAGTTGTTACACGTAGCGGTCGAGTCGTACATACACCTGCCCGGTATGTGTTATGTGTGGGACACAACCCGGACAACATCCAGCCTCCCGCCGCGCCGGGAGGGGAGGGGGAGTATTGTAGTGGACGTCTCCCCTACAAGCTGCCACGCCACCACCTGTTACCGCCTTCCCTAGCAACCAAGCGTATCCGCATTCCATTGCCCGCCGTATCCGCATTCCATTGCCCGCCGTATCTTAGCAACGGAACTAGTCACCGGCTACTTCTCGGGTTTTCCCACCATGACTCATAGCCGCTGCTGGGTGTATATAAGCTCTGTCTCTCCATTGAGATTCATTCTGACCAATCTTCTTGAACAAGCAACATCTCCTCCAGCAAGCTCCACACTGTTAACATTTCATTCAACCAGGAGGCCAGCAACAGGCAACATCTTCTCTAACGGAGCTCCTGCACACATACCTCCTTCGACAAGCTACTCACCGCACGTCTCTACCAAGCAGCCCCTCACCACACAGCACCTCCAGCACCAGACTGTCTATCATATAACTTATATATTATACAAGAAAACCATATTAGAGTTTCCTTCCATCCTGAGTGCTAGACAACTTTAATATCTCGATACCCCGACAATGTCAACAAAATAGTTATGCCACATCTCACAAAACCTGCCAGCCACTGTACCAGGTATACTGCAAGTGCAGGCGACTTTATCTCTCGTCTGTGGACGCTCTGCGCCATCTGACAAAATAAAACATTCATCACTGAACTATGTCTAAAACAAGCAGGAACGACGCTGGTAAACTTGATAATTACCCTGGGTTTTTTCGGCAACACTCAGTGCTCCATTCCGGCTAAAATCTGGCATACTTCAGTGATGCCTTTAATTTGCCCACAGGTAAATAGCGTACTTGCCACTTTGGCTCATATGTAACTAGTCGCATTTTTCAGTGAAAATCAAATATCATTAATTATCTCACACTAAAATTGTTTATCATCCTTGATGACATTAACTTTCTTACTATAAAGGTAGGTGAAATTCAGAGAGACAGTGGGACCAAGAACATAAAAATATCAAAGATTTTCATGAATATGAATGATAATTTTTTTATTAATCTTAAGATGAAGTTCCGATGCCTAAAGTGGCACAAGGAAAGTATATAAATGCCAAATCGTCTTACGTTTACAGTAATTAGAACGTGTTTTACTTGTGATACAGCCTAATTTAAACAGCCAATCAAAACCGCCGTATGGCAGTGCTTACAGGGGACCTGTTTAGCTGCTACGTATACAGGGTGATTCAGCAAAGAGTGCATTAAATTGGAGGATGAAATCCTTGGATAATTCTAAACCACAATGTCTCTATGGTAAAATGTCAGATTCTGTACATGCCTACTTGCTCGTGACAGGTGAGAGCAAATTAAACATAGTCCAGGCATTCTGGAACGCGTCAGACAATCAATGGTACGACGTGTACAGGCCTGCATTGAGGCAGAAGGGAGCAACTTTGAACATTCCCTTTAGGTTGTAACAAAGAGGGGTCACACTGTAGAGATCTGTGAATAAATGATTACAGGGGTTTCACTTCAAATTCACTCTCATTAATACATCTTAAATGAACTTGTTACGTGGAAAGCGTAGTTTTATAATGAAGAGGAGAACCAGGGTAAACACAAACATCTTGAAGTAGGCTCTGATGATGGAAAAGGGTTATTTCCGAAACGTTAGCAATTAAACGAAGCCCTACTTCAAGATGTTTGTGTTTACCCTGGTTCTCCTCTTCATTATCTTAAATGAATTGTTACATCGAACTATGCAGAATCTGAAATTTTACCATAAAGACACTGTGGTTTAGAATTATCCAAGGATTTCATCCTCCAATTTAATGTACTCTTTGCTGAATCACCCTGTATAAACAATGTTAAATGCGGCCTAATCTGACAAATATGACGGTTGTCCACCGTAAGTCAATGTAACCTATCCCATACCATCTGCTGACAACACATATATCAAACAAAACAAGAATACATCAAGACCTAAAAGAGACTGTGAAGAAAAACAAAAATTACGTTGTATAATGTTGTTATTCCTATTTTACTCCTGCCATTTCCTCTTTTTTCCTTATTTATTCAATGTTACTGTTCTTAATTTCTCTTTCGTGCATCTTTCGATTCCACAGACAACAATAATTCGGAAAGTAAACAAACACAGAACGGTAAAAGGGAACGGGTAGGAGTTCATTTTTGAAAAGAGACTGTGGTTGCCCGTTTCTCTTTCGTTACTTCCATCTTCTGATTACTCCTGGAGAAAAGGTAAGATTAGAGATAAAGACAGAACAAGCAAAAAAGAATTGACAAAAATGAAGGAAATACGTCTTGTCCCTTATTTCCCTCATTAATCGTTTTTTTTGCCTCAATCTGTATTAATATTTTCTTCATTTCTCTCATTCTATTTCTCCGTTTATTCCATATTATTGTTACTTTGTTTTTCTGCCATCACTATTTCTCTTCTATGTTATCTATATTACTGTTGTTCTCAAACTCCCTGTTTGCTCCAGGATAATTATACCCGGGACGCGTTGATGGGACCCCACCTGATTAGATTACCTGGTAGGTCCCGGTCACTAATTAGTTGCTCGGCGATCAAAGGTAGAATGATGTGATGTCACTTCGCCGTTCGCGGATGGGTGCTGATTTTTTGTTGACGTTAATGGTGTTCGTAGACGGGTTGATCATTATGGAGACTGCCAAGCGTGCTGATGGCTCCTCTGAATTATGAACGTGGCGTGTGTAAACTTTATATATATATATATATATATATATATATATATATATATATATATATATATATATATATATATATATATATATATATATATATATATATATATATATATATATATATATATATATATATATATATATATGACCTACATAATATCGTCTTAGATATAAAGCCTATATCTATACATATGTGTGAGATTGAGTGTTGTAGTGGACTTCTCCCCTACAACTGCGTAGCCGCGCCACCAGCTGCTACCATCTTCCCTAGCAACCAAGCGAGCGGCGTCACCAGATGCTACCGTAACCTAGCAATGGAATCAAAGACCGGCGACTTTCTCGGGTTTTCCCAACATGACTCATAGGTGACCCACGGCTGCTGGGTGTATAAGCTCTGTCTCTCCATTGAGATTCATTCTGGCCTCACTTCTACAACACGCAACACCTCCTCCTCCGCCGCTGCCTGGCGGCCCTCGCCTCTCCTCCGCCTGCCTGGCGGTCCTCGCTCCCGCCAGCGAGCATGGCGACCCACCAGCTGTCCTTCTCTGAGCTTCCTCACCAACCAGCTTTCTCATTCTGGCCCATCTTCCTGAACACGCAACACCTACTCCAGCAAGCTCCTCGCTGTCCAGCATTCATTCAACCAGAGGCCAGCAACAGGCAACATCTTCTCTAACGAAGCTCCTGCACATCTACCTCCTTCAACACGCTACTCACCGAACGTCTCTACTGAGCAGCTCCTCACCACACGGCACCTCCAGCACCAGACTGTCTATCATAAAACTTATATTATACAAGAAAACCACCTTCGAGTTTCCATCCATCCTGAGTGCTAGACCACATAATACCACGTAACCCTACAAATGGTGACTCCCGGAGATAAGCACTCACACAGGATGGAGGAGACACTGATCACGCTCCCAGTCTTCAAGCAGCATAGAAGAATGGCTTATCCACACAGAAGCAGCTCTGTTACTCTAAGCAGACACCAGCTCCTCTTCCTGCCCCAAGCACCACATCCTGACGACCCCAGCACACCCGTCCTGCCTCAGACGCCGACCCCGGCCCAGCAGTAACCCCTGCCGCCCCTGACGCGGCCTCTGTTCCTGAGTGCGGACCCACACACCCCTCTTTTCTCCCTCAGGTACTCCCTGCTAATGTCCTGCACCCTGCTGCTGTCGTGGACCCAGCTGCTGTCACGAGCCCTTATCCGCTTCTGCTGACGCAGCCCCTGCTCCTGACCCAGGCCCACACACACACACCCCAGCAGGCGCATCTGACGACCCTGTGTACCTGTCGTGAGGGAAGCACACAACATTCATCGCCTCCACACACCCTCTTTTCTCCCTCAGGTACTCCCTGCTAAAGTCCTGCACCCTGCTGCTGTCGTGGACCCAGCTGCTGTCACGAGCCCTAATCCGCTTCTGCTGACGCAGCCCCTGCTCCTGACCCAGGCCCACACACCCCAGCAGGCGCATCTGACGACTCAGTACCTGCCGTGAGGGAAGAACAGCATTCATCGCCTCCACACACCTTTTTTCTCCCTTCTCCCACAGATAGTGTGTATATTGACAGTTGTAATCAGCGACCAGGCTCATTCACGCCATCGCCGTTGTCCCACATGAGGCATGCACCGCCCGGTCTGCCTCACATGTGCTAAGCAACTCTACAGACAACAAGTCTCCTATACCACCTGGAGGGAAGGGGGAGTATTGTAGTGGACTTCTCCCCTACAACTGCGTAGCCGCGCCACCAGCTGCTACCATCTTCCCTAGCAACCAAGCGAGCAGCGTCACCAAATGCTACCGTAACCTAGCAACGGAACCAAAGACCGGCGACTTTCTCGGGTTTTCCCAACGTGACTCATAGGTGACTCACGGCTGCTGGGTATATAAGCTCTGTCTCTCCATTGTGATTCATTCTGGCCTCACTTCTACAACACGCAACACCTCCTCCTCCGCCGCTGCCTGGCGGCCCTCGCCTCTCCTCCGCCTGCCTGGCGGTCCTCGCTCCCGCCAGCGAGCATGGCGACCCACCAGCTGTCCTTCTCTGAGCTTCCTCACCAACCAGCTCTCATTCTGGCCATTCTACTTGAACACGCAACACCTCCTCCAGCAAGCTCCACGCTGTCCAACATTCATTCAACCAGGAGGCCAGCAACAGGCAACATCTTCTCTAACGAAGCTCCTGCACATCTACGACCTTCAACACGCTACTCACCGAACGTCTCTACTGAGCAGCTCCTCACCACACGGCACCTCCAGCACCAGACTGTCTATCATATAACTTATATTATACAAGAAAACCACCTTAGAGTTTCCATCCATCCTGAGTGCTAGACAACATTATACCACGAATACCTACAGTGTATTTAAAATCCTGCTTAAATATTTAAGTACCCGGCCCTCCGCCAGATGTTACGTTGTGGGAAAAATTCAGTCACTCGTCAATTAAAATCGAAAAGTGACGTCACCACAACTACACCCCCCAATTAGAGGGACAGTTCAGGGTGAGTCTTAGACTCAGTCGCTATGGAGGCAACAATCATTCACAAACTCCTCAACTGAAGGAGCTTGATAACTACTTGCCATGCCTAAAGGGTGGAATGGGGCTACTGAGGTCTTTCCCGACATAATGTGACTTATCTCTCAAGCTTAACACCCCACTACCTGCATCTGCTGCGTGTGAGCGTCTGCTTAGTCCTCATGGGATTATTATTTATTATTAATTAATTTATTACAGCCCAGGGGGCGAAGAGCCTAGTCACAAGACCATGCTGTAAGACACTAATATTGTACATTCGTATTCGTGTCTCGCAGGAGACGTTATGACTTGTGGTATCTTTTACTTTTATCCTCTTCACCACTGATCGGCTCGTTAGCCACTTGGGCGATCGATCAGGTCTCTGTTACGCACTGTTGACAAGTACTGGGCATGCACCGGCTCCTGAATGTACCTGAACCTGCTCCAGTGTTGGTCAAGTCTGGTCTTGAAAGAGCTCACACTCGGTGCCGTCACAACACTTTCAGGTAGATTGTTCCAAGAGTTCACAACTCTCACTCCGAAAATATTTGCCCTCACAGTTTTTGGGACCTGGGGCTTCTTCAATCTTGAGCTGTGACCCCTTGTGGGGCGAGCGTCCGCCAGCTCCAAGTAAGAACACTCGACTGGGCAGTGCCCCTTGAGATGTTTATACATCTCAATTAGGTCGCCCCTTGCCCGTCTGTAGTATAAGCTAGGCAAGTTCAGGCGCTCCAATCTCTCAGGGTAGTTGAGGTGCCGAAGTGCAGGCACCAGTCTAGTGGCCCTCCTTTGAACATTTTCAATCAACTGACAGTCCCTAGCATATCTCGGGGACCAGACGGGGTGACAGTACTCCAGCTGGGGAAGCACTTCACTTTTGAAGATCGTTACGAGGGACGACCTTCTTATAAGACCCAATAATTTATTTGCCTGATTTACCTTCTTCTCGCTTTGGAGACAATGTTGATATGATTTAAGGACAATATGAGTTAACGCCCACCAAAGCATGGGTAGCGTACAAAAAATAATTCTAAATTATTAAGAATAAGTAGGTGGTGACATATTGTGAAAAGTGACCCGTCCAGTGGTAGTAGACAGTGCGACAGTGTTGAAGGGTGTTAGCGTTGGTACAGTTACAGAGTTTACAGGAAGAGAAGTGCAGGTCATACCCCGCCTCAGATACTTGCCAGATACTGTAGGTCTGTATCTTAACCTAATGTCAGCAACATTGTCTGCGGACCATAAGTCCACGTCGACGATACTTGCGTGTATAAGGAAGAAAGTGATCATGGTGTTGGATGGATATAATTTCAGCCCGTTCACTATCCCTACGATGGATTGTAGGGAGAAGGGTGGCTGAACGTATTTTCATTAGGTAGGCCATGCTGGGCTTATATTTAGGCCTAAAAGATCCTGATTGGACAGCCATAATTTTGAATCAGTTATTGATTAATCTCAACAGAAAGATTTGCAAATAAGCATGTGTACTGCTATGTGTCTTTTTACAACTCTGTATATATATATATATATATATATATATATATATATATATATATATATATATTATATATATATATATATATAGTTGCATAAACATGGGCTGCGCACACCCACCTAGGAGTGAATTTGTTTAAGGTGAAGAGCTGTCACCAACACAACAACCACACACTAAATTCATGAGATGTACAGTATGCCCCGGTGTCAAAGAATGATCCAAGTAGACCTGAAAACTCGCTGACTACACTGGCTAACAATTGCCCCGAAACACAATCCGGGAGTAGCCGTTGGGGCGCCACACTCATAAGAAATGCAGATCGGAAAATGGTCGCTACCCAGAGAGTCGTCGTATGTAGAAAATTTACAGTCTAATAGCAAGGAAGCATCAACTATAGAGAGATCTATAGCTGTCGCTGAGCCAATTCGTTCGTCCACTCGAGTCTCACTACCGTCATTCAGAAGAGACAAGTTGGAGTTGAGTATAGTTGCAGCCACCTGCTCTCCCCTCCCGTCATTCCGGACACTGCCCCACCGCAGGTGGTGAGCATTGAGGTCTCCGAGGATCATTATTTTTCTTGGTAGTTGGTTATATAGCTCCTCAAGCTCACCCGCAGCAATGAGCCCGCCCGGCAGACAGTATAGTGAGCAGACGGCCACATAGTCAGACCGAAACTCGACTCTGCACGCCACAGCCTGCAGGTTCACGCTCAGGTTGACACTTTGTTGAGCGAATTCACTCCTAACATATAGGGCTACCCCCCTTAGGTTGTCTCCTCTGTGGGACGTGTAGTTGTCAAATACAGGTGGGTCGTCCTGACCCGCAAGTAGCGTCTCTTGTAGGCAAAAAATGTCTGGCAGGAATAATGACTTTAGTAAATGAAATTGAGCATTTTTATTCCTAGCTCCTCTGCAATTCCACTGGATGATATTGAATTTTAAGTCTGAGAGTTGATATGGTCAGCGTTTTGGGTTTTCTTTTTCTTTGTTCTTGTCTGGGGGGGGGGGGGGGAATTGTGTGCCGGAGTATGTTCCCTAGTATTTCGTGAGCAGTCCCATGGCTCCATAAAGCCAGCTCTCTGCTCGGCAGGGGCTCCCAGCCCCCGGTGTGATTCAACAATGTGAAACAGTGGTTGTGGTGAGGAGTCTCTTGTCAAGTTGTCGACAGATTGCGACCTTCTCCTTACCTGGGGGTAGACAAGGTCGACAGTCTGCTTAAGTTTTGTGGTCTTGTTTAACTTGTTTTTAGTTTTAGTCTCGTTAATAGTCATAGTTGTCTTTGAGTTTTCGTCGTTGGCGTCTATGGTTGGATAGCCGGTGAGTGTGGAGTCAGTTTGTGTTGCAATTGACCTGGTCTCAGTCTGTGTTCCAGTGGTGCACATTTTGGGGGGTGAGGTGTTTTTGGATACAGCGGATGCGAAGGACATTCCAGGTGTTGGTGTCTGCAAGGACATCTCCACCTGCTTCCTAGCCTCCCTGTAGTCCAAATTAGTCTCTGCTCTCACCTTGCTGATCTCATACTCCCTCAGGTAGGAAGGGCACTTCCTGTCTGAGGCAGCATGATGACCCGAACAGTGGTAGCATTTTTCCTCAGTTTGTGTGCATTCATCTTCCCTGTGTCCGCTTTGAGCACATTTACAGCATACCTGGGTGTTACGGCAGGCCTTACCAGTGTGTCCAAACCTTTGGCAGTTGAAGCATCGAATGGGAAATGGAATGTATGTTTTTGTTTGGATTCTCTCATATCCTACCAATACATGGGTGGGCCTAACAAGTCCGATCGATCGATCGATGAATGAAGTAAAGTGTGAAGAAATCTTGATGCAGGTGCGTAGATTGGTGGTGCGGGAGCTGGACTTGAAGAATAATGGTGGAATTTGGAGGGACTTGGGGTTGGTGGATAGTGCAGAAGAAAAGCGAGGAAATTGGAAAATAGTAGTAGAATGCTAGGTCTTGGGGCTCAACCCAAGTGCTTCTGTTATCTCATGTTTGTGTTTAAGCTAAATTTCGTCTAAGGTGTTATATTTATGTCAGGTGTTTGTATGTTTAGCAACTATTGCAATTTTATGCCTTTCATTTTCGTGTGTTATGTCCTAGCCCAGTCCAGGCCCGGCATGGCCGTATTTATACAATTTACGAAGATCAGGATTTGGGGTGAGCGTAGCGAGAGGGCCAATCACAGCGGCTTAAGCATAAGGCGTGAAACGCTCTGATCCTGAGCTGGAGGTTGAAGATCGAGACTAGGTCGGCGACTGTGGGTCTCAGGGAGACAACCAATGTACCCTGGGAGCGTCAGTCGTGTCTCTCCTTGGGGAAGACATATACAACAGGGAAGTGGCAACTTGATTGGACGAGGTTAGATCTTCACAACAACTGGAAGACTAACATAGGAAACTGGCTTTCAGCATACAGAAAGAATAGGAGGGAAGAGGTGGTTCTCGCCAGACTAAGGTTAAATTGTACCTATTTGACCCACCTAAAAGCTTACCTTGACAACTCCTTTCCACCTATCTGTGCCACGTGCAACAAAATTATTTCCATTCGACACATTCCGACGGAGTGCAGCCAGTACGAACCAGAACGCCGGCAGCTGGTGATGCTAGCTGCCAAGCGAGGCTTCGTGCTGACTGTCCCCAATTTATTGCAAGATGATGTCACCATAAGTGACGCTGTAATAATCTTCCTCAAGGAGACCCGTCTTATCGGCATGTTGTGAAAGACACACGCATGAACTCTTTTTATAATATGTATGTAACCATGCCCAAAGAAAATAAAAATGAATAAAACAAAAATTAAAACATACAACATCAGAGACATATCACAAACCTCTCCATTACATACAACACGCACATATACCAAGTAAAACTGACACCTACCAACACATATTCAAACAAAAAGACACGGGCTGCAAAAAAAAAAAATCAGAGAAACTTGTCACCTGACCGGCCATTTCATCTGGACTGTCAGTAACTCACTATCATATCACTCACTCATACCATAATTCATCCCAAATAAAACAAGAAGAAGAAAGAAGAAACCAAAATACCAAGAACAAGAAGAACACAAGAATAACAAGAAAAGAAGAAACAAGAACATCAGATTAGTTGTAGCAAGAAAGAAGACCAAGACTAGAAGAAGAAAGAAGACATCAGCTCCGGCCGAAATAGCCCAAAGGCGAAGTGGCTAGCAATCCCCAAGCCAACCAACCAGGGAGACCCTTCTACACTCGGCTACCGTCCCAGCAACATCTCTCACAGCTCCTCACCACCCAGCTTCCTCAGAAACCTCCTCGCAAGCTTTTCCTCACCTAGTCACTCCTAAGCACTGCACTGTACAACAATATATATACAGAAAGCGCATTGTGAGTTTCCTTCCTCCATCCCATCCTGAGTGTGAACACAAACTATACCCCACACACTGAAAACAACCTGATCCAAATCGGATTAAATTTAATTGGGCTGAACGTCGGGTACCAATTGCATTGCATCGAATTAGGCTACATTGCTGATTCAAATATAAAAATAAAATTTACGATTTTCTCAGTAATCGGGACACAATTTTGCACTAGCCGTGATTTTATCATATTTAGTAGTATTAATGGAACTCAAAATAACGTAAAAATTTAAAGGTTAATGCAAATCAGTATATTCTAGTTGGTATGTATGAATGCTCGATTGAATAAGTGCCGTATAATCATACCAGAATCCGCGAGAGACATTTCATATTCCCTTGAATATTTCATGGAAGGCATCGTCACATTGGTGGATTCAGTTCCCTTCCATTTCTGTTTATTCAATAGGACCAGGATCTTCCCTACCCATAATCTATTCAGTGGGCAAAGGATTTCTATATACTTATTCGGTGAAACAAATCTGATCCAGGTGTCGCGTGTCAAATAAGATTAGCATCCTAAGTGGCATACATATTCAGCATTCAAAATACACAAACACATACATATACATGTTTTCACCTTGGCGCTTGCGTGAGAGCAGCAGGGTTACTGTAATCTTGTTGCCAATTTAGCTGCTTTCCCGCTAAATCTGGAGGTTTTGCTTTTAATCTAGCGTGAGGAAAATGGATCTAGCGGCTAGCGGGAATCTTTAGCGGGATTAGACATTCGTACGGCGGTTTTCTAGCGGGATGGCAGGGCAAGTCAGAGGACTGCCGGCAATAATACGAATAGAAAATAACTGATTGCAATTATACGAATAAATTGTACAGCTTTGCTTGCTGTTTCCCTCCCCGTTTGAAGGTCTACAGTTCCTGAATCTCGGCACTTCCTTTTCACTCCAGCCCCCTCCACCTCCCTCACGACTCAGTCTGCTTGCTGCCCTGCTGGGAATCGGGTTTTCAATAAGTTATCAGTGAAGGATTGACATTAATTTGAACAATTATTGCTTAACACAGAAAATGCCCAATATTCACATTAGTTCCGAAAGAAGTGGCTGCATGATCTACATTCTAGAGACTAGAGCTAAAAAAATGTTTCACTGATAGTAAGACTGCATCTCTTACACAAATTCCAAAATCAAAATGTAGTGGTGTAATTTTAAACATCATAATTATACCCTCATTTCATGCCTGACATAACCAGTGCAACTGGAGACAAACCGTACAGCTTACTGAAAGATGAGTCAAGAGATATTAATGTTTCCAAATATTTTGGAATAACAGTAATTCACTATGACGAAGTGAAGCAGAAAATAATTTATAATTAGCTGGTTAGCAGTCTGCAATATGTGTAGGTAACTTATTTCAATAATGTCTTTATGAAAAAAATTTCTACATCATTAAAATTTCCATTTGGGTTACTTGGGGTTCTCTCTTTCGAATACATTTATCTCGTAATAATTCAAAACGACTTTTTTTTGTAATAACGTTCAAAAGAATACATATCTAGCGGGTTTGGACTTCAACCTAGTGATTTGGGGGGACTAGTCTAGCGGGAACTTAGATTTCCATTTGGCCCGCCGCCCCAGCCCCGCCCAGGGTACGCTACTGACGTAAACATAAACCCAAACATCAAGTATTACTGGTGACGTTGTGGGAGTACCATGTCAAGTACCATGCGTTTTGTCCGGATGGGATGAGGCTATGCTCACCTCTCTTGGACAATCCCATACTTTCCACGACACCCTTGCTTTATCTAGCATTCTCACGCTTCCTAACTCGCCTCCAGGCTTTCCGAGATATTCCCTGAATTTTTACATCGCCTCTGGCATTCGTAGAAATATCCCAGAAATTCCCACGATAGCTCCAAACTTGTTAAAGCACTATATCTGCTTGGAAACTCCCACACCCTAATACAAACCTAGAATTCCTCGCCTTTTTTGTACAAGTGGGTGATTTATCAAGTAAAGTTTAGTAGGAGCAGCCAGGTCAACTGTTAAGTTGGCCCATACCAACTCCCTCCCCTGAACCCTCCTCCCCACCGGAATATCAACAAGTTCTCGCCAGAAGTTACAATTTCATTTAGGAAAGGAATGGAACCAGCGTTAAACAGAGGTGAACAGTGCTTAAGTCAGTGAGAACAACTCAACAGTAACAGTCGTACCCAAGTTAACCTTCACACAGTGAGGTCCCAGGTACCCAGTGATAATGGCCCGTGAGACCCAACAACAACCAGCGATGTGTTAATCCGTCTACGATAGGAAGGCCTGGGACCACACCTCACTCATATAACACCATCTGTGAGAGAATTACTACACCACGTCAGGTCCCTCATAACACCATCTGTGAGGGAGTTACTACACCACGTGAGGCCCCTCATAACACCATCTGTGAGGGAATTACTACACCACGTGAGGCCCCTCATAACACCATCTGTGAGGGAATTACTACACCGCGTGAAGTCCTTCATAACACCATCTGTGAGGGAATTACTACACCACGTGGTCCCTCATAACACCATCTGTGAGGAATTACTACATCACGTCAGGTCCCTCATAACACCATCTGTGAGGGAACTACTACACCACGTGAGGTCCCTCCTAACACCATCTGGGAGGGAGTTAATTACACTACGTGTTTTCTGTTCAACACCTACAATAATCTGTATGTTCCTTTACCTTTCTCTAATGAAGGCTTTTGTTAAACCACCAATGTATGTAATAAGTCATTTATGTCCAATGTATATTTTCAGCCTTCGGGCTGCAGAACTTTTTCAATAAACCGTCAATTATTATTAATATTATTATTTATTATTATAATTATAAAATATCTGCTAAATGCAGCAGTTTATATCAACTACTTCAAACGTTGCATAAATATCGGTAAAGGTGATCTTGTGCTTTAATGTTGTAGCTTACATGTATGTTATGTGCGGTTGGGTGTTTTTGTCATCATTTGAGATTTTAAAAAGTTAATTACCTTATTTACCTAAAGGTCACCCACTAGAGGTGGCCATACTGAGGAAAGGCCAGTGGCCTGTGCAGGATCCCTCCATTGTTCTTGCTAATTTGGTCAAGGGTTTACTTTGAAGCCTAGTACTGTTATTTATTTCACAGCTTGGGCAAATATGGGTGAATATTCGGAAAAGATCGACCATAACCAACAAATTTGATTGCACAAAGTGGGCAGGGCTTTGAATTAGAGGGAAATTGTGGGGTAAAAACATGCAAAAATTGATGAAACCAAACCTAACGAAAGCCAGCCAGAAAAACCAGGACCTAACCTTACCTCCTGTTTGTATAATAAAAACTTACCTTAATTAACAGACACAGGAGGATAAAGTGATGCTACTTGAATGGGAAATTTAAAGGAAGAATCACAGAATGCAAGGTGGGGAGATTATCTTGGCGACTTCTCGTCTTTTTGCACTAAGGTTCTTTTCTTAACGGTAGCGACACTCCGAACCGCACTTTTCACACTTCGCGGAGGTTAGCAGAATATAAAGCGCCTTAAAAATGTCAATGGCAGCGGCTTCGTTTTCAATTACATGAAGAATGGTTTGCCAAGCTCAGTTAGAACATCGTATGCAGAGAGAAGTCATCTTAATTTGCGACTCGCCAGCTCCTAGATGTAAACAATGTCTTCCGCCAAAATGTACTGTCCGTACTCACCCCTGAAGATGTGAAGTACACGAAAACCCTTGGGAAGTTAGGAACTTCATGTTTTCCATTTTCCTGTGTGGTTATCACTTATCAGCAAAAAAAAATTATATATATATATATATATATATATATATATATATATATATATATATATATATATATATATCTATTTATATATATATATGCTGATAACCACCAGGAAAGAAGAAAACACGAAGTTCCCAAGCGCTTTCGTGTACTCACCCCTGAAGATGTGAATTACACGAAAGCGCTTGGGAACTTCGTGTTTTCTTCTTTCCTGGTGGTTATCAGCATATACCTAGATCACGCGCACCTACAGTGATTTACTTGCATATATATATATATATATATATATATATATATATATATATATATATATATATATATATATATATATATATATATATTTTATGAAAATCCACAATGAAAACGTGGATAAGATAAATCTTGATAAAATCACACGGGAAAATGGAAACAACGGAGTACCTTAGCTTTCGTCTTTATTCAAGACATCTTCAGAGGCAACTGGATTACATGGACAGAGAGAGGCTTAAATATACAGGGTGACCTAAAAACATGAGGTCAGGTCAAAATGATGACATCCACTAATCCCCACACCAACACACACGTAGAGGAGCTTAAGAGAAGGGTGGTGACGTGACTAGTCAAGTCAGGTCAGAAAAAAGGGGACCCACAAAATAACTATCATACATCTAGATCAAAGGTTTTTAAAACAGTTTTAACCTTGGGCCACTGACAAATAAATTTATGTAACATATTATCAGTTTTGAACTGACCATCACTAAGGTTTATTGATTTTATTGACTTCAACAAGAAGTCTTTCTGTGACACAAGATGATTTGAAAACTTCTAAGCTTTTTTCCCAAGCAATGGGGTGATTATTATTCCTAACATGAACGAACAAGGCACTGCTTTCAGATGCAGTTCTAATATTATACTTATGTTGTTTGATTCTAAGCTGCAGTGTTTTTCCTGTCTGACCTACATAATTACAATTACATTTGCTACATGGAATACAATAAACACTACCATTGACCGTTCACTAGAGTACCTGTCAAAGACTTACTTTCATTTCTTAAAGATAAATTACAACTGCTAGATTTAACTATTGAACATGATACTTTCCTGAAATTGATAGAGTTATGCGTAACTGACAATGTGTTTAGTGCAAATGGGAAGTTCTACAAGCAAATATTTGGTATGAGCATGGGTAATTGTCTTTCTGCTCCTCTAGCCTGTATTTATATGGAGTTCTTTGAGTCTAGATTACTACCCAATATAGTGGACTTTATTCCTCCATGGTATAGATATGTTGATGATGTTCTTTGTCTTTGGCCTAAAAACAGTGACCCATTTGAATTTTTAGACAAACTTAACAATATTGTCCCTAGAATCACGTTCAAAATTGAAAGAGAAATAAATGAATCCCTTCCATTTCTTGATATGCTTATCATGAGAAATGGCCAAAACTATAAATTCAAGGTATATAGAAAGCCCACACAGGTAGACAGTTTCATTCACTTTTTATCGAATCACCTTGAGTCTACCAAAATGTCAGTTTTTTCTGTTATGTTCCTAAGATGTCTGCGTATTTGTGACTCTGAATTTATTGACGATGAATTGAAACACATTCGTTCTATTGCACATAAACTTGGGTACCCTTCTGTGTTTGTTGATCGTTGTTTTAATAGGGCTAAAAAATCCTTTCATTACTCTCAAACCAGACAAGTTCCTACACTTAAGAATATTTTGACTCTGCCCTATCGTAATGAATTTGTCCCGTTAGTTCGGTCCCTCAAGCTTCTTAATATTAATGTTGTTTTCAAGTATGACTCAACCATTACTAATATGTTAATAAGGAATAGCCCAAGTTTGAATGTCAATGGTAGTGTTTATTGTATTCCATGTAGCAAATGTAATTGTAATTATGTAGGTCAGACAGGAAAAACACTGCAGCTTAGAATCAAACAACATAAGTATAATATTAGAACTGCATCTGAAAGCAGTGCCTTGTTCGTTATGTTAGGAATAATAATCACCCCATTGCTTGGGAAAAAAGCTTAGAAGTTTTCAAATCATCTTGTGTCACAGAAAGACTTCTTGTTGAAGCTAGTTTGATTAAGGAATTAAAATCAATAAACCTTAGTGATGGTCAATTCAAAACTGATAATATGTTACATAAATTTATTTGTCAGTGGCCCAAGGTTAAAACTGTTTTAAAAACCTTTGATCTAGATGTATGATAGTTATTTTGTGGGTCCCCTTTTTTCTGACCTGACTTGACTAGTCACGTCACCACCCTTCTCTTAAGCTCCTCTACGTGTGTGTTGGTGTGGGGATTAGTGGATGTCATCATTTTGACCTGACCTCATGTTTTTAGGTCACCCTGTATATTTAAGCCTCTCTCTGTCCATGTAATCCAGTTGCCTCTGAAGATGTCTTGAATAAAGACGAAAGCTAAGGTACTCCGTTGTTTCCATTTTCCCGTGTGATTTTATCAAGATATATATATATATATATATATATATATATATATATATATATATATATATCTATATATATATCTTGATAAAATCACCTGGGAAAATGGAAACAACGGAGCACCTTAGCTTTCGTCTTTAGAGGCAACTGGATTACATGGACAGAGAGAGGCTTAAATATACAGGGTGACCTTAAAAACATGAGGTCAGGTCATAATGATGTCATCCACTAATCCACACACCAACACACACGTAGAGGAGCTTAAGAGAAGGGGGGTGACGTGACTAGTCAGGTCAGGTCAAAAATAAGGGACCCACAAAATAACTATCTTACATCTAGATCAAAGGTTTTCAAAGCATTTTTAACCTTGGGCCACTGACAAATAAATTTATGTAACATATTATCAGTTTTGAACTGATTCTGAGCTGCAGTGTTTTTCCTGTCTGTCCTACACAATTACAATTACATTTGCTACATAGAATACAATAAACACATCGATTTACATTCAAACTTGGGCGATTCCTTATTAACATATTGGTAGAGTCATACTTGAAAACAACATTAATATTTAGAAGCTTGAGGGACCGAACTAACGGGACAAATTCATTACGATAGGGCAGTCAAAATATTCTTAAGTGTAGGAACTTGTCTGGTTTGAGAGGAATGAAAGGATTTTTTAGCCCTTTTAAAACAACGATCAACAAACACAGAAGGGTACCAGAGTTTCTGCTGGGTTATTAGGCTTGTGGGTCTTGATTGCACCGTACATGTATGGCAGTGGAGGGGACGTTGAAGTAAGATGTTTAATGAGAGTAGCTTTGCCTCTCAATAGACTTAAGTTTTTTGTTGAACTGGGTGTTGACTGTGTTAAGAGGATTATTTATGAGTTTAGAATATGTTGTAGTATCACGCGCACCTACAGTGATTTACTTGCATATATATATATATATATATATATATATATATATATATATATATATATATATATATATATATATATATATATATATATATATATTTTATGAAAAACCACAATGAAAACGTGGATAAGATAAATCTTGATAAAATCACACGGGAAAATGGAAACAACGGAGTACCTTAGCTTTCGTCTTTATTCAAGATGTCTTGAATAAAGACGAAAGCTAAGGTACTCCGTTGTTTCCATTTTCCCGTGTGATTTTATCAAGATATATATATATAGTGATGATGGATGGTGTTATATGTAATGATGATGGATGATGCTATATGTAGTGATGATGGATGTTGTTATATGTAGTGATGATGGGTGGTGTTATATGTAGTGATGATGGATGGTGTTATATGTAGTGATACGACCCTCACTGCATTCTTCAAGCTTTCACAGGAAGATGAGTTTGCTCAAATACTCCTGTATGTTGACGTACCCAAGTTCTACATATGGCAGGCTTCAATGAAAAAGTTCCAGAGAAGAGCTCAAGGATCCGATGTTGAAGGATATCCAGGGATAAAGTCAGGCAATGCTTTTGGACGTGTCTACACGGTTCACTCCAACAACTTTGAATGCTATTGTTTGAGACTACTTTTGCACCACATCCGTGGCCCAACGTCATATGCAGCACTCAAAACAGTGAATGGACAAGTCTGCAGAACCTATCAGGAAGCGTGCAATCTCCTTGGCCTACTGGAAGATGATGGTCACTGGAATGACACATCAGAAGAGGCAGGAGCTACTCAATCGCCAATGAGAATGAGGAACCTGTTTGCCATCATGATTGCTACATGTGGACTTTCCAACCCAAGCCAGCTCTGGAAAAACCACCAAGAAAGTCTTTCAGAGGATCTGCTTCATCAAGCAAGAAGAGAACATCCTGGTCAAGAGATTGAGTTCATGGATGACATGTTCAACAGGGCTCTGATCATGCTGGAACACAAAGTGATGAAGCTATGCGGAAAAAACCTGATTGATTTTGGATTGTCTTCCCCAAACCGAGAAGAACCAGTAGTTGCAAACAGGGAGTTGCTTAGAGAGACAGACTACTCAGTTGAAGTTCTGGTGAATTTTCTTGAAGAAAATGAGCCCCACCTGGTGCCTGATCAAGCAAATGCTTATGAACAGATCTTGCAAGCGATACAAGCAGGGCAGGGAGGTATGATCTTTCTTGATGCACCTGGCAGGACAGGAAAAATATTCTTGATCAACCTTCTGTTGGCCAAAGTACGTCATCAGGGGAAAATTGCTCTTGCTGTGGCATCCTCATGCATTGCTGCAACACTACTAGAAGGAGGACGTACTGCACTCAACTTTTAAACTGCCTCTCAACCTCGCTTACAATGAGAATACAGTATGCAACATCAAAAAAGGATCGGCAAAGGCAAAACTCTTAGAAAAATGCAGCCTCATAGTCTGGGATGAATGCACTATGTCTCACAAGTTAGCGTTTGAAACATTGGACAGGACCTTGCAAGACAAACGAGAAAATGACCAGCTCATGGGTGGCATTACAATGGTCATTGCTGGAGACTTTCGCCAGACCCTACCTGTCATTCCTCGAAGCACTCCAGCTGATGAACTGAATGCGTGCCTCAAGGCATCATACCTTTGGAGAAGTGTTCAGACACTCACCCTATCCACAAACATGAGAGTACATCTACAAGGAGATCAGGATGCTGGGCGGTTTGCAAACCTTCTACTGTATTACAGATTGGGAATGGAACTTTCCCCGTTGATTCAGGACAAATAATCATTCCACAAGGATGTGGAAATGTTGTAAAGTCCTCAACTGAGCTCACTAACATGGTCTACCCAAACATTATCCACCACTACAAGGATCACAAGTGGCTGCGTGAACGCACAATTCTGGCACCAAAGAATGAAACAGTGGCTGAAATCAACATGACTCTACTCAGACAGCTTCCAGGCAGTGAGACCTCATTCAAATCTGTTGATACAGTAATCGACCATGACCAAGCAGTCCAGTACCCTGCAGAATTCCTTAATTCTTTGGAGCCCGCTGGAATGCCTCCTCACCACCTCTCTCTCAAGATTGGACCCATAATGCTCTTAAGAAATCTTGAACCACCAATCCTCTGCAATGGCACAAGACTGGTGGTGAAGAACATAATGCCACATGTACTGGAAGCTACAATACTGACAGGAAAAGCTAAAGGAGAGGACATTTTTATATCAAGGATACCTCTCATCACCAGTGACCTGCCATTTGAGTTCAAGAGACTTCAGTTCCCGGTTAAAGTGAGCTTTGCCATGACCATCTACAAAAGCCAGGGACAGTCCCTAAAGATGGTTGGCCTAAACCTGGTGTTTCCTTGCTTCTCTCATGGACAGTTCTATGTTGGATGCTCCAGAGTGGGAACTGGCAAAAATCTGTACATACTTGCTGCTAATGGAAAAACCAAAAACATGGTCTACCTTAATGCACTAAAGTGAGACAATGTGGAGCCTCCTGGAGGGTGGTGTCCTACCGTGGCCTAGCGAAAGAGCCGTCCGGAGGGCGCCGATTCCGCTAGTGTGTCAATATATATACAGTTGGTCCTCGTATTACGCGGTTAATGTAACCCGGAGGGTACCGCGGAAAGTGAGAAACGCGTAAAGTGAATAACATAACATATGGGATTAATTGAAATGGAGTCCGGGCCGATCCCCAAACTCCACTTTTTGACGACACACAACTATGTTGTAGTAAAAATATTATCTTAACTTTATGATGGCATGCACACACAATAAATAATTAAGAGAAATATCAATAATATTAGGTTTTTTAACACTTACATTAGTAGAAAAGATGGCTGGGCACACGGGGATGGGCGGTTGGTTCCGAGGCAGAGGGCAGATTATTGGCCCTCACCTGTATCACTTGTATCAATTGTATCACTATCCACCACAGAGGCTTGCAGGGCCTCTTTGTCAAACCCCCCAAAGTTCATATAAGTCCATATCCTCACTATAATTATCACTATCACTGACTTGGGCCGGCTGTAGTGGGTGAAGAACTGGTAATGTTTTGATGACTGGGCGACCTTGTGCGCACCATTTTCGCGCCTCTTACACAAAATGGCGGATGGCGGGAGGTTTGGATCCAAAAATGACGCGGCTTGCCAGCCGCTCTCCGCGTAATGTGAAAATGTTAGGTTCTGGCAAGGCACCGCGTTAACGGTGAAACGCGGATTGTGGGACCGCGTAATAGGAGGACCAACTGTATGTATATATATATATATATATATATACATACAGTTGGTCCTCCTATTATGCGGTCCCACAATCCGCGTTTCACCGGTAACGCGGTGCCTTGCCAGAACCTAACATTTTCACATTCCGCGGTCGTGAACCCCATTACGCGGAGAGCGGCTGGCAAGCCGCGCCATTTTTGGATCCAAACCTCCCGCCATCCGCCATGTTGTGTAAGAGGCGCGAAAATGGTGCGCACAAGGTCGCCCAGTCATCAAAACATTACCGAGTTCTTCACCCGCCACCCACTACAGCCGGCCCAAGTCAGTGATAGTGATAATTATAGTGAGGATATGGACTTATATGAACTTTGGGGGGTTTGACAAAGAGGCCCTGCAAGCCTCTGTGGTGGATAGTGATACAATTGATACAAGTGATACAGGTGAGGGCCAATAATCTGCCCTCTGCCTCGGAACCAACCGCCCATCCCCGTGTGCCCAGCCATCTTTTCTACTAATGTAAGTGTTAAAAAACCTAATATTATTGATATTTCTCTTAATTATTAATTGTGTGTGCATGCCATCATAAAGTTAAGATAATATTTTTACTACAACATAGTTGTGTGTCGTCAAAAAGTGGAGTTTGGGGATCGGCCCGGACTCCATTTCAATTAATCCCATATGTTATGTTATTCACTTTACGCGTTTCTCACTTTCCGCGGTACCCTCCGGGTTACATTAACCGCGTAATACGAGGACCAACTGTATATATATATATATATATATTCTGATAACCACAAGGAAAAAGAAAACACGAAGTTCCCAAGCGCTTTCGTGTAATTCACATCTTCAGGGGTGAGTACAGACTAAAATGGAAGTGCAGAACAAGTTATATATATACAGAGGAGGGTGAGAAGAAGTCCACAGAGGTCAAGTATTGGTAATGACCCTACTAATCTTTACAAAAGCACCGCAGCGGTCGGTAGTCAGGTCAGAGGGAAAATTGACCCAACCTTCTCACCTGGTTACAAATCTTCTTAATTACAAAATTGTCCAATTTGTACATACCGTTACTCAAATTCATGTTTACGCATTCGCTATGTTTAATGAGACTAGATTCTATGATGCTCCTAGTGTCAATTGAATTACAAGGTAATATTGAGGAGGCATTATCCCAGTCAATGCAATGTTTATTATCCCTCAAATGAACGAACAGAGCATTGGATTCCTGGCCTGTCCTAACACTGTATTTATGTTGTTTAAGTCTAGTTACAAGATCTTTACCTGTTTGGCCTAAGTAAAACCTAAACCTAAACTGTGTATATATATATATATATATATATATAGAAAAAATATATATATATATACACACAGTATAGTTTGCATTTATGCGGTCAATTGAACCCGTGGAGGTCCGCGTAAAACGAGAAACGCGTAAACGAAATAACTGGGCCGACTCCCAAACTCCACTTTTTCCGACAATACGTACGTTGTAGTAAAATTAACATCTTAATTTTATGCTGGTATGCACACACAATTAATATTTAAGAGAAATATCAATAATATTAGGTTTTTTAACACCTACGTTAGTAGAAAAGATGGCTGGGCACACGGGGATGGGGGGTTGGTTCCGAGGTGGAGGGCAGATTATTGGTCCTCAGGTGTATCACTTGTATCAATTGTATCACTATCCACCACAACAACATTAATATGACTCAACCATTACCGATATGTTAATAAGGAATAGCCCAAGTTTGAATGTAAATGGAAGTGTTTATTGTATTCCATGTAGCAAATGTAATTGTAATTGTGTAGGACAGACAGGAAAAACACTGCAGCTCAGAATCAAACAACATAAGTATAATATCAGAACAGCATCTGAAAGCAGTGCCTTGTTCGTTCATGTTAGGAATAATAATTGTTTAGAAGTATTTAAATCATCTTGTGTCACAGAAAGACTTCTGGTTGAAGCTAGTTTGATTAAGGAATTAAAATCAATAAACCTTAGTGATGGTCAGTTCAAAACTGATAATATGTTACATAAATTTATTTGTCAGTGGCCCAAGGTTAAAAATGCTTTGAAAACCTTTGATCTAGATGTATGATAGTTATTTTGTGGGTCCCTTATTTTTGACCTGACTAGTCACGTCACCCCCCTTCTCTTAAGCTCCTCTACATGTGTGTTGGTGTGGGGATTAGTGGATGACATCATTATGACCTGACCTCATGTTTTTAAGGTCACCCTGTATATTTAAGCCTCTCTCTGTCCATGTAATCCAGTTGCCTCTGAAGATGTCTTGAATAAAGACGAAAGCTAAGGTGCACCGTTGTTTCCATTTTCCCAGGTGATTTTATCAAGATTTATCTTATCCACGTTTTCATTGTGGATTTACATGAAATATATATACTGTATATATACATATATATATATATATATGTGTGTGTGTGTTTATTGTATTCGCAATTTTGACAATGGGCAATGGAATGTTTTGACTACATACAGAATCGAATTCGGATGGAAACTGACTAGTGGTTAAAGCAAAGATTGTGTAAACAATAGACTATTCAATAATTTTGAAAACGACAATAAATTTTACGCTCAACATATTTGTTTAAATTGAGCACAACCATTCATCACCTTGTTCACATCACAAAATTTGCTGTCGGTAATTTTGACAATTCCAAGACACTTTTCTACAATAGCATTTCTGGCGCCAACAGAACATCGAACGACTGTGGAGTCCCCCTGGTTAGGTTACATTACGTTTGGTTGGTTAGGTTAGATTCAAAACTTTTTCCAATAGTTTTTATAACACTTTTTACTTCTTTTTTTTTAACAAATCTCAGATTCTGAGATGAAGGGCTTATCTCTTAAACTAGTGATTTGCGCCAGAAATTAAGGTAAAATTCGTTCATAACACATCAATAACCATTGGAAAAACATTGTGTCAACTTCGATTTCGTATAGTGGCAACAAGTGACAATTTATCATATACCTGTATCATATTATTCAATTGGAAGAACAGCATAGAGTAATATATTCGTAATAGTTGTAATAGCTCAAAATTGTTGTTATACCATATCTAATTCTCTTACCTCATGTTGTAGGTAATTACAGTGGAGGGACTTCTTTCAAATTTCTCTCAGAACTACCCTGTACATTCAAAATTCACGCTACATATTACTGCCTTGATAACATTAATGGAATCTTGCCTACTGCAAGGGTAAACCAATCTCCTGTTCACCTCTTCATTCTTGGAAAACCTGTAAAAAGTAACATTCCTCTTATATTTGTAGCTGGAATAGCAACCATACAATGCACAATTACTGGGCATGATCTCACACGATTGTAATCCCACTATAACCCATTGTCTTGTCGAGAATGAAAATGGAAAACTGATCCCTCGCTGCACTTCCACTTGTACACTATTTTTATTATAGTTCTCAATAATAATTCTATTTTATACTGTCCCTGGTATACTCAACAGTTGTCATTTAAAATTTTTCTTATCACCTTTCCCTTTACACAGTGGAACTATGCATGCTCTGTCACACTTGGTTGTGCACTTTTATCTTGCATTGTATTACTATTTCACCTGCCATCCTTAAGATCTCAGGAATTTTACTTTTACTTTTATTCTCTTTGCCACTGATCGGCTCGTTAGCTGCTTGGGCTATCAGTTACGTCTCTGTTAAGACTGTTGGTAAGTTCTGGACATGCACAGGCTCCTGAATGTATCTGCTCCACTGCTTGTCAAGTCTGGTCTTGACACAGCTCACACTTGGTCCTGTCACAACACTCTCCGGCAGGTTGTTCCACGTGTTCACAACTCTCACTCCAAAATAGTTTGCCCTCAGTTTTCTGGACTTGTGACTTTTTCAACTTCGAGCTGTGACCCCTTAATCTGTAGTTGGTTATTGCCACCTGTTCAACACAGCTACTTTTGCTAAGTATTTTACCAAGTGAATCTCTTCCAATTGCCTGAGAGGCCAGCTTCCTAAAGCTTAAAAATTTGAGATACAGGTATATATCATTTATGGCAGAATTATGCACATCATTCACAGATAAGGTAGTCCTTGCTATGTTGTTAAGCAATGCTTGCAGAGCATGGTGAAAACTATACAGGTTTAGAGAAAAATTCTAAATATGTACCGTGTAAAAAAAAATAAAAAAAATACTACTACACTCAAGAATTAAATGTGCTTGAGTTTGAAATAAGTAAATAATTAAAATTTCATAGATCTACCATCACTAATGAAGGAAGAGGATGGGGGATTGTAAATTTATCACCACTGGAGTTAATTCGCCAATACCAATCAACTCTCGTTCCTCTGTCCACTGTTTCTTTCTTCAGCATCCTACTTCAAAGTTAACTTAAGAATTTAATTTGAAACTATTAACTCCCATATTCAAATACCTATTGGTCAATGTCATATCAAGGCTTTCAGTGCAGTTGTTCAGGTCTTTCCAAACCTCTTTCTAATCCCTGGTACTACATACAGTACATACTTCACTTTAACAAGTTTCACATTAACGATTCATCACAATAACGACAGTAATGAAATATGACACCTCAATACATTAATGATATATTTCAACACAATAACGATCAGTAGCGCAAGTTGAGTCACTCTGGGCGGCCATCTTGATGACGTCAGCGAATGGGGTGGTTTCTTTTGATCAGAACATGTGAACAGGTAGTGTGGTGTAACGTACTCTCTTATGTGACCTGTTGCGTAACCTCTCTACCTGTGATGTGGTGAAGCATAGACTATGAGTAGCATCAGAGGAGCTGCTGTTGCTGGAGGGTGAAGAGGTGCAGGTGGAGGACGAAAGGAGGATAAACAGCCAGCCAAGAAATGTGACCGTCTCAAAGGTGGGACTAAAAGAAAATACACGTATGACAAAAAGAAAGCAATCATGGACTTCATTGGCTTTGAGACTGATGGAACAGTTGGTGGTGGTGCTGGGGAAGCAGCGCAGTGTGAGATTGTGGGGGCAGGGGCGCACTAACACCACTCCCCTGCTTTGGATGACAGCAAACAGCCTCATTAAGCAGTTCAATGAGTGTCTAAAGATTAGTTATTATCTCTACATGCAGTATTAATGTGTGAATAAGTGGTTGTAATTTTTTGTGGGATTCACAGGGATTATAGGGGTGAAAGTGTCTGAGGGCTGGTACCAATTGACCCATTTCGCATGTAAACTGTACTCACCACATTAACGACCATTTTCGTGGTACCAATTAGTTCGTTAAAATGAAGCACATTGTACTGTATATGCAATCCCATGATCCTTTCATTCACATTCTACTTTTAGTTTGACCCATAAGTATTTGGGACTGACCTCATTATAGCCTATTACCCACCTTCACATTTCATTACAAAAAAATGCTGCCACACCTTTTGCTGTTCATTCCTCACTTGTGTCCAGCTCACTTCTTTGCCCATCAGCTTCATTACAAAATCAAGACATTAAGAACTTTCAGAGGTCTTATTTAAGCTTTTGGAGTTTCCAAGTTTTTACTATTCCTCATTAACATACAGTATACTGTATATTAATTAAAGGAGCAATTATTAATCAATATAGTATATTTTATTACAAAAGTTTCAATCACTGGTTTTTACAATAAAAATATTTTGTTTGAGAAGCAGTTTTATCAACTAGGAGAATTATAAAATTATTTTTGTACATGCTTCATGTGTAGTCTCATACTTATCAATAAACTATAAAATGTATATAGGTGGTGTATATATATATATGTATATATGTATGTATGTATGTATGTATGTATGTATGTATGTATATATATATATTTTTTTTTTTTTGGAAAAGAGAACATTTAACCGAGCAAAAATATGCTTTATGCAAAAATAGGGCAAACAGTTATTAAATTCTCATGTACAAATAATGAGCCATGACACAATTCAGCATCTAAAATGCTATCTACTTGATGCGGTACAACATCTTGCGTTGAAGGCGGTGCTGCAGCTCCCCACGTCGGATCATGAAGTGCAGCACCTTGTAAACAGCACGCTCAGGGTATTTCTGCAACAAGAGGCACTTTGTCAGTAGCACAATTCTTCATGTTTGATATATGTATGCACAACCTCCAATATCCATCTATCTTTGACAAGTAAGTACCATGTATGGCAATCTAACTTAAAAATAAATAAATCAATAAAAATTAAAGGGCAAGTAGACATTTACCTATGCAATTGGAACAATGAGAATGTGGGACAAAAATTATATGACAAACAGAGTTGAAGGTTGGCAGATCAATTTCCCCCCTGTAATCAATACAGGTATGCCTCCCTGGGGGCACACAATTCAAAATTTATCTAAATAGTACAATAATATTAATTTACCTGTTTCAAAAAATCTTGGATAATGGCATGTTCTGATACTTGAGATCCAATGGCAAATCTTCGCTTTAGCTGTTTCTCAATACGAGATATCATCTCTTGGTCCTCCTCTGTTGTAAAGCCTTCAGCACCTATAAAAAGTGAAAAAAATATTACAATTTGAATTGCAGCAAATATGTTCAGTTGTTCAGTAGCAGTAACTCATAAAAAAAGTGTGAAAAAGGAACATTACTGTGTTAATAAAGTTTGGTACTGTACTCATTCACAGTTAAGTGAACTATGACCAAACACCCATAAACAAAAACTGTTATATGCAGCATATTTTCTTATAGCCTAAACATTATGAATTTTATAAATTCAACTTACCAGTAAGAGATCCTGACATTGCAGCATCAAGAGTGGAGACCTGGAAGAGCCTTAGTGCTTCATCAACATCTCTCTCTGAGGCAAAAGGCTCCAGACGCATTTTAGCCATAGACTCTGCTATTCGAACAATAGCTTCCAGTTGTCTGGAGGGGAACATACAGATAAATATTTTATATACTACAAAGATTTTAGCCCAAATTTACAATTTCACCATACCTGTGTTGGTGCTGTTTACAGTACTTCATCCAACTTAAAAGTTTGTTAAATAATGATTTGTTTATATAAACTCACCAATGGAAGTAATGCTTGATTTAGTTGAGTAGCTAAAGACATTTGTGTGGCTCAATAATACTACAATTTTTCTAATCACACAACCACTCTTACAAGTTAAAGAATTTGGTACATGATTCCCTTATGAATTTACATATGTTATAATATACCTTAGCAACTTTCAGGCTATTCACAGATGACACCCTGGATGTACCGAATGTCTGTGGGTAATTTTAAAGTTGCCGGCATTTTCACGGCTGGGAGAGGGAGTCATTCGTTCTAGAGACAGTAATTTCCCTTACCTGTATTGTAAATATGTATGTGTGTGTGTAGACACACACACAAAATACATACAAATAAATAATACAGTAGAACGTGGATATAACACGAGATATGTTCCAAGAGAGGTCGCTTTAAACCAAATTCGCACTAAATCAGTGTTGTTTCAATGGAATAATTTAGTTTGGTACTTGAGAGAAACACAAAATACTAAAAAGACTGACAGTCTACCGAGATGCACCTCAGCCCATCTCCTTGAATAAACAAAACATTATTTTTTGTAGTATTATGTTAAAACAAACACTCATAAATCAACACAGTTAAAATTATGGGATGTGAAATGGTCTGTTTACTAGTGATCAGCTGATGGGGAAAATGGGGGAGGGAGGGAGGTGAGGTGATATGTTTGACAGTTGATGCCAAGGTCTAGTGCTTATTTATTTATCTGTCCTTAAGAGTGACTAAGATTTTCTCTTATAAAATGTCAATGTCACTGAACTGACGTGGGAGGATATAATTAACATTGCTGGAATTCTTAGAAGATAGTGATTAGTTGAATATATACATGCTATAGTTTGCATTAGACATACAAATTTTATTTCCAATTAATTTTATTACAAAAGGCTAAAAATTTTATTTCTTGTGCAAAATATATGACGTTATATTCAAATTATTCGCTGTCTTGCAAGGATTCTAGCAATGCAAGTTATATTCTCCTAACTTTAGTCTGTGATATTATACTGTATAAGATAAAACTGTAAGCCTATAACCACCCCAGCCCTGGCTGGGAAAATGGGGAGGGGGGGGGGGGTGACAGTGACACGTTTTACAGTTGGGGCCGAAGGTCTAGTGAGGTATTTATTTGTTTATTTATGTCCTTTTGATTGAGTTTTTGTTTATAAAATGTCACAGAAGTGACCAGGAAGAATATAATTTTTATTGCTGGAATTCTTAAAAAATAGTGATTAATTTGAATATAATCATGCTATAGATTGCACTTGACAAAATTTTTAGTAATGTAATCATTTAGTACATTATTTTGAGTACATGTACAGTACAGCGTTGCCCTTAGGATAGTGTAGCGTGCCCAGAAAAACATTGGGCGCGAATTTTAAAATGTGATGCGCCAGATTGACTTGCGTAAAATAGGAATGATTCGCTATAAATTAAAACATTGTCCTTAATTGTGGGTGTCGCTTTAAATCAATAATCTTAAATTGAATCGCTTTAAATCGACGTTCTTTTGTAATTGGAAAATCCTCTCTCAAATAATCAGAAACAAATTTATTAAAAATGTGAGTCTACCTTCAAGTCTGTGCTCTATTACAGTACTTTATTAATAGAGCACGGACTTGAGGGTAGACTCACACTTTTAACAAATTTGTTACTGATTATTTGTGAGAGGCTTTTCCAATTATTATCTATTTGTATTTTGTGTGTGCGTTAACACACACACATACATAATACTACAGGTAAAAGAAATAATTGCCCTAAGGGCAAACACAAAGAGAATATATATTTCTTTGTATACAAGTAAAAATGTAACCCGCCTCCCAGTCCGCAAATGTTATTTGTGGATTTGGTTATTCGCGACCATTTTTAGAGCCAAACCCCTGGGAATTTGGGGTGCCCCCTGTATTTACAATACAGATAAAGGAAATTACAGTCTCTAGAACAAATGGCTTCCTGTCCCAACCGCGAAAATGTCGGCAATTAAAACTACCCACAGACATTCTTGGGTACTTCCAATGTCGTCCATGAATAATAAAGGAATGTGAAATAAAAATCTGCGAATTTGGGGGGCCCCTTATATATATATATATATATATATATATATATATATATATATATATATATATATATATATATATATATATATATATATATGCTGATAACCACCAGGAAAGAAGAAAACACGAAGTTCCCAAGCGTGGGGTATGCTATAACGAACGGATCCTACTACGAATATTCCTATAACGAACGGTTTTACCTATAAAATTGAGAATGCTATAACGAACGAAACTCCTACAACGAACATTTAATTTTTTTTTTTTTTTTTTTTTTTTTACTAATATATTGTATTTTTATTACAAGTATTAATGATATTCTTTATTTCAGGGGTTCAGATGCATATTTATGCACTTATTTACAATTTTTACAATTTTATATTATATTTTTCAGTGTTAAGTGGTTGTATTTGGGGGCCTGGAACGGATTAATCCTATAACGAACGAATGCTATAACAAACAAGGTTCTAGAACCAATTAGATTCGTTATAGCATACCCCACTGTATGTGTATATATATATATATATATATATATATATATATATATATATACACACACACACAGTTGTACCCCACTTAACGCGGTCAATAGAACCCAGAGGGTCCCGCATTAAGTGAAATCTGCGTTAAGTGAACAACAGAACATATGGGATTAATTCCAATAGAAACCGGCCCGACCCCCAAACTCCACTTTTTGACGACACATAACTATGTTGTAGTAAAAATAACATCTTAATTTTATGATGGTACATGCACACAATTAATACTTAAGAGAAATAGAGAAATACAGTCGCCAAGTTAATGTCCATTCAAATAATGGACTCAACTCCCTCCCCCTCTTCTCACACTACACTGCTGGCTCTTCCCTCTCTGAGAAATTTTTGGGGGAAAACCACTAAATTTTAATAAATAATACCTCAAACTAAAGTTAGGATAATACAATTGACATTGCTGGATTCCTTGTAAGACCAGGAATATTTTGAATATAAATGTCATATATTTTGCACAAAAGATAACATAGTTACTCAGAGAAAACCTTTTATCTAAAATTTGTATGTCTAATGCAAAATATATGATGTTTATATTCAAAATGATCACCAAATTATAAGAATTCCAGCAATGTAAATTATATTCTGGCCGGGTAATTTGTATGAATTTTATGAGCTAAAACAAATATCTTCAGTTAATAAAAAAAAAAATATTCTTCAGGACACTATCTGTCAACCCAAGTACCCCACCTTGCCTCCCCCCTCTCTTTCAACCGCGCGGTCAGTCCCAACCCTCCCCCCCACCCCCCACCAATCCTCCCTTCAAGAGATGTTGGGTGAAAAAAATAAATTTTAACATTTTGTATTAAATAATACCTCAGATTAAAGTTAGGATAATATAATTGACATTGCTGGATTCCTTGTAAGACCAGGAATATTTTGAATATAAATGTCATATATTTGGCACAAAAGATAACATATTTACTCAGAGAAAACATTTTATCTAAAATTTGTATGTCTAATGCAAAATATATGATGTTTATATTCAAAATGATCATCAAATTATAAGAATTCCAGCAATGTAAATTATATTCTGACCGGGTAATTTGTTTGAATTTTATGAGCTAAAACAAATATCTTCAGTTAATAAAAAAAAAAAAATATTCTTCACAGGGTAACAGATGGTCGGTGGGTCCCTCCCTCCCCCCCCCACCCCCCACCAACCGTCCCAAGGAGATGTGTGGGAAAACCAGAATATTTAACTTTAGTAATAAATAATACCTCAAACTAAAGTTAGGATAATATAATTGACATTGCTGAATTCCTTGTAAGACCAGGAATATTTTGAATATAAATGTCATATATTTGGCACAAAAGATAACATATTTACTCAGAGAAAAAATTTTATCTAAAATTTGTATGTCTAATGCAAAATATATGATGTTTATATTCAAAATGATCACCAAATTATAAGAATTCCAGCAATGTAAATTATATTCTGGCCGGGTAATTTGTATGAATTTTATGAGCTAAAACAGGCAGGGTGGCGGGTGGGGCAAATCTAAAAATAGCGTCTTGAGCCGGACACTCACCGTGTATATGTGGAAAAAATCCGTGTTAAGTGAAAGTTCAGCTCTGGCGAGGCACCGCGTATATGAAAAAACGCGTTAAGTGAAACCGCGTTAGGCGGGGTAATATATAATCAACGACCTCACCAGCAAGGAATCGAACCCTCGACCTACTGGGTGTGACTAGGGAACGCTTACCGGCTAGGCCACAAGGACACTAAAAGCAGTTCTAGACTCTGTTATATTTCACACAAAGCCTGTTCATCGAGCTGATGGCGCCGTGAACCTCAATGGGAAACTGCCCGTGCCTCTTATGTGGTGTCAGTAGCATTTTACCGAATCCAGCTGGTATGAAACGCGAGGTACATATATATACTTCATTTTTAGTCCAAATAACACGCGGACTTTGAACATATAATCAACGACCTCACCAGCAAGGAATCGAACCCTCGACCTACTGGGTGTGACTAGGGAACGCTTACCGGCTAGGCCACAAGGACACTAAAAGCAGTTCTAGACTCTGTACAGTATTTCTTTAGAACAGATAGTCCAATTGAAACCAATGAGGTATTAAATACAAGGTGACATTGATGTTTTTGTTAAAATACAATTAAAATGTACGTAATGGTTGCCACATTGATGTTCTGAAAAAATAATAAATAAAATAACATTCTGGTATACGCACACACACACACAGTGTACAGGTTCCTCTAGATTTACGCCATTTTTAGAATATTGTACAGGTATACCCCGAAAAACGACACCTCAATAACCTAAGATTCGCATAACCAACAATTACATATCAGGGAAATACCCCAAAGTTTCGTAGATACCCCGGAGATCTGACGATCAGGAGAAGAGTGGCAGAACTGTTTTGAACTTGGCGGGAAGTGGCACGGTGCGAATTCTTGCTATGAGATGGCTCTGCGTGCTGCCTCTGACTCATTCCCACCATCTTTACTCTTGTTTACACTTACCATGTGTCTCGGACCATTTTTTTTCATTATTTCCAATTTTGTGTTACCGGTACGTAATCATGACTAAACACCCTAATGATAGTTCCTCTTGTGGTGCCCCTCTTAGGGGCAACTTGATGTGATGTGATAAGGCAAGATAAGGTGTAATAAGGCATAATAAAGTGGTGATGGACCAGCAAATATTGGTACCCTAGACCATCTCTACCATCCTCAACACAGGTAAATAAGTCTCAATTTATGTTTATATTGCTTATTTAAGGCTTCATTTGCTTGCTTTATATGTCTGCTTTATTTTTTTGCATGATAGTGTGCACGACAAAGATATATCAAGGGTAGATGGAAATTTTTGGAGGGTGGTCTGTCCCCAACTCTCTGAATTTGATATATTCTTATGGGAGTACAGTGAGTTCTGCTATAACGTGTGTTTTCATAACGCGAATTTGCTCTAACGCGATTTATGAATTAGGAACGATATTTGTATAACACGAACGCTTGTTTACTATAACGCAATTTTTGCTTACTCTTTCTCCAATTTTGTGGTACAGTGGGTTATGCTATAACGAATCTAATTGGTTCTAGAACCTTGTTCCTTATAGAATTCGTTCGTTATAGGATTAATCCGTTCCAGGCCCCCAAATACAACCACTTAACACTGAAAAGTATAATATAAAATTGTAAAAAAGTGCATAAATATGCATCTAAACCCCTGAAATAAAGAATATCATTAATATTTGTAATAAAAAAACAATAAATTAAAAAAAAAAAATTAAATAATGTTCGTTGTAGGAGTTTCGTTCGTTATAGCATTCTCAATTTTATAGGTAAAACCGTTCGTTATAGGAATATTCGTAGTAGGATCCATTCGTTATAGCATACCCCACTGTATTAACTGTGAATATAGTAAAGAAGAATATCAACAAGAAGCGTTCTGGTGATAGAATTCCCGGTGATGATCGTAAAAGAAAGGATATAACACTTGAAGAGAAGCTCGATTTTATCAACCTCAAAATCACCCTTCTCCCCCATCAAGTAAAGTGTTACATTTACTGTATGATTTCATTATTAGATATGAATGTAACATTTATTTAGACTGTGCTATCCTTTGTGTTAGGCTAACTACTAAATTTTTTCGATTTCGAGTAATCTGCACCTAACCCTATTTTCTCCATAAGCCCTGTTATTTCTATTACGCGATTTTCTATAACACGATATTTTACAAGAACACAATTATCGCGTTATAGCAGAACTACCTGTAATTGCTTCGATAACCGTTGATTCACTAACTAATGACTTTTCCCGGTCCCTATATGCGTCGATTATCGGGGTATGCCTGTAATGCTTGTGGTCTATTCACACTTTTTTTTTGTTTTATTTACGTAGCACGGGTATGCAGCTTCCTACTTTTCAGTCCTCAGTGTGTGGATAGCCTAGTCCTGAAGTGATACAGTATACTGTAAATGTGTTGACCGTTATACGATCGATCAGTTTTACGATGTCAAAAGATTTACACCAAATTGAAGTGTGATATATGGTTACGGTAATAATTTTTTATAAACACCATAGACAAGAAAGCTGCCTCACAGATATAGGTACTACCAGAACCTTTATAGCTCAATATAGGTGCTACCAGAACCTTTATAGCTCGATATAGGTACTACCAGAACCTTTATAGCTCGATTTCTAACTGCTGAATGTCTCTTTAATATAAAGTAATCCAAGACACTGATATATCGCACGTCAAAATTCACCCTTGTCTCATTGTCAGCTTGTAATTCTGCCATTTCGAGCACAAAAGAGCTACACTGTTTTACATCTGTCTTGAACGGAAACGGAACAAATGAAAACTAAGACTTAGTAAGCAATTAAGGGAATTTATCCTTAAAATTTGCTGCCATTTTCTGTCAGTATCCATGGGAAGTAGAAAGTGAACTGAACTGAGAACAGTTCAAAGGTAGGAGTGTGGAACTTCTGTTGCAAAACGTGTCATCAGGGCAAGTCTGACTTGACACAAGGAGAGTCACTGTGTTAACCCCTTGACTCCAGTAACCCTATGAGCTCTATGCAACCCATGTTTGGGAACCACAGCTCAAGTGCAAGGCAACGGTGAAGACGAGACCAGTATCTACCTCTTCATGGTTTCAGGCACCCATTAGATGTCCTCTCCCATTGTGAAAGACCTCATCGCCTGACAGAAGGCACAGGTTAGTATTATATTGGGATTTCTATAGTATGCAGTATAATAATGTTTTTTTTTCTTATGAAAGTATGAAACTACTCTCTCTTACAAATACACCTTAAGTGAGGTAGATGTCCTAGCTCCTCAGGAGGGCAGACTGATCGCTTCAGAGAAGACCGAAACAGCCCCTTCTTGAACTAAATATTAAGTCTTCTTTCCAGTTCACTCCAGGTGCTCAGCAATGAATGCTTACCAATGACCAAACAACAACTTTTTCTACGAACCATGGCTTTGTCTGTATGACAAACTTTTACAACAACCTAAATTCTTGCAGTGATGAGCAGTTTGCATTTTAAATAGTATTTTTCTAACCTGACAGTGATAGGAATCGCGAGCTTCTTGTCTGACTGGCTCTCTGCTTCACGAGTTCCTCCTCGCATTAGTATGTAGCGGTTCTTCAGTTTTTCTCCTGCTGCCTCAGAAAGTCTTGGGCCACAGTGACTGAAAAATTGCAAACCAATGAGTTCAGTAGTATATCTCTCACTCGCACGTATGCATGCATGCACGCACACACACACACAAACATACATGCATGCACGCACACACAAATAATACTGGTACATACCATGTATAAAATCAATCCCAGATTCATAATATTCAGCAGCAATTCTATTTCTGTATCTTGTTCTCCTAATTTTAGGTCAATCTTCATACTGTAGTTTCTACAAATCATTAGGAATCCTTGTAATTTAGCCATAACTTAGCTAGATTCTTTATTAATATGTACAGTACAGTACTGGTAAAGGTAGAATGTGGATGGAATATGCGAAACAGACAAGGCAAAAAAGAAAAGTAGTGATCGGGATACCTAAAGGATTTTATGTCAAGAGCTCCTGATTGGGTGACACACCACAGGTAAGATCAAAATATTGGGTGTTGTCAATGATTCTACCCAGCTTACCTCCTACAGTAGGTGATATATTTCTTCAAAAATTTGAGTGACAGTTCACCCTCTGGAGTTTCCTCTGCAGTCTTCAGAGCATTCAAGTGGACATTCATTACATGTTTGGCCAGGGTCTGCAAACAACATGATGGTAATTAGCTTGAATTTTGCTGACTCCTCCCTGTTATTCCCATTCATGCTTGGGCTGCCAAGCTGAGTGGTGGTGTGTCATTCCTGAATATATATGGAGTGCTAATTCAAATTCTCCTGATAATGAAAAAAAAAAAGTGCTCAGGAACGTGGAGAAGAGAATTTTGTCTACTCACATGTCCAAAGTTAAGAGCATGGTGATAATGTTTTATAGTAAGATGTTCATATTGCATTAAAAAAAAATTAAAATTAAATAAAAAAAAATAAAAACCTAAGTGACTATAAATGTGTCCTACAAAATAAGTGGAAAGAAGCAAATACAAGTGATCAATCACTGTAGAAATGCAACTACAATGATACTTCCACCTCATTGAGTGTCACCTTGCATTCCACTCCTACATTTTTAATAAAAAGTTTGTCAAATACTGTGTAGGTAAAGTGTGTGTGTGTGAGTATACAGGGTGATTCAGCAAAGAGTACATTAAATTGGAGGATGAAATCCTTGGATAATTCTAAACCACAATGTCTCTATGGTAAAATGTCAGATTCTGTACATGCCTACTTGCTCGCGACAGGTGCGAGCAAATTAAACATAGTCCAGGCATTCTGGAACGCGTCAGACAATCAATGGTACGACGTGTACAGGCCTGCATTGAGGCAGAAGGGAGCAACTTTGAACATTCCCTTTAGGTTGTAACAAAGAGGGGTCACACTGTAGAGATCTGTGAATAAATGATTACAGGGGTTTCACTTCAAATTCACTCTCATTAATACAACATCTTAAATGAATTGTTACATGGAAACTAGGCAGAATCTGACATTTTACCATAAAGACACTGTGGTTTAGAATTATCCAAGGACTTCATCCTCCAATTAATGTACTCTTTGCTGAATCACACGGACACACATGGATGGATATATGTTCAAAGTCCGCGTGTTAAATGGACTAAAAATGAAGTATATATATGTACCTCGCGTTTCATACCAGCTGGATTCGGTAAAATGATACTGACACCACATACGAGGCACGGGCAGTTTCCCAATGAGGTTCACGGCGCCATCAGCTCGATGAACAGGCTTCGTGTGAAATATAACAGAGTCTAGAACTGCTTTTAGTGTCCTTGTGGCCTAGCCGGTAAGCGTTCCCTAGTCACACCCAGTAGGTCGAGGGTTCGATTCCTTGCTGGTGAGGTCATTGATTGTATGTTCAAAGTCCGCGTGTTAAATGGACTAAAAATGAAGTATATATATGTACCTCGCGTTTCATACCAGCTGGATTCGGTAAAATGCTACTGACACCACATACGAGGCACGGGCAGTTTCCCAATGAGGTTCACGGCGCCATCAGCTCGATGAACAGGCTTCGTGTGAAATATAACAGAGTCTAGAACTGCTTTTAGTGTCCTTGTGGCCTAGCCGGTAAGCGTTCCCTAGTCACACCCAGTAGGTCGAGGGTTCGATTCCTTGCTGGTGAGGTCGTTGATTGTATGTTCAAAGTCCGCGTGTTAAATGGACTAAAAATGAAGTATATATATGTACCTCGCGTTTCATACCAGCTGGATTCGGTAAAATGCTACTGACACCACATACGAGGCACGGGCAGTTTCCCAATGAGGTTCACTGCGCCATCAGCTCGATGAACAGGCTTCGTGTGAAATATAACAGAGTCTAGAACTGCTTTTAGTGTCCTTGTGGCCTAGCCGGTAAGCGTTCCCTAGTCACACCCAGTAGGTCGAGGGTTCGATTCCTTGCTGGTGAGGTCGTTGATTGTATGTTCAAAGTCCGCGTGTTAAATGGACTAAAAATGAAGTATATATATGTACCTCGCGTTTCATACCAGCTGGATTCGGTAAAATGCTACTGACACCACATACGAGGCACGGGCAGTTTCCCAATGAGGTTCACGGCGCCATCAGCTCGATGAACAGGCTTCGTGTGAAATATAACAGAGTCTAGAACTGCTTTTAGTGTCCTTGTGGCCTAGCCGGTAAGCGTTCCCTAGTCACACCCAGTAGGTCGAGGGTTCGATTCCTTGCTGGTGAGGTCGTTGATTGTATGTTCAAAGTCCGCGTGTTAAATGGACTAAAAATGAAGTATATATATATATATATATATATATATATATATATATATATATATATATATATATATATATATATATATATATATATATATATATATATATATATATATATATGTGTGTGTGTGTGTGTGTGTGTGTGTGTACAGTGGTCCCTCGGTTAACGAGCACAATTCATTCCACAGAGTCGTTCGTTAACCAAATCCATTGTTTCAATGGGATATTGGGTAACTGGTTCCAGCTCACAGAAAAATGCATACAAAGTAAAAAAAAAAATGCAGTAAAGTACACTTACTTTGAGGTGTGTATGTAGAAGGTTCCTGGTTGATGATGATGATGGGAATTAGAAGGGGGGGGGGTTGGAGGAGAAGGGAGAAGAGAAGGAAGTGGGGATGGAGGAGAAATCACCTTTCAGGGGACTCATGCTTGATGCAGTCATTTCACCAATAAAATTTTAAGTTCATTTGGTGTAATTCAAGATTTTTTTTTAATCAACACTGCATTGCGCTATATATTATCAATATGTTAACAAAATTTCAGAATGACCAATAATTTCAATGTAAAAATGCAAAAATATTCAAGATACCAACAAAATCGATGTTCACTCCACTGTCAACAAAGCCAAACTGACGCCTGGTGGCTGAGTCAAGCGGCTGATGGGCACGCAAAAAACTAGTTCCCTGTACTGCATTTATTATCAATGTGTTAACTCAATTTTAAAATGACTAATAATTTAAATATAAAAAATGCAAAAATATTAAAGAGCACAACTTTCTTGATATTTACTCCACTGGCAACGAATGTAAACATAGAACAGATTACTGAGTTGGCAGACTAGCCCATCAGCTGATCCTCACAACAAAGCGTGTTTGTCGTAAGGACTTTGTTAATCGAAGCTTTGTTCGTTAACCGAATTGAAGATCCTTATGGGAGGTAATTCGTTAACCGAACCGTTCGTTAACCGAGGGACCACTGTATATATATACAGTATATCCTAATTGTCTTAAGTATTAAATCATACACAAAAAACAACTAAAATGAGTGAATAACAAAATAAGCCTATAAAAGGATGGCACCAACAAGTAAATAGCTCAAGCACCACAAGCCATATTGCCTATGATGCAAGAGTTTTAAATGTGAAGGTAGAAAAATATATAGTTAGATGCCACGTGTACTTTATTTTACAGTCATGCGCCGGTTAACGTCCTAGATACGTTCTTGGAAACGTGCCGTTAACCGAAATGGACGTTGTCCGATCATCACATAAACTTTGTATTTATACTTATGTGTACGTATGTGGAATACTATATACGTACATACACTTTTACTCTTAAATCACTACTGTAATGTGATACAAGTGATTAATTTTTATCTAATGTGCAAAATACATGACGTTTATATTAAAATGATTCACTGTTTTACAATGATTCCAGCAATGCTGGGCAGATGGGGGAAGAGGGAGGGAGGGAGGGGTTTGACAGTTGGCACAGGCCCAGGTCTAACGCGTGTATATTTATCAGTTCTTAAGTGACTAAGCTTCTCTCTTATAAAAAGCCAGTGAAATGACCTGGGTGAATATAATTTACATTAATGGGATTCTTGTAACAAACTGATTAATTTGAATATAAACATGCTATAATTTGCACTAGACATAACAATTTTAGTACCATAATCAAATTAGTACATGTACACTCCAGCTTTGCACTAAGGTCATTTATTTCTTTTGCGTTTCTTTTAGTATGGTGTGTGCATGTAAATGGATGAAAATAAATGAAGAAATTTTTGTAAATCTACCCCAAAATACAGTTGAAAAACTTTATATGATAAAATGTACACTAATGTACTACAATTTTTATCTCTTGAGCAAAATATATGACATTTATGTTCAAATTATAGGCTGTCTTGCAAGGATTACAACAATGCAAATTATAATCTCCTAACTTTAGTCTGAGATATTATATAAAATAAACACCTTAAAGAATAAAGTTATCACCAATCTTTTGTCAGGGAACACATGGAGGGATGTAGCCAGCGAGCATGGGGGCAGAGATGGGGGGGAAGTGAGGTGACAGTGTCTGGTGTTTGTTTATTAATTTGAGATAAGATTTGACAGTTGGCGCTGAAGGCCTGCGTGTTTATTTATCATTACTTAAGAGTAACTAAGCTCTTCTCATAATTTGCCAACCAAACGACCTGGGTGAATATAACTTACATTGCTGGGATTCTTGTAAGATAGTGATTTATATGAATACCTGTATATGCGATTGGACGTTAACCGGCGCATGACTGTATTCAGTTTTAACTATCCATCAAATAAATTTTATAATTTTCACTTTTCTGAAAGGTATGAGTGCAAAGTTGAGAACAGTTAGGCAGTGTGAAGCAGGAATGGCTTCCCCACTACTGTATAATACTATTCTTAAAAATATATATAAAAGTTGCAGTAAAGTGAATCTTTCATAATCTAGAGTAAATGCCATTCAATCTAGTTCAAGTAGGACAAATATGTAATATTTATGTCATAAAAATCCTCATACAAGCTCACATTGGTTCAGCATATAAAGAGTGAAGGTGAAAACACAATAGGAAACAAAATGTTCATTCAATCTAGGATAGTCCATAGTATGCAGGGTTGTGTAGTACAGTACCTGGAGGTGAGGGAAGTGGCACACTGAAATTTCTCATCTGGACCATCCAATGCAAAAACTAGTCCAGTAAAGTGATATACAGTGATATCTCTGTTAGCCGGAACAATTGGAGCAGAGCACTTCCGGGAATGAGAGATTTCCGGGAAACGAGACGAGACGACTCTCTCAAAGTCGGAAAAAAATCCCTCATCCCCGGAATTCTCCGGGTAACGGTAAAGTTTTCTCGGAAGTTCCAGAAATTGCGCCTGGTAATCATTTCTCAAACCTGGAAAAAACTCCCCAACCCCGGAATTTTCCCGTCGGGAAAATATACTCAGAATTTTCCGGAAAAAGTGCCCCTTGGAAAATCTTTCCCAAAGCCGGAATTTTCTGGAAAATTATGACTTTCGAAACGATTTTCTGAGAAAAGTAAAATTCTGGCTATCGGAAAGTTGCGGGTTTGAGGGATTCCGGCTAACGGAGATATTACTGTACGGTATTACCGCACATTGGTGTAGCTAGTACAGTACATTCTATTCTATTTAACCAGAGAAAATTTTTGTTTATCTTACTGCATTAAAAATATTGCAATATAAAATTTAATTAAAAAAAAACATACTTACCATATCTCTGGCTTCATCATGCTCATCCTTAACTATGAATATCATATCGAATCGCGAAAGGATGGTAGGCATAAAATCAATATTTTCCTCTCCTTTCATGTCATCCCATCGGCCAAATACTGAATTAGCAGCAGCCATCACTGAACAGCGTGAATTTAGGGTTGTGGTAATTCCTGCCTTTGCAATGGAGATAGTTTGCTGTTCCATAGCTTCATGAATAGCAACACGATCATCCTCACGCATCTTGTCAAACTCATCAATGCACACAACCCCACCATCAGCCAGCACCATAGCTCCACCTTCCATTACAAAATTGCGCTGTTGAAAAAATCAAGGGAATTTAACTCTTTCAATAACACAGTTATACTGTAAAAACAGACCTATCTGAATGTAGCTTATTACTTGCTAAGTACTTATCAGCATACTAAATGACAAACTTACTGAGACAGGATCTCTTGTAACAGAGGCAGTTAAACCGGCAGCAGAAGATCCTTTACCAGATGTATATACAGCAATTGGGGCCACTCGTTCAACAAACTTTAACAGCTGAGACTTCGCCGTACCAGGATCTCCAAGAAGCAATACATTGATGTCACCTCTTCGTGTCAGACCATCGGGTAGACGCTTACGTGAACCACCAAATAGTAAACAAGCTACAGATTTCTTGATATCTTCTGAACCATAGATACTTGGAGCAATACTTCGAGCGATTCTTTCATAGACATTGTCAGACTGTGCAATGAGGCGGAATTCTTCCTCTTCTGCCGAAGATATGGTGACACCTGATGTGTATCCTCGTCCTTCTAGGTCTGCCTGAATACCAACTACCCTCAAGTATGGAGCTCTGATACCTACAGCAACCCTGTCACGTGGCCCTCTCTGTTGGTAATACATGCTATGGTGAATAAGAAATATTTTATCAGCCAATACCAACCTTACTTTATGCTTTTCTCATTCAGTAAGAAACATCATCACATTAGAGGGGATAAAAATATATGTATCTTAGCTTTACTTTATCCCAACTAAACCAAGCTACAGTACAGCATTACCATAAATCACAATTCATAAACAAAGAAAATCCCAATCAATAAAATAAACAGTAATAAGTCTAAATAATATACAGTATTACAACTTACAGTTGACTTCCCTATTTTCTTGATTGAATATATACCAAGAACAGTCACGCGATTACCAGGCACAACACGCTCACACAATGATCTGGAAAATGTAAATTTACAAATTTCAAATGAAGGATTCTTACATCACTATAATTTTTTTTAATAAATCTTCATTAACATAAGTAATTATATAAAGAATGGCTCACAACACAAATTAAGAATATATTAATGAAATAGCATTATAAAATACTGTAGCTAACAAATTCAGATTTCTCATCTTGGTATTGGTGGAAAATATATGTGAACTACAGTACGTATATCAGAATAAAGGCTTTCTGTAGCACAAACCTGTCAACATAAAGCTGGAGATGACGGGGCATTTCTCCTTGTGGCAGATTTTCAGGAACTTCCTGAAGTTTCAGTACTTGGTAGTCAATACATTGACACTTGTCTGGCACAATAAAGAAGGGGTCTAAAGGGCATTTTGGTCTTCCGGCCTGCTCTCTGAAATACCAGTAAAAATATTGGGAATATTTTCTAAAGTTATGTTTAATAATAAAACAAGAAACTCCTCAATTTTCAATAGAATACTGTATAACCAAAATTTTTGACACAACTTACGTATTACACTTTCTAGGCAGCTGGTATCCTTCAAGTCCAGGTTTAACTGGTAAATTAGAGATAGAAGTTTGACAGGAGCGACACTGAACAGTCAGTGTCAAAGCCTTAGCCTTTACCCCTGATGCAGCAATTACAATTCCTGCAACTTTCACCAAACGACTAACTTCATCAGACTGTAAATTAAACAAAGCTTATCAGTTTATTTCCTTATATAACACCAACACCAATATTACAATGACTTTTAAATGTCACTTTAGTCTTAGTCTGCAAATTATACAAACAAGAATGCAAAATATGTGTTCTCTACTGGTGCTCACCAGTCAGCCATACTCAATCTAATCTACCAATCCATTACAGTATTGGGATTTATTCTTACACTGGTATTGCGTCAATTTGTGCCTTATTTTATGAAAAAATCTTTGGTGAATTATGTGTGCTGAGCTGTGATAAAAAATTTAAGACAGAGATAGGAGAGATAACAATTTTTTCATCACCATCCACTTTCACTATCAGCAAGGTAATCTCCCTGTAAGTCAGAATTCCCGATCCCAGAACTCTCCAATATCCGGAATGTAAATTGGACTGGAAAAATTCTAGGAAAACTCTCTCCATTCCAGGTGTGCAAACAAGTTTCCAAGGATGAAAATCAGGCACATTTTCCAGAAAAATTCCTGAGAAAATCTTTCCAAAACTCTCTGTTATGGGTCTGGGAAATATTTTTCAGGGAGTTCCCTGAGATTGCATCGTGCTCCAACGTGTCTCCACGTGGTAAGACTAGCTGTTTGGATCGCTTAGTTCATATTCTGCTCCCATTATACTGTAGAAGGTTGTTCCCTAGCTAGCTGCTGTTTTTGCATAAAATTTGTGTAGTACTGTACATTACTGTACCAGGACACAATCAGCCAAAAATAAAGTGTTAAAGTAGTGTTAAGACATAAAATGTGATTAGAGTTATGTATACTGTACTGTACAGGATCACCTTAGCTTTTGTTTTTATTCAAGACATCCTCAGGTCATGAAGGTCTAATGTGTGTTTATTTATCAGTCCTTAAGAGTGACTAAGTTTTTCTCTTATAAAATGCCACTGAAATGACTTGGGAGAATATAATCTACATTGCTGGGATTCTTATAAGACAGTGATTAATTTGAATATATACAAGCTATAATCTGCACTTGACATAAAAAATTTTGTACTGTAATCATTTAATACATGTACAGTACAGGTTTGCACTTAGGTTATTTATTTATTTTACGTTTCTTTTAGTATGGTGTGAGCATGTAAATGAAGAAATTTAGGTAAATCTACCCAAAAATACAGTTGAAAATTTTGTACATTATTAAAATGTACTAAAATTTTTATATCTTGTGCAAAATATATATGATGTCTAGATTCAAATTATTCACTGTCTTGCAAGGATTCCAGCAATGAAAATTATATTCTCATAACTTTAGTCTGAGATATTATATAAGATAAAAACTTAAAGCCTACAGTCAGTTCTGCTATAACGCGATAGTTGTGTTCTTGTAAAACATTGTGTTATAGAAATTCGCGTAATAGAAATAACAGGGCTTATGGAGAAAATAGGGTTAGGTGCAGATTACTACTCGAAATCGAAAAAAAATTAGTAGTTAGCCTAACACAAAGGATAGCACAGTCTAAATAAATGTTACATTCATATCTAATAATTAAATCATACAGTAAATGTAACACTTTACCTTGAAAAAATATGAATATAACTTGATAGGGGAGAAGAGTGATTTTGAGGTAGATAACGTCGAGCTTCTCTTCAAGGGTTATAGCCTTTCTTTTACGATCATCACCGGGAATGCGATCACCAGAACGCTTCTTGGAGATATTCTTCTTTACCATATTCACAGTTAATACCACAAAATTGGAGAAATAGTAAGCAAAAATCGCGTTACAGCAAACAAGCTTTCGCGTTATACAAATATCGTTCCTCCATTCATAAATCGCGTTAGAGCCAATTCGCGTTGTCAAAACACGCGTGATAGCAGAACTCACTGTACTGTATAACCACCAAACCCTGGCTGGGAGGGAGGAACGGGAGGTGACAGTGACATGTTTGACAGTTGGTGCTGAAGGCCTAGTGAAGTATTTATTTGTTTATTTATGTCCTTAAGCTTGAGTTTATGGTTTTTGCTTATAAAATGTCACAGAAGTGACCGGGGAGAATATAATTTACATTGCTGGAATTCTTATAAGATAATGATTAATTTGAATATAATCATGCTATAGTTTGCACTAGACAAAAATTTTAGTAATCATTTAGTGCATTATTTTTAGTACATGTACAGTACAGCTTTGCCCTTAGGACAGTGTGTGCATGTAAATGAGTAAAAATAAATGAATAATGTTACATATATCGAGCCAAAAATATTAGTTGAAAAACTTTATGTAGACAGAGCTTGGATGGCTAAATTTTAGAATGACCAATAATTTTAATATAAGAAATGCAAAAATATTCAAGAACACAACTTTCTTGATATATTTACTCCACTGGAAACAAATGTAAACATAGAACTGATTACTGTATTGGCAAACTAGCTATCACCTGATGCGCACAACAAAGCGTGTACTCCTAAGGCTTTCATTAATCAAAGTTTTGTTCGGTAATGGAACTGAAAATCCTTATGGGAGCAAATTCGTTAACCGAAATTTCGTTCATTGAACCATTCGTTAATTGAGGGACCACCGTATATAAATTAATTTAATAATTTCCAGCATAGAATATGGTGTAGAACAAACCAATTATCTTTTTAAGTGAAACTAGAAAAAATATAATAAATGCAGCACTACTTAAAAATTATTAGAAATAAATAAAATAAATATAAGTAAAAAATAGAAAAAGGAATAATTAGAAAGAAAATAAAACATAAAACACACATAATAAAAAATACATAAAAACACCCCCCCCCCCCCCCCAGAGCACAAATGGAGACAAGCTTGAGAACATAGAATGGTCATCTTAAAAGTGAACTGATGAAGCAATGAGGCACCATATTCCATGATACTAAAATGAGAGGGTCATGTACAGTACATGAAAAAATCTGCTCCACGTGTGACTTATTAAATGAACCTGGTAATCAATATAGTGTGCCTAGAGAATTACTATACAGCATTAGCAACAATGTGGAATTGGTTAATTCACTATTGTATGAGGTTTGTCCAAAAACAAACAGAACTTTTTAAAAAACAAATTTATTGCTTTACTTACAACTAAATCAGACTTGTCTCTTTCAAAGTACTCCCTTCCACTGTTGATACACCGCTCCCAACGTTTATTTCCAGTTCTGGAACGCGTCCTGGAACTTGTTTTGAGGGATGGTGTGCAGGTCTCGTAGCGAATATTCTTCTATCTCTTCTATCATTTGAAATTGGCTACCTTTCAGGGTGGATTTCAACTTTGGCAACAAAAAAATTCCGCAGGGGCCAAATCCGGAGAGTAGGGCGGCTGGGGGACAAAAGTCGTCTCATGCTTCGCCAAAAAGTCTCGGATAAGGAGCGACGCGTGAGCAGGAGCATTGTCTTGGTGCAGCATCCAGGTAGGTCTTGTTTGTCCACGCCTCAGGCCTCTTCCTTTCCACTGCCTCCCTCAAACGCTTCAGGACTTCCAAGTAAAACTCTTTATTGACTATCTGACCACGTGGAACAAACTCATGATGAACGACGCCCTTCCAATCAAAAAAGACGATCAACATTACCTCCACATTTGAGCGACTCTGACGTCCAGATTTGGGATCGTCTTCAATGGATGTTCTTCCCCCTTTGAAACGCTGCTACCACACGTGACATTGCGTACGACTCGAGCAATCCTCCCCATAAGCCTGTTGCAACATTTGTAAAGTCTCCTTAAAAGTTTTTCCCAATTTGAAACAGAATTTCACGCAAACACGTTGCTCTTCAAGATCCTTCATTGTTCAACTTGCAACAAATCGCCAAGTGCACTAAACACACATTAACTCTAGCACATGTAGCTCGATGACTAATTGACATGGCGTGATGCAACTAGTGTTAAACTAAAGGTCAAGGTCACCGATACACACTGCTCCTATCACGAGCACGCTGTGCTGGCTCGTTGGCGCGCTATTTAAAAAGTTAGGTTTCTTTTTGATCAGACCTCGTACTGTATTATTAAAAAGATCACTCCTGTAAATTTGTTACATTATACTGTAATCCCATACAAGAATCGCTAAAATCACCCACCTGCAAATTGCGAATATCAACATGATGAGAAGCAGAGCTGAGCATGATCTGGATGTCTTCTACCTTCTCTTCACCCAGGGGTCGAGGAGCAGTCACTTCATCAGCTACCTCTTTTGCAGCTTCCTCAAACTGTACATTGAAAGTGGCATCAAAGATTTATTTTTTCACTTAAGAATATATCTGCTAAAATGCTGGGAGGCAAGATGCAAGACATCTACAGGTAATACAGTACTGCACAGTCGACCCTCGTTAAAACGGACTAATAGGGAGGGGAAAGGGTGTCCGTTTTAGCCATTTGTCCGAATTAACCAATTTAAGGGTTAATATTGCATAATATTGCATTATACAGCTAAGTGTATGTTTATTTGAGTGCCCCATCATAGGAGTCCGTTTTCTCTTAATCTTAGAGTGCAGTATACCCGTGACTTCTTTATTTCTTAGTAATGACAGAATTTGAAATTGCAACTGGGGTTGCAATTGTTGAGGCAACTTAGGTATGTCTGATTACAGTTGGAATATTCAAGATCCATTGTGAGTGATGTTTAAAGCTTCAACTGTCTTTATGGTTGGTAAAACTTGTCAAGTCTGTCAGTCTGAATGGCATGTGTGAGGCCTTGTGTTTGTAAAACAGCTAAATATATAATGTTATGGTAATTATCAGAAACACATAGGCATGACGAGGTTTATTACAAAGTGATGAAAAGGATACTGTACAATGTGTAATCCACAAAACATGTAGCCATGTCTCTCTTTATTTGAGTGCCCCGTCATAGGAGTCCGTTTTCTCTCACTTCAGGATGCCTGAGTCATCCGTTTTCTCTTAATCTTAGAGTGCAGTACACCAGTGACTTCTTTATTTCTTAGTAATGACACAGAATTTGAAATTGCAACCCCAATTGCAACTGGGACAATCCCAGAACCAGAAATTTGATATGGACAATTAAGATTTCGTCCGATTTATCTGAAATCTGGATTAAAGGGGTCTGAATTAACGAGGGTCGACTGTACTATGAAAATTTTTATACATGACTAAGGCCAGACTTTTTTACTCTGTTTTACAAGCCTGCTGAAATAAATTTTAAAGAAATAAAATAAAAATATATTTTGATTTTGGTATTTTTTAAATGCTGCTGATATCATTCTTGCTTTGAAAATTTTCAAACGGAAAAACATGATAAGAACCCACATTTCTGAAGCATGTGAAATAGCACAAACATTTTAAAATCATTCTTGTGTGCCCTTGTAACTCTGCACATGCTCAGTAATATGGTATATACTATAGTGCATTTTTTCCCAGCTGAGAAGATATGCCTCACCCCCTCCTCAAGAGTTACAGCTGGTTGGTTGTTGCAAATATGTCCAATTTCGTCCTGAAGTAATTATGTATTTCTAAAAGAGTTTGTTCATAATCGTTGGGATGACCGTTTCTGACGAGAAAGATATTTAACTAAAGTATATAACGATACATACATTCATTATTGCAAACATGAGCACGTAGGAAATTTATCAGAAACCTTATTCATGAATTAACTGTAAAACTCTGGTACACCTAGCAAATTCACATTTTTGGAGGACGGAGCAGAATCCAAGGTGATAAAAGAGGTGGCAAACGAGATGTGCACTCCAATATGACTCTTATTCAGGAAATCCTTGCATCAAGGTAAAGCACCTAGGGACTGGAAATTACCCAATGTCACTCCAGCATGCAAGATGGGTAGGAAAAAAGGAGCAGAACACTACAGGCTCATCAACCTAATGCCATCATCCATCACCTGACTGAACACAGTCTAATCAATGCATCACAACAGTTTCATGGATAGAATATCCTGTCTGACAAACTTACTCACATTCCGTGAAACGGAAGACTACATGGACCGAGGTTCACTAGTGGATGTGTTGTAAATGGATTTCTCCAAGGTATTTGACAAAGTCCCACATGCACTATTAGCCTCCAAGATCCAGGCACATGGCACCACAGGCAAGATTTTGGCGTGAATTAAAAACTGGTTTGAAGAAAAGCAACAAAGAGTGGTAATAAATGGAGTAGCACATTCTGAATGGAAAAAGGTTCTCAGTGGAGTACCACAAGGCTCTCTCCTTGGACCCACCCTGTCTGTGACCTACAAAAACAATAAAGATGAAAATATATCGAGCCACCTGTCAAGTTTATATATCAAGCCACATTGTTAAGTTTGCAGATGACACAATGATATTTGAGAAGGTAGCACGTCAAGATAACGTCGCAACAATGCAGAAAAACCTGCATGAGCAGTCCAAATAGTCTTCAGATTGGAAAATGCTTTTTAGCATTACGAAATGCAAGACCCTAGACATAGAATACAAAAATGCTAATCAAAATGATTCTGTTAAGAGCACTTTCCTGGATACTATTGGCAAGATAGGAAAATGCTTCTTCAACTGTACAAATCTCAAATACAGTATGTCCCAGTCTGGATTACTGCATGCAGGCATGGAAACCCTACCGCCTGAAAGATCTAACATCCCTAGAAAAAGTGCAACACGAACCAACTAAGATGATTCTGGAACTATGCTATCTTGATTATCCAAATCCTTGTACACTAGGGGCAATAGGACTAACAATCCTTCAGGCAAGGCACAATAGGGCAAATCTCATTGAAACAATCAAAATCCTGAAAGGGCTGGAAAACATGAACCTGGGACAATGGGACATTTCTTAGTGACGTCACGCTCCACCAACACAAGAGGACATAACTACAACCTCGCCAATTTATCATGAATAACGATACAGTATAAGGAAATAATTTTTTTCACACACGGTAGTAAACCTCTGTAACAGGCCCAAGCTGTGAAATCAAGAATAGTACAATAGGGAAAACCCTAGATAACTCGGCATTTGATAACTTGGAATTTCATATAACTCAGCACAGATATGGTCTTGGAATGTACAGTATTACAGTACCCTGTACTGTATAGGGGTAACTCATGAAATGCCGAGATACATAAAATTATCTGGGAAAATCTCGACATATCTGGCCTGTGTCACCTAACATACCTCTGTGTCACCTACCATACCTCTGTGTCACCTACCATGCATTTGTGTCACCTTCTATGATGCATCAGTTTTTGCCTGCAGTGCTGGTAAGTGTTACTTTTTAACATTTAGTAATTACATGTACACATACATGGGTCGATAATTTTACATTGCTGTATTTTTGTAGAGGTGGAGGGGGTGCCTTTATAAGTAGGAGTTTGGGATAACTCAGCAAGGGCAGAGCCCCATATGTGCTGAACTATCAAGGGTTTACTGTATTTGCTTGAAAATAGCATTTGACAAAATTATTAAATGGGGGGATGCTACACAGGCATGGCCACCTCTAGGAGTAGCTATTTGGTAAATTAGATAAATCTATTAGAAAGAATAAGGCTTACTAGAGGAAGGTGTTCTGTGGGGTTTTTCTTAAGTTTATCTCCAAGGGTTTCATCAAAACTGGCCACATCTTCAAGACTGATTTCCAAGCAGTATTGTCGCAAGTTGTACTGACGTTTCAACGAGTCTCTGAAAATAATAAAAATATGGTTAAAAGAGCAGTGAGGCCACCAATGAATAAAAATGGTGATGAGTAAAGCTTGAGGGGAGACATCTAAAGGTGTTCTCTGTTAAACAATATGGATTTTTTTTAACTTAATCCTTTGGGTCCTACACTAAACTGAAGTTGAGGGAAGTTTTGTACCAATACCCTTTTGCCTTGCAATTCAGTACTAGTCACACAACTTTTAGAATTGAAGCAATTAATCTTACACAGGTGAGTTATTTCATATTAGGGTACCTGTACAGTATATCAATGTTAATTTTAATAAAGTAGGTATTTGACCGGGATTCCTGGCCGAATAACCATCAGCTATTTCACAGGGACCCATGAGGAATGAGTACGATTTTACTATGATTTTAATGGAATTCTGGTTAGGATGGCTGGGGGCATTACACTATTATTTAAATATTGAACTCTTTATCACTCTCTTCTTTAATCGTCTTTTGATATCCCACTCTAGCTCTTCTAGTAAATCCTTCTGGTCCTAAACCAAAAACATCTGTAATAACATAACCAGTGGTTATTCGGCCAGATACTGATCAAATAACCCCTACCTAATTTTAATACTGAGTTAGTTAACTGAGTTAGTTAAATATAAAACAATGATGTATTAAAAAATACTTTAGAATATCTCGTTGGCTTTTTTTTTTTGGTGGGTGGGGGGGGGGGGGGGGGGCAAGGGTTATTTCACCAGTATTCGGCAAACTACCACTGGATCTGCCCCCACCCTCCCTCACCCAGTATTTTAAATATCTCTGTTGTTCTATGTCGTTTGCGAGGAGCAGTTGTGTGTATATATATATATATATATATATATATATATATATATATATATATATATATATATATATATATATATATATATATATATATATATATATATACAGTGACCCCTCCGTTAACCAACTCAATCCGTTCCAGAAGGTCGTTCGTTAACCGAAAAGTTCATTAACCGAAACCATTGTTTCAATGGGTTTTTGGGTAATTGGTTCCAGCTCACCGAAAATTTCCTAAATTCAACAAAAATGGTAGAAAAGTTCACTTACTGCATTATATATTGTCAATATGTAAAATATATTTCAAAATGACCAATAATTTGCTTGGAAACACAGAAAAAAAGCATTTAGTTCAAGAGAGTCTCAAGCAAGATGTTACCTCCAGTGAAAACAGAGAGATTAACGCCTGTTTGCTGTGTTAAGAGGCTGGATGCTGCGCTTTAAACTAGTCACTTTACCTTCAATTATGTTCAATAATTGTTAAAATGACTAAAAAATTGAATATTAAACTTTTAAAATTATTGAATAGTATAAACTTCTTGATATTTACTAAAATAGTTAGGAATTTAAGCCCTAGAACCGATTAATGTATTGGCGGACTGATACTAAAGCTGGTTGCCCGGCCAGTGCAAGCGAAAACATGTTGAGGTCGGTTCGTAAGAAATTCGTTTACGGAATTTTTGTTTGTTAACCGAATTGAAGATCCTTATGGAAGGCAGTTCGTTAACCGAAATTTCGTTAACCGAGGCGTTCGTTAAACGAGGGGTCACTGTATACATACAGTATATCCATAATGGAAACGTGGACAAGGATGATTTTAATACATGAATAGCGTGAACATTGGGCAACACATAATCAAGTCGTTACATTACTCATGCTGGTCTTGTTTCCGTGTGGTCATAACTTTTTAAACAAATCTAACCAGAGTATCATTAACATAACTAATTGTATACGCGTTAGCCAATATTCTCACTCTTCATTCTTTTATATCCTTATTACTACTGTACATTATTTAATTCTTGACGTTGACATGTCAGAAAAAGAAATTCCTGACGATGTCAGCCACTCTGTATAACAAGTTCGTTATTCCGGAAGCAGTACCAGAGAGGAGCGCTGAATTATATACTGTACTGTACACGAACTGATTTGTTTACAAAAGGATGGAAAATCAATCTGTTTTTATGCCTGTCTATATTTTGTTGACTTATGACCATTTTAAATTTTTACATCGCCCAGTTTATATATTGAAACTGCCAAATCTATTAGCCCGAAATCTATAAATTGCAATACAGTAATTCTAAACCACATAGAGTGAAATATGTACTGTACTTGTAGTGCAAAGTTAGTGCGACGGAATAACATACTTATGTAATGAAATGCAACCATTTTAAAGCCTGCATTACATTTCCCTATTTCACTTCACTTTCCTACAAGATTTACATAATCTTTTTTTTTTAAATCAGATGAAGTTAAAATGCATGGTATATAGACTAATAGGTACGACTTACCTCGTGAGTTGGGTACGAGTAATCTTGGGTACGCGTTGTCTTGGGTACGAGTTGACTTTTTGGGGTAAGATTTATCTCGGGTACGAGTTGTCTTGGATACGAGATGACCCTAACCCATTCTAAATCAAGGTGGTAATATCGACAATATTTACCTACCGGTAGATTTTGCCAAGGCTTTTGACTGGAAGGGTACAGAATTCGGGGAAATGTCCTGGTGCGGGTTGAGGACTTTCTACATGACCGCAAGCAGTGTGTGGTGGTTAATGGCACGAAATCATCATCTGCATCAGTAAGAAGCGGGGTACCACAGGGCAGTGTATTGGACCCACTGCTGTTTGGTTGCTTCATAAAATGACATTCCTGAAGCTGTACATTCCTCCATACAAATATCTGCTGACGACGCCAAGTTATTTCGAGAAATTAAGAACCAAGCTGAGTTAATAGATCGAGTGCATGTACCTAACCTAACCTAACCTAACACAACTCAGATTAAATTAAGTTTACAAATTTTTTGTGACTTTATGACACCAAATAATAATCGAGAAGTGATTCACAGCCCGATTTACGCTTGTAGAACCATCATTTGACTTCATTGCGACTACATTTGGGTACATTTGGGTAATTAGTCGGACCGCTTATAAGAAGGTCGTTCAGATATCTAGATGGTCCAACCCTCATAATGATCTTCAAGATTGAAGTGCTTCCCCGCCTGGAGTACTGTCAACCCGTCTGGTCCCCGAGATGTGCTAGGGACTGTCAGCTGATTGAAAATGTCCAAAGGAGAGCCACCAGATTGGTGCCTGCACTGCAGGCAGCACCTCAGGTACCTGGAGAGATTGGAGCGCCTGAACTTGCTTAGCTTATACTACAGACAGACGGGCAAGGGGAGATCTGATTGAGGTGTACAAGCATCTCAAAGGGCACTACTCAGTCGAGTGTCCTTACCTGGAGCTGGCGGACGAAGCCGCAAGTCAGGATAACTGTGAGGGGTAACTTTTTCGGAGTGAGAGTTGTGAACTCTTGGAACAAACTGCCAGAGACTGTGGTGACGGCATCATGTGTGAGCTCCTTCAAGACCAGACTTAACCAACACTGGAGCAGATTCAGATACATTCATGAGCCAGTGCATGCCCAGTACTTGGCAACAGTGTAAGAGGTGTAACCGATCGCCCAAGCGGCTCACGAGCCGATCAGTCATGAAGAGGATAAAAGTAAATGTAAAATTAATTTCTGACGTTATTCTTTGCCCCCTGGTTGAAATGGAGTTAGAAATACTCCAACCAAGGAGATCTAAAGGTTGGGGATGGTTAAAACAGTCGGCCGTGTATTGGTCTAAACTGCAATAATACCGAGATGGGTTTTAACCCTTTGGCTGCGGGAGGTTACCTTAAGCTGAATAAAATCATCTGGTGGTAGCCATAATAAAATGACATGTGTGGGAAACGCAGCGAAAAGGTTAAGCCATACATCTTATGTGAGTCGCATTCCATGAACCTTAGCAAGGACAAACTATTACTATACAGGACTTACAGCCCCCACAATTTCGTTAAATACTTTACTTGCCTGTATTTGTAGTTGAAGTTGCCTTCGTGAAATTCACGAAGAAACTCCCGAAACTTCTTCTTTATAGTTTGGAAATTAATCTGACTTTGATCTTGCTGGTCCTCTGAAGAGAAGTTGTCCGAGAAGAAAATGCCAGGATCATCAAAACCTTCCATTGTGGTAATATTCCAGTTATCAAAGTACTGTCCTGCACACGTCCACTCACTATAAACAACAACACTGTATTGTTGGCGGGAAAAATTTTACCGCGAAAACTCTGAGCATGCGCACTGTGTCCGGCCGCTGGTGATCCTCCTGAACCAGGCCCAGACAACGGACTCCAGAAGATATTAAGTAGGAAATGATGGACAAATTTATTTTGGAGTGAAATAAATGAAGATTAGGATACTAATTATATTTACGAAAGCTAGGCTCAAAATTATATATATATATATATATATATATATATATATATATATATATATATATATATATATATATATGCAAATAAATCACTGTAGGTACACGTGATCCACAGAGGTCAAGTATAGGTAGGGTCATTACCTATACTTGACCTCTGTGGACTTGTTCTCACCCTCCTCTGTATATATATATATATATATATATATATATATATATATATATATATATATATATATGTGTGTGTGAATTACACGAAAGCGCTTGGGAACTTCGTGTTTTCTTCTTTCCTTGTGGTTATCAGCATATACCTAGATCACGCGCACCTACAGTGATTTACTTGCATATATATATATATATATATATATATATATAGTATATATATATATATATATATACAGTATATATATATATATATATATATATATATACTTCATTTTTAGTCCATTTAACACGCGGACTTTGAACAGGCTTTGTGTGAAATATAACAGAGTCTAGAACTGCTTTTAGTGTCCTTGTGGCCTAGCCGGTAAGCGTTCCCTAGTCACACCCAGTAGGTCGAGGGTTCGATTCCTTGCTTGTGAGGTTGTTGATTATATATATATATATAGATCACTATCCTCTAACTACCGCCCAATCAGTCTAACATCAATAGTAGGCAAATTACTGGAAGCAATCATTTCAAACTCTATTCGAAATCACCTGGAGAAGCACAGATTGATCAATGATTCCCAGCATGGCTTCACAAGCGGACGTTCTTGCCTAACTAATCTATTAACATTCTTTTCATCAGTTTTCGAATCAGTGGACGAGGGGCACAATTATGATGTGGTATATCTCGACTTTAGCAAAGCCTTCGACAGAGTACCCCACGAAAGACTAATTAGAAAGGTAGAAGCTTGTAGGGGTATCGAGATATTAAAGTTGTCTAGCACTCAGGATGGAAGGAAACTCTAATGTGGTTTTCTTGTATAATATATAAGTTATATGATAGACAGTCTGGTGCTGGAGGTGCTGTGTGGTGAGGGGCTGCTTGGTAGAGACGTGCGGTGAGTAGCTTGTCGAAGGAGGTATGTGTGCAGGAGCTCCGTTAGAGAAGATGTTGCCTGTTGCTGGCCTCCTGGTTGAATGAAATGTTAACAGTGTGGAGCTTGCTGGAGGAGATGTTGCTTGTTCAAGAAGATTGGTCAGAATGCATCTCAATGGAGAGACAGAGCTTATATACACCCAGCAGCGGCTATGAGTCATGGTGGAAAAACCCGAGAAGTAGCCGGTGACTAGTTCCGTTGCTAGGATACGGCGGGCAATGGAATGCGGATACGCTTGGTTGCTAGGGAAGGCGGTAACAGGTGGTGGCGTGGCTACGCAGTTAGGCAGTTGTAGGGGAGAAGTCCACTACAAGCTCATGGCATCAAAGGTGACATCCTTAAATGGATTAGGGCGTGGTTACAGGACAGGAAACAGCGAGTGAGCATTAACGGCACTAAGTCCCATTGGAGCAACGTCACAAGTGGAGTTCCCCAAGGCTCAGTACTTGGACCATTATTGTTTATTATATACATAAACGACATAGATATCGGCATAGACAGCAACATAAGTAAATTTGCTGATGATACTAAAATAGGACGTGTTATCAAATCTGACGAGGACTCGGCAAAACTACAGGAGGATCTAAACAAATTTTTCGAATGGTCTGAAAAATGGCAGATGAAATTCAACATTGACAAATGTAAAGTACTCAGTATAGGGAATGTAAACAGGGAAACCAGATACCAGATGAACAACGATGCCATAGAGAAATCCGACTGCGAGAGAGATTTAGGAGTAATGATAAGTAGGAACCTTAAGCCAAGTAAACAATGTGTTTTTGCTCGTAACAAGGCTAATAAAGTACTTGGGTTCATACAAAGGAGTGTTAGTTACAAGACTAGCGAGGTCATCCTAAAACTGTATCTTGCTCTTGTGAGACCACACCTGGATTACGCAGTCCAGTTCTGGTCACCGTATTACAGAATGGATATAGAATCCTTGGAAAGAATCCAGAGGAGAATGACAAGACTAATCCCGGGTATCAGGAACCTTGAGTATAGAGACAGGTTAAAGCATCTTAATTTGCACTCCCTTGAGAGACGTAGAGCGAGGGGCGACCTGATAGAGGTGTATAAATGGAAGGCAGGGCTAAACAAAGGGGACATTACAAAGGTACTCAAATTATCCAACCAGGAGCGAACTCGTAACAATGGTTTTAAATTGGACAAATTTAGATTTAGGCGTGAAATAGGTAAACACTGGTTTGGAAACAGAGTAGTGGATGAATGGAACAAGTTACCAAATATCATCATTAACTCGAATACGCTGAATTGCTTCAAACATAGGTTGGATGCTCATATGAGCAATAGGGGTTGGGTGTAAACGGGTGTAGTGGAATTCTCCCCTAACGCTGTTTGTCGCTACCTAGCCGACCCCACCTATTCCCCAGTGTATGCCTCGTGACCTAGGTCAACCAGCGCCGCCATACACCACGGAGCGGGGGTCAACTACTAAGCCACGCCTACCCCCGCTATTTAAGACCTGACCTCGCGGTGATCTGCCTCTCGCTCTCTCGCTGACTCTCTACATACAGCTACAGCCAGCAACACCTCCTCCGCCGCTGCCCGGCTGGCCTCGCTCCTCCGCCTGCCTGGCGAGCATGGCGACCCACAAGCTGTCCTCCTGTGAGCATCCTCACCAACCAGCTCTCTCTACATCACGCTTGTAACCACGCTGCCTTCCCAGCACCAAGCTGCATTGTACATTCAATACAACATGTATATAGAGAGCACATTGTGAGTTTCCTTTCTCCATTCCATCCTGAGTGTGAACCAAACAATTCCATACCCCACACGGGACTGCCCAGTATGGGCCAATAGGCCCGCTGCAGTTTCCTCCATTCTTATGTTCTTATGTTCTTATATATATATATACTGTATATATTTACTAAACTAAAGTTTTAAAGATGGAGATATATCTTCCTTACTAAAGTGAATTTTTGTCAATATAATTTTTATGTTTATAAGCAAATGATCAAAGTTAATAAAATGTAAGTACAAGTATTATTTAAACAAATTAATACTCATTGATTGGAAACATGGCTTCGTTATTTCCTGAATTATGGGTTTCGGGATTGGAACTGGGAAATGGGAGTCAGTAACGGGCTTCGGACCGCACAGTGAGAGGCAGACGAAGCTTTTTTTTATGAATGATGGAATGACTTCATCCGAAATTCAACTTTATAAAGAGTGCTCCTTAAAAATCCTCGTGCGAAAAAATATATGGACAATCTAAATATCGAAGTTCCGTTCATCATTATGAAACTATTGCCATCCAAAATTTCTGTAGACATTATCATCTTCACATGATGGGAAAATTCATTGAGGATTATATTTTAGAACTATTACAAGTAAATTTACCTGAAATATACAATATCGGAAATTCGAAATTTATGTTATTAACTTGACAAAGTTTCTTTTAAAACAATATAGATTTACTCCTATTGGAATCTCGCTCTATTGTTTACAAAATGGACAAAGTCTTTTATCTAATCCCTATATTGATTTGCATAACTTCATCTAGGAAATTTATTTATTTAATAAATATATCAAAGTTAATCAAAATTTGCTCTAATATAAATATTAATATTAATAAATACAACCATTCATAAGTAAATTACTTTATTTTAACTGTTGGTAGCCGGACCGGGACTGGTGAACTACAGACAGATAACAAGGTATAACCGTTCCATACAACAGATGAATTATGCACCTTCAATGAAACATCTCCTCCACCTCATTATCTAATTGGTGGGATACTTAGTCAAGATGGCTAGGAAAAAGGTAAGACATCATAGACATAAATTAGTGATAGTATATACCTTCATTATCTTTTATAAAAGCTTAATTTACCTGTATGAGGATTGGATTTTTTTTCTATTTCAAGTAGAGTATCTTATTTCTGCCTATTTATATGACTTTTCAGATCTTTAGTGACTTAAATGTCTCTCATGTTTTAAATTTTCCAATTGTAATTTGAGAGAGCAACTAGAAAATTTACTAGATAAGGAATATTATCAGCTAAGATTAACTGGTTAAAGTCCACTAAGGCATCAACATTAAAATCAATGACATGTGTAGTGTAGGGGGTATTATTTTAGTTAAGGTCATCGTGGGAATGGTTATTATTCGGGTTAACACATCTTCAAATCGCATAGAAGCACTTACTTTTAGGGCAATTTCTACCTCATATATACATTCCTTGGTAAATTTGCACTTCCACCTCCCACTCTGTTAGAAAGTAAAAAATATATTTTTATAGTGTATTTGTGTGTGTTTAAACCGAATATGACCTTCATTTCCGTCGGAAATTGGCCGGGTTTTTTTTATCAATTTTTTTTCGTGGGACATTTTTCGAAAAAAATAATGGCTAAGTGAATAAAAAATACACCAAAACACACTAGAAAACCAAAAACCAAACCTAACCTAACCTAACTGACTCTCACCATATGATGGAATCACCTATTTCTTACTTTATTGGCCTGGTTCTTGTTCGTCGTTGGATTTTGAGATTCTTACACAACGCCACATATGTTGTTCTTTGCAATATTTACATTCAGTCTTGCACTTAAGACACTTTACTGAGGTTGGAAGAACACCATGCGATCAAAAAAATGCTATAGTTTCTTCGTTTTTTCCCAAAAACTCTCAATCAGCTCCATATAATTGAAGTGACACCCATTGCAGACTTCCATGGTCGGAAATGAAGTTGAATTTCGAAATATGAGAGACCCAAAATAAAAATCGATTTTGATTGGGCCAAAAATACCGCGAATTAAACCACAAATCACTTTAATTGGTTTAAAAAAAAACGCTTCTGATTGGTCGCGTGACGTGTACGGGAACGCATGCGCATGATGATTTATGAAGGAGACACGCAGTGTGGGAGGTGAGGTAGGCGATAATGGCAGAAGATTAATGGAAGAAAATCGAGAAAATTTTGGATATGCCATCACCGTTATTATACATTTGCGACGGTAATGTAATAGAAGAAAATGATCTTATAATTAGACGTCTTATTAGAATATGATAATAGATTAGTGGTAGGAATGTGGAATGTGTAAGCGCAAAAATACCCATTCCTCAACCCTTAAAGCCTCTTGGAAACATGTTTCTTTCAGAAAAATCTCACAAGTGAGGAACGCCTAAAAAAATATATAAAAAATTCTCGATCTGCCAGGCTCTCCGCAAGGGGAAAATAGCTGTTTTTGATGAAGGATGACTTGCATCTTTTTTTTTTAAACGACGCTTTTCCCATGGAAATGAAGGCCAGATCTGAACAAAACACATCAAAATACATAAAACATGAAACATCTCGAGGGTGTGCTAAAATTAATAATTACCCTGGGAATCTTAGGATTTTAGCTTTGGAATCAGTAGTTTAGACAATTCTAAGACAATTTTCTACTAGGTCGTTTCCCTCACAAACAACTTACATATGCCGAGGGGGAAGGGGGCAGAGCCCCCCAGTGAGTAGGTTAGGTCAGGTCATTTGCAAGCGAAACGTCATAGAAGAAAATTGTCTTAGAATTGTCTAATCTGCTGATTCCAACCATTAAATTCCTGAAACTCCCAAATGACCAAAACTAAAACTTTACTGATTAGGGACCTGTTAAAATTGTGTTTATTTTTAACTTGAAAAGGATTCCCCAAAAAGTTGACCAAGAAATTAATAACAACTAGTTTTTTTCTAGTGTATTTGCTCCCCAATTACCAACAATATTGGTTCCACAGCGTTGGCAGAGCTTTGAAGTCGAGGGAAATTGTGGAGTAAAAACACACAAAGCCATGAAGAAACAAAACCAAACGAAACCTTCTACCTTAATTAATAGATGCTAGAGGATAAAGTGTTGCTACTTGTAGGAGGAAGTGGTGAAGTATAGTCTTGTGATCATTGTATTCAGCTTGGAACATGTACTGAGCAAAATATTGTCGGTAATGTTCCTTCTTATTGCCTGCACAAAGCACCCAACTCTTGATATCTTTCCACAATCGTTGTAGATTTTGCATATGAATGCCTGCAGCACTTCACAGAAATTGGCAGAATAACATGAGGTTTAAAAATGTCAATGGCAGCGAGTTCCTTTTCAAATATACGATGACTCGTTTGACAAGATAGAAAGACCACCAGTGTAGAGAGAAACCATCTTGCAACTAGCCAACCAAAATTGAAAACTCTGAAGGTGTCCAAGAGTTTCACATGACACAGAGAGCAACACTGATTGGCAGGACATAGTCATGTGACACCACATAGTGTACCGAAATGGGGGGAGCGACAGGGGCAGTTGGCCCCCCCCCCCCCCCCCCCCCCTTGAGCTAATAAATTATTCCAAATAAACCATTTTTAACAAAATGAAAAGAAAAAATAATTACAATATTGAAATAACTAAAAATAATAGCATCACTAACTAGCAGTGGCTAGTTAATCATCTTTAATTGAATGATAAGCTCATCATGAATGTACAGAAAAATATTAATCATCTCTTATTTCAACAGTGCCTTGGTATGTTTAGTTCAAAGTTCGTCTCCCTTGACAAATATCTGGGTACGCCACTGTGACAAGAAGACTTACGGTGATTGGCAGAACATAGTCGTGTGAGTCAGATGGAAACAGAATCTCCCGCTAAAATATAATGTCGTGAAGGCCAAGTTCCAAAAGATGAGGCTTTATTCAAGAAAAACCATGATCACCTACAACAAAGAAAATGTATATTTATATACATATACCTGTATACATAACCCATCAAACTCAATAACTTATCAGTTACAGGAAACATGACTAAAATGAAATTAACATTAAAATGATACATGTAACCCATTAAGAAAATCATCACAATATGCTCCGCTAACTAAGATCAACTGAGCAAATAAAAGAAAAATATATACAGTTGGTCCTCCTATTACGCGGTCCCGCATTCCGCGTTTCACCGTTAACGCGGTGCCTTGCCAGAACCTAACATTTTCACATTCTGCGGTCGTGAACCCCATTACGCGGAGAGCGGCTGGCAAGCCGCGCCATTTTTGGATCCAAACCTCCCGCCATCCGCCATGTTGTGTAAGAGGCGCGAAAATGGTGCGCACAAGGTCGCCCAGTCACCAAAACATTACCGAGTTCTTCACCCGCCACCCACTACAGCCGGCCCAAGTCAGTGATAGTGATAATTATAGTGAGGATATGGACTTATATGAACTTTCGGGGGTTTGACAAAGAGGCCCTGCAAGCCTCTGTGGTGGATAGTGATACAATTGATACAAGTGATACAGGTGAGGGCCAATAATCTGCCCTCTGCCTCGGAACCAACCGCCCATCCCCGTGTGCCCAGCCATCTTTTCTACTAATGTAAGTGTTAAAAAACCTAATATTATTGATATTTCTCTTAATTATTAATTGTGTGTGCATGCCATCATAAAGTTAAGATAATATTTTTACAACAACATAGTTGTGTGTCGTCAAAAAGTGGAGTTTGGGGATCGGCCCGGACTCCATTTCAATTAATCCCATATGTTATGTTATTCACTTTACGCGTTTCTCACTTTCCGCGGTACCCTCCGGGTTACATTAACCGCGTAATATGAGGACCAACTGTAATACCAATGAATGAAAATACATAAATGCAATGTTGCATCTGCCTAGCTAAGCCATACACAGCAATTAGAGGTTCAGATGTTTAGGTGGTTTCTTAAGACGCTCAGACCTGCGTAGAGGCATCCTACTCCATGGAGAATAAGCAACAGGCTGATGTGGTAACTGTGATTCTACTACAGGCAAGTCAGCAGATCCAGGTCTTGTGTTCTGAGTCGCTGGACCAAGTTCGGCACTCTTGTCGATCTAGCTAAGGTGGTGCCTCAGAGCTGTTAGGAACCTGCAGAGCATGGTCATTAGTGTCCGCAGACACACCTGGCAAGCCCCCTCTCGGCGCTAGATCTTGAACTAATACAGTTGTTTCCTTGCCATCAGCAAAGCACACGTGAGCATACTTAGGGTTTGCTTCAAGAAGCTATGCCTCATTGACAGCAGGATCGTACTTAGACTGTTTGACGTGACGCCTTACAAGAACAGGTCCTGGTGAAGAAAGCCAAGTTGGAATGTATCATCCACTAGTTGACCGATGCTGGAAGTTGAATAAAGTTCGTGCGGTGTGCCGTTTGTTGCAGTTGACAGTAATGTACGTACTGAATGCAGTGCATCTTGTAGGATGCGTTCCCAGTGGGTGATGGGTAAGCGTTAAGTTTTGAGTGCAAGAGTCACAGCCTTCCAAATTACTTTATTGTAGCGTTCACACTGGCCATTTTTTTGAGGATTGTAGGGAGTGGTTCGGCTGGTAGAAATCCCGTGGCTATGTAAAAAAGTCATGAACTTCTGAGGACATGATGGCAGTAGTCCTTTGAAGTCGATATTGAACCTTTCAAATGGATGTGTAGCTTTGACCAAATGAGACATTTCTGGCTGATAGAACCTCCCCTTACACTCAGCACAAATGGAGCATGAAGAAGTAACTTTCCTCATATCGTGTACTGAGAAAGGGAGGTTTCATGTTCTACCAAAGTGAACCATTCCTGTGATTCCAGGGTGGCAAAGAGAATTATGTAACTTGACCGACATATTGGAACTGATGGCAGAACAGTACGCCCTGGAAAAAGTATCAGCCGGAACATTATCTTTGCCAGGACGGTACTGTACAGGATGTCAAAACTGTATCAGGCAAGCTCGATCCTCCACCTCTGAATTTTATCATTCTTGATCTTGCCAGACTGTTTAGCATTAGGCATGATTGTCACTGATTTTTGGTCATTGGCAAGGGTGAAGTGACATCCAGTTAGATTGTGTTGTCATTTGCACAGTGCTTCAACAATGACATATGCCTCCTTTTCTACAGCAGAGTGTTTGCATTCACTTGCAGTCAGTGTCCTAGAAAAGAAGGCCACTGGTCTACCTGCTTGATTTAAGGTGGCAGCAATTGCAATATCTGAGGCATCAGTCTCTATGACAAATGGAATTGTTTCATCAATGGAATATGCTACTTCATTTTCTATTTCACTTTTCAAGCATTCAAAAGCCTTAGCAGCTGTCTCCAAAAGTGGAAATCTCTTAGCTTGAGTGAGAGGAGCAATCTTTTCCGAGTAATTTTCAATCCACTGTGAGAGAACATACCAGCAGCACGGTATAGCGAATTTGTATCCTGGGGAAGAGGAAGTTCTCGCAGTGGCTTGCGTCTTTCTGAAACTGGCTTGATTTTGCCCTCTGAGATAGTGTAACCGAGAAGGTTCACAGAGGTCACAGAGAACGAACATTTGTCTGGGTTGAATGTTAAATTGAACCCTTCAACAGCCTCGATAAATCTCCTGAGATTGGAGTTATGCTCCTCCTTACTCTTTCCACAGAGATTGATATTATCCAAGTAGGCAAAAATATCAAAGAGTGCGCTATTGGCGGTAAATTGATCTATTATAAACTGAAAACAAACCACTCCATTGGTGACGCCGAATGGAATTCGACGAAACTGGTAGCTTCAAAAGTGGTATATGGTTTGTCTTCATCTCGTATGGGAACTTGGTGGTACGCAGATTTCAGGTCAATTGTGCTAAAGAATTTTTACTGAGCTACAGTGTTCACCAGTTCATCAATCTTAGACAGTGGGTAGGCAATAACTAGGCATCCAATAGTGTGTAACAGTTTATGGTCTGCGAGTAGTCCGCCACCATACATTTCTTGTGTTGCTCATTAGTAGTGACTACAGCTTGAGCTCGCCATGGTGAAATGGTGAGCTCAATAATGCTTTCTGTGAGAAGCCTCTTTATTTCTGACTCAATGAACTTCATATCTGGAGCACTGTATTTTCTTGATTTAGTTGCAGTAGGTTTACAGTCTTTAGTGAGACTTCCAAAAAATGGAGGAGAAACTGAAAAAGTTGCTAGTCCACACACATTTAAAGGAGGTTTGTCCATCAAACCTCACACATACACTTTGTGTTGTTTCATAAAATTCTGGCCCAAGATGACATAACAACATAGGTCAGGCAATATAGATAGTTTTACATTATGATATATATGGCCCTCCAGTTCTACATATACTTGACAGTAACCAGATATCTTAGTGCTCAGTGAAGTAGAAGCCTGGTAGAGCCTGGGTGCTCATACATAGGTGGTGCTTACTAACGAGAGACTGACACACAAAACTCTCAGAACAGCCTGTATCCATAAGAGCTTTGACTTGTCTCCCGTTTACTTTGATCATGACAGTAGCTTTCAAGAGACTTTCTGAACATAAGCAGTCATTCCTGCTAGAGTGGGATATTGAAGAGCAGCATATGTTGATGATGATTTTGCTGACCTGCACACCTTCCCGAAATGATCCTTCTTGCCATTCATGTTGCAGATAGCTTCGCGTGTTGGACAATTCTGGCGAGGGTGTCTGCTGCATCCACAGAAGAAACATTTCTGCCCGTTTTGGACAGCAGCTGACATATGACAGGTGTCTTCATTTAATTTGTCATTATTTGTAGCAGATACTGTATCCTCACTTGAACATGTCACTGCTGCATTGAAGGTTGTCTGTAGTGTAGCATATGACTCTGAGCTCTTTTGCACTTGATCAAGAACTCATGCTTGATCGAATGCTGTTGAAAGATCAAGAGTCTTGTTTTCTAGAAGTCTCTGGCGAATAACATTCGACAGCAAACCGCTAATGAAAACATCACGATTTGCTTCCTCTCTACATTTCTCAGCACTGACTGCCTTATAATTACAGTCTTCAATTAGGTGTTTCAGTGCCTGCAGAAATTCATGCAATGTCTCTCGTGATTGTTGTCAACGGGTGCTAGTAGGTGTCTGGCATAGATTTCATATTTAGGTTTTACATACCTGTTTTGCAAAGTTTCTATATCTATTTCATATGTCGCACAGTCGGAAATATACTCGTACACAGAAGGAGCAAAATAGTCAGTAAGCACAATCAGCTTGTTAGGAGAGTGTTGCTGGATGGCTGTAGGAAAGTTGTTGAATGTCTTGTACGGTACCAGTGCTTTCATTCCTTTCCTGCTGTGCTGGAATTGGGGTTGGCCTCAAATCGCTCAGGTCACAGGAACTTATCCATAGTGCTTCAGAATTATGCTTGGAGACTTGCTTGAAGTTTTTGTTGAATAAATTGTTATTAAAGCTAAGTTCCAAAAGATGAGGCTTTATTCAACAAAAATTATAATCACCTACAACAAAGAAAATACAGTTGGGTCTCCCATTACGCGGTTAATGTAACCCGGAGGGTACCGCGGAAAGTGAGGAACGCGTAAAGTGAACAACATAACATATGGGATTAATTGAAATGGAGTCCAGGCCGATCCCCAAACTCCACTTTTTGACGACACACAACTATGTTGTAGTAAAAATATTATCTTAACTTTATGATGGCATGCACACACAATTAATAATTAAGAGAAATATCAATAATATTAGGTTTTTTAACACTTACATTAGTAGAAAAGATGGCTGGGCAAACGGGGATGGGCGGTTGGTTCCGAGGCAGAGGGCAGATTATTGGCCCTCACCTGTATCACTTGTATCAATTGTATCACTATCCACCACAGAGGCTTGCAGGGCCTCTTTGTCAAACCCCCCAAAGTTCATATAAGTCCATATCCTCACTATAATTATCACTATCACTGACTTGGGCCGGCTGTAGTGGGTGGCGGGTGAAGAACTGGTAATGTTTTGATGACTGGGCGACCTTGTGCGCACCATTTTCGCGCCTCTTACACAACATGGCGGATGGCGGGAGGTTTGGATCCAAAAATGGCGCGGCTTGCCAGCCGCTCTCCGCGTAATGGGGTTCACGACCGCGGAATGTGAGCATGTTAGGTTCTGGCAAGGCACCGCGTTAACGGTGAAACGCGGAATGGGGGACCGCGTAATGTGAGGATTGACTGTATATATTTATATACTGTACATATACCTGTATACATAACCCATCAAACTCAATAACTTATGAGTTACAGGAAACATCACTAAAATGAAATTAACATTAAAATGATACGTGTAACCCATTAAGAAAATCATCACCTATAAGTTCTTGAGTGAACTCGAAAAGTCTAAATTATAAATTTGTGACAGAAACGTAATAGAATAAAATTAAATAAATTCTCTATCTTCCTATATAAATATACTGTACTGTAAATATGAAGTTCTGTGGTTGACCTTTTCCAAATCTTAACCTTTAACTTTACTTATGCACTCTTGATGATGGTTTTTAGGTACATTATGCAGTTTTAATTTAACCCTTTCACCGCATTTCACGCGCTTGCCATCTTATTCTGGCTACTGCCAGATGATTTTATTCAGCTTAGGGTGACCTCCCACTGTGAAAGGGTTACCGTAAGTGTTTGTTTTAATGCTTAGAATCCTTTATGTTGGAACAAAAAGATAAATTACTGTACAGTGGTCCCTTGGTTAACGAACACAATTCATTCCAGAAGGTCATTCGTTAACCAAAAATTTCGTTAACCGAAACCATTGTTTCAATGGGATTTTGGGTAATTGGTTCCAACTCACCGAAAATTACATACAAAGTAAAAAAAAATGCAGAAAAGTACACTTTCTTTGACATGTGTATGTAGAAGGCTCCTGGTTGATGATGATGATGATGATGATGATGGGAATTAGAAGTGGGGGTGGAGGAGAAGGGAGAAAAGAAGGAAGTGGGGGTGGAAGAGAAATCACCCCATGTTTTGATACTGTCATTTCACCCATAAAATTTTAAGTTCACTAGGTGTAATTCAAGATTATTTTATTTAAATCAACACTGCACTGAGCTGTATATTGTCAATATGTTAAATAAATTTCAGAATGACCAATAATTGTACTGTAAAAACGTAAAAATACTCTGTGTTCAAGAGACCCACAAGCAAGATGTTTTCTCCACTTAATAGCGATACAAACTGAGGCTTTGGTGGGTGAGTGAAGTGGCTGATTGGCGCATCAAAAACTAGTTCCCTGTACTGCAATTATGTTAAATAAGTGTTAAAATGACTAAAAATTTAAATATAAAACTTGAAAAATTCTTGAATATTACAACCTTCTTGATATTTACTCCAATTTTAACGAATATAAGACCTAGAACCGATTTCTGTATTAGCGGACAAATCTTCCAGCATGTGAGCAAGCCAAAGCATTACAAAACATTTTCGTAAAAATTTAGTTAACCGAATTTAATATTCTTATGGAAGGTAATTCGTTAACCGAGGCGTTCATTAACCGAGGGACCACTGTACTTTGGATTTACTTAAGAAGCAATAAATAAGCATAATTTCCTGGGTTAACGAGCCACCTAAGGAAAAATGGCTATACAGTAGTTGCAAACTTACCTCAAGAATAGAGCAAATTGGATGGAGGAATAACACTTTCCCTATTCAGGACTTGATTCCTAGTTTACTCTTCGTAAAGAAATAAAATAACCATTGGCACATGCTGTCGCCATCTTTGTTTACATGAGCATCAGGATGCATTTATGTTGTCCGAAGGTTGTGTAGACATTAATGATAATGATACAGTACGTCCTCACCTAATGTCGGAGTTACGTTCCTAAAAATGCGATGTTATACGAAACAACGTTAAGCGGATCAATTTTCCCCATGAGAAATAGATAAAATGCGAGAGTTATGTTCCTGAGCCTCCCTTTGCCCCATGAAATACATTACATATACAGAAAATCATTGCCATTTCTATAGAAAATAATGCATACATATGCAACTACTAAGTTTGTATTGGTACTCACCGATGGACGGAGGTGGTAGAGCAAGTGGGTGGTGGGTAGTGAAGCAGAGGAGGTGGATGGCAGGAGGGGAGGAGTATGGCAGGAGGGAGAGGAGGAGGGTTCTGAGTCACTGAGACTCTGCGCCAAGCTGGGAGAGCATAGCACAGCCAGACGAGAGAGGGCAGTGCACCGTAAAATGTAGTCTGTGACACCGCAAAACGATGTAGTACAGTATTAGATCACCGGGACGTTAAATGAATTTTTGGTGTAAAGTTTAGCGACGTAGTACCGAAAGAACATTAAGCGTGGACTTAATATATTCTGTTTCATACTCACTAATAACAAACAACAGCTACAGCAGCAGCAGGAGCATTAGAAATTTGGGAACGATTTAGTAGAGACCATAGAGTAGCTACATACAGTATTCGAAAGTCACAAGCATAGGTTTTTCCTAGGTTTTTGATGGTGAATTAAAAGAATATGAACTTTATTTTTGGCAAAAGTGATTATTTATGGAGATATGACCCACAAGCAATGATGATTGTTGTATCAGTGAAATTGTGGGTAAACACTAGTCAAACATTTAGCAACCTGACCTAACCTTTCCTAACATGGGATAAAACTTAATTATAAATAAAGCTGACCGTATTTAACCAATGGAGGAGCAATAAAAGTTATTCTAAGCTCTGTTGTACAGTATTTCACACAAAGCCTGTTCCTTCATCTTATTCTTAAGCAACGGGATCCTCCACTGGGGATAACCAATGCCAACTCTGTATATGGTCGTACTGTAGTAGCATTTTACAGACTCCACCTAGAAAGCGTGAGGCTTTCAGAAATTCATTCATATGTGGTACAGTATACATATATAAAGGACCATAAGATATGACATTAAAGTACTGTAATTTATTCTTAATTTCAAAGATAATATTTATGATGCCAGCAATTCCAACTTCTGTTGGAATCACACACAAACAGACTACATCCTTGACCACAGGAGGATCAAGACCTATCAGGCGCTGCTCCTGCTGTGCAGCTGCCCCCCTTAGCCGATGTTCGGCCCATTCCACAAGTCCCTCTCCACCGGGATATCTACATAATCAAAAGTGACAATTTCGTTTCGGAAAGAAGTGGGATCTGTGATGAACAGTGTTTAAGCCAGTGAACTCGGCACTAGACAGTTCCAAGGAGAGCAGTGACCCACCAGTGAGATAAGTACCCCTGGGAACCTACCGCCATCTTCTGACCAGGTGGTGTTAATCGGTTAACCATGAGAACAAAAGTAGGTCGGCTTTACACCTGACTACGAAATAACACAGCACCACCTAGCAGAGAGTGAGGTACTGTGACACCACACGGTGTCTCCATGACCACGTGAGGTCCTTCATATCAACGCCCGAGGACGAGTTACTGCACCACGTGAACACCACACCACCCGATGTCTCATGACTACATGAGGTCCTCATATCAACACCTGAGGACGAGTTACTGCACCACGTAAACACCACACCATCCGATGTCTCCATAACTACATGAGGTCCTCATATCAACACCTATGGATGAGTTACTGCTCCATGTAAACATCACACCACCCGATGTCTCCATGACTATGTGAGGTCCTCATATCAACACCTATGGATGAGTTACTGCATCACATGAACACCACACCACCCAATGTCTCCATGACTATGTGAGGTCCTCATGTCAACACCCGAGGATGAGTTACTGGACCACATGAACACCACACCACCCGATGTTTCCATGACCATGTGAGGTCCTTCATGTCAACACCTACTGACGAGTTACTGCATCACAAGGCCTACGTGACCTCACACGGTATGGCAAGAGACCAACTCGGGCCATCAACTGCAAACTATAATAATTTGCATGTTCAATTCATTTTCCTGCTCTTTTTAGTAATGACAGCTTTTGTGAAACAACCCACCTACCCCATGTCTTTGTACAGTTTGCCACAAGTCATTTTTGTCTAATGTATATTTTCAGCCTTCGTGCTGCAGAACTTTTTCAATAAACCGTTAATTAATAATATTATTATTATTATTATTGTTATTATTATTATTACACACACACACACACACAAATAAAATAAATAATTCACATGCATGGATATATCCATACATGCATTCATGCTCAGGTGAACAAGATGATGAATGGTGCAAGAAAAAACAAGAGAAAATCATAATAGCAACCAGGGATTTTCTTTCTATTTTAATTGATATTCTTCATGATTAGTCTCCACAATACTGTACCATTTGCACATGCATTTTTTTATTCTTACCAACCTTAGCTACCTGTTTTAACTGAGAGTTTTTTACTGTACATATTGGAACATAATCAAAAATATTATTGGCTTTATGTTGCATTATACAGTTGTACCCCACTTAACGCGGTCAATAAAACCCAGAGGGTACCGTGTTAAGTGAAAACCGCGTTAAGTGAACAACAGAACATATGGGATTAATTCCAATAGAAACTGGCCCATCCCCAAACTCCACTTTTTCCGACACAATACCTATGTTCTAGTAAAAATAACATCTTAATTTTATGATGGTACATGCACACAATTAATACTTAAGAGAAATAGAGAAATGCAGTCGCCACGTTAATGTCCATTCAAATAATGGACTCGACTCCCTCCCCCTCTTCTCACAGTACACTGCTGGCTCTTCCCTCTCTGAGAAATTTTGGGGGGAAAACCAAGTATAGTAATAAATAATACCTCAAAATAAAGTTAGGATAATATAATTGACATTTCTGGATTCCTTGTAAGACCAGGAATATTTTGAATACAAATGTCATATATTTTGCACAAAAGATAACATATTTACTCAGAATAAACTTTACATCTAAAATTTGTATGTCTAATGCAAAATCTATGATGTTTATATTCAAAATGATCACCAAATTGTAAGAATTCCAGCAATGTAAATTATATTCTGGCCGGGTAATTTGTATGAATTTTATGAGCTAAAACAAATATCTTCAGTTAATAAAAAAAAAAATATTCTTCACAACACTATCTGTCAATCAAACTACCCCAACTTGCCTCCCCCCCTCTTCCAACCACGCGGTCAGTCCCAACCCTCCCCCCCACCAATCCTCCCTTCAAGAGTTTTTAGCATTTAGTATTAAATAATACCTCAGATTAAAGTTAGGATAATATAATTGACATTGCTGGATTCCTTGAAAGCCCAGGAATATTTTGAATACAAATGTCATATATTTTGCACAAAAAATAACATATTTACTCAGAATAAACTTAATATCTAAAATTTGTATGTCTAATGCAAAATCTATGACGTTTATATTCAAAATGATCACCAAATTGTAAGAATTCCAGCAATGTAAATTATATTCTGGCCGGGTAATTTGTATGAATTTTATGAGCTAAAACAGGCAGTCAGGCCGGGTGGGGGGTGGGGGGAATCTAAAAATAGCGCTCGAGCCGGACACTCACCGCGTATATGTGGAAAAAACCCGCGTTAAGTGAAAGTTCAGCTCTGGCAAGGCACCGCGTATATGGTAAAACGCGCTAAGTGAAACCGCGTTAGGCGGGGTAATACTGTAATGATATAGTACCTGTAATTTTAGAGGTTGCCCAGACCCTTATATACAAATTACTCAGCACATATATCCAATGATCAGTTAATCGCCGTAGTATTGCCCCCAAAATAACATGCAGAGTAATTACAGTATATCATATTGGTTTTCAATGTTTTCTAGTGTAGACTAATATTTTTCACTGGTCAACAGATTCGCAGCACCAGTTCAGAATCAGCGAGTTCAACGAGTGGCTCCTCCTCATCCTCTTCAACATCATCCTCCTCTTCATCATCTTCATCATCATCTGACTCATCTTCATCCTCAGACACTGACCAGTCTTCAGCAGTCTCGACTAGGTGGGTAATGATATATGAGGTATGTGGGTAAATAGTTTTCAGGGACTTGGGCTGTAAGTACTTTAATATTAAAAGAATTTATGGAGGTTTCAATGTACACTACTGTACAAACGTTTTTCATTTTTTATTTGATATACAGTACAGCATATAATTTTCTGATAATTTTTTGATTTACTGGTCATCAGCTATGACCTTTAAGAATGCTGCAATTAAATTAATTTTGTGTTCATCTGTGACGCAAGATGGTTTGAATACTTCTAAGCTTTTTTCCCAAGCAATGGGAAGATTATTATTCCTAACATGAATGAACAGGGCACTGCTTTCAGATGCTGTTCTGATAAATAAACCTTAGTGGTGGTCAGTACAAAACTGATAATATGTTTCATAAATTTATTTGTCAGTGGCCCAAGGTTAAAAATACTTTGAAAACCTTAGAGCTAGATGTAGGATAGTTATTTAGTGGGTCCCATATTTTTTACCTGACCTGACCTGACTAGTCACGTCGCCCCCTTTCTCTTAAGCTCCTCTATGTGTGTGTTGGTGTTGGTGTGGGGATTAGTGGATGACATCATTATGACCTGACCTCATGTTTAATAAGGTCACCCTGTATATTTAAGGCTCTCTCTGTCCATGTAATCCAGTTGCCTCTGAAGATGTCTTGAATAAAGACGAAAGCTAAGGTGCTCCGTTGTTTCCCCTTTCCCTGTGTGATTTTATCAAGATATATATATATATATATATATATATATATATATATATATATATATATATATATATATATATATATATATATATATATATATATATACACACTTCATTTTTAGTCCATTTAACACGCGGACTTTGAACATATTATCAACGACCTCACCAGCAAGGAATCGAACCCTCGACCTACTGGGTGGCCCTAGGGAACGCTTACCGGCTAGCCCACAAGGACACTAAAAGCAGTTCTAGACTCTGTTATATTTCACACAAAGCCTGTTCATCGAGCTGATGGCGCCGTGAACCTCATTGGGAAACTGCCCGTGCCTCGTATGTGGTGTCAGTAGCATTTTACCGAATCCAGCTGGTATGAAACGCGAGGTACATATATATACTTCATTTTTAGTCCATTTAACACGCGGACTTTGAACATATTATCAACGACCTCACCAGCAAGGAATCGAACCCTCGACCTACTGGGTGGCCCTAGGGAACGCTTACCGGCTAGCCCACAAGGACACTAAAAGCAGTTCTAGACTCTGTTATATTTCACACAAAGCCTGTTCATCGAGCTGATGGCGCCGTGAACCTCATTGGGAAACTGCCCGTGCCTCGTATGTGGTGTCAGTAGCATTTTACCCAATCCAGCTGGTCGAGGGTTCGATTCCTTGCTGGTGAGGTCGTTGATAATATATATATATATATATATATATATATATATATATATATATATATATATATATATATATATATATATATATATATATACAGTTGGTCCTCGTATTACGCGGTTAATGTAACCCGTAGGGTACCGCGGAAAGTGAGAAACGCGTAAAGTGAATAACATAACATATGGGATTAATTGAAATGGAGTCCGGGCCGATCCCCAAACTCCACTTTTTGACGACACACAACTATGTTGTAGTAAAAATATTATCTTAACTTTATGATGGCATGCACACACAATTAATAATTAAGAGAAATATCAATAATATTAGGTTTTTTAACACTTACATTAGTAGAAAAGATGGCTGGGCACACGGGGATGGGCGATTGGTTCCGAGGCAGAGGGCAGATTATTGGTCACCTGTATCACTTATATCAATTGTATCACTATCCACCACAGAGGCTTGCAGGGCCTCTTTGTCAAACCCCCAAAGTTTATATAAGTCCATATCCTCACTATAATTATCACTATCACTGACTTGGGCCGGCTGTAGTGGGTGGCGGGTGAAGAACTCGGTAATGTTTTGATGACTGGGCGACCTTGTGCGCACCATTTTCGCGCCTCTTACACAACATGGCGGATGGCGGGAGGTTTGGATCCAAAAATGGCGCGGCTTGCCAGCCGCTCTCCGCGGAATGTGAAAATGTTAGGTTCTGGCAAGGCACCGCGTTAGCGGTGAAACGCGGATTGTGGGACCGCTTAATAGGAGGACCAACTGTGTATATATATATATATATATATATATATATATATATATATATATATATATATATATATATATATATATATATATATATATATATATATATATAATATATATATATATATATATATATATATTTTATGAAAATCCACAATGAAAACGTGGATAAGATAAATCTTGATAAAATCACACGGGAAAATGGAAACAACGGAGTACCTTAGCTTTCGTCTTCATTCAAGCTAAGGTACTCCGTTGTTTCCATTTTCCCGTGTGATTTTATCAAGATATATATATATATATATATATATATATATATATATATATATATATATATATATATATATATATATATATATATATATATATATATATATATATATATATATATATATATATATATATATATTAACCATGCAAGTCTACGGACTTGGCGCACCCTCATTCGCTGTACGCTGTCACGAGCATTCAAACTTTCACCGGGCACGAAGGGCCCGCAATCACTTGTGTGGGTGTGTGTGTGTTTGTATATATATAGGTGCATGTGATCTAGGTATATGCTGATAACCACCTATGCGACTTACGTCTGTTCGACTTTACGACCGGCGGTACGACAGTTTTGGCCCCAGCCTCCTGGCGCTGCCGGGAGCTGGAGCCGCGCGCATCCCCGCGCTCAATTACAAACACGCAGTGATTTACTTAAACCTGACGACCGTAACAATAATGAACAGAGAAAATGTTGATAAAATATGACTTAAAGATGATTATATTATCATTACACATTATAATATACGTAAGGTAATTAAATTGTACTGTAGTATGCAGTGATTTACTTAAACCTGACGACCGTAACAATAATGAACAAAGAAAGTGTTGATAAAATATGACTTAAAGATGATTATACAGTATTATCATTACACATTATAATATACGTAAGGTAATTATAACATAGGCCGACTTACGACCAGATCAACTTACGACCGGGCGGCCGTAACCAATCTAGGTCGTAAGTCGACGACTACCTGTACATACATACATACAGTCAACCCTCGCTTTACGCGGTCCCACTTTACGCGTTTCCACGTTTACGCGGTACCCTGCCGAAACCGGAATGCTCACTTTCTGTGGTGCGTGTACCCCTTTACGCGGAGAGCGGCTGGCGGTCCTCTCGTGCCGTGCCATTTTTGGATCCAAACCTCCCGCCATCCGCCATGTTGTGTAAGCGGCTCGAGTAGGTTGCGCAGTGTATGTCTTTGTTGCGTTATCAGTGACGTCATATGACGTAGCGGACTGTGATTGGGCAAAGCATCCTTACCTCCCTCCCTGCTAGCTGTGATTGGTTTAATGTAGTACTATGACGTGCCCCGCCGCGGGAGCGTTCAAGCCCCTCGACCTACCGCGTCAGTTACACCCCTCCAGGCTACACCGTGTATATCGGTATCCATTGTTCCATAAGAATGGCTTCCTCCGGACCACCACCTCCACAAAGAAACCTTGCATTACCTGGACCCAGCCGCCCTAAGCCAAAGAAGACACGACGTTCCTTAAGCTACGAAATTAAATATAAGATCATACAAGAGTTGGAGAAAGGATCAAGACAGGTTGATCTCGCGCGCCAGCATGGTGTTAACGAGCCTACGATCAGGACAATTAAGAAGGATGCAGCCAAGATAAAGGAGCACATGAACATCACAAAGTCTACAGGTGCTTCTATGATCAAGTATTGCCACAACCAGGTGCTTCTCAAGACAGAAAAATTACTTGTGAGCTACTTGGTGCGTCAGGCGCGACGGAACATGGCGGTGGACACGCGCTCAGTTAAGGAGTACGCACGTGAACTGTATGCTGCAGTGTCAAAAAAGATGGGAATTACAGAGCCCAAACCCTTTAATGCTTCCTCTGGGTGGTTACAGAGGTTTAAGTAGAGAAACAAGATCACCAATATCAACATTGGTGGTGAAGAAGCTAGTGCTGACCGTGTTGCGGATAGGGAATTTCCTCCGTTTTTACGTGAGATTATGGAGGAAGGACATTACACCGACGACCAGGTGTTTAACATGGACGAATCTGGTCTTTTTTGGAAAAAGCTACCTTCCAAGACCTTCGTTGTAAAGAATGCCAGCATGTGTCGGGGCCGGAAGTTGCAGAAGGAGCGCATCACTGTCCTGTTTACCACCAATGCCTCCGGTACCTGTAAGATTAAGTTATCGGTGATCCACACAGCACGCAAGCTGCACGCCTATAAGAGCATGGACATGACCAAGCTAAATGTCCACTGGCTGACCGCACGTAAGGTGTGGATGTTCTCTACACTGTCCCTCTCCTGGTTTGATGACTGTTTCGTTCCCGATGTGAAGAAATTCTGTGAGCAACGTAATGTGCCATTCAAGATTTTGTTGCTGCTGGACAACGCACCAGGACACTCGCCCCTACTGTTAGATCGTCACCCCAACGTAAAAGTGGTCTTCCTTCCTCCCAACACTACTTCTATATTACAGCCCATGGACCAAGAATTGATCTGTAATGTAAAAGCTGCATTCTCCGCTAAAAAATTCAAGCTCCTGAACGACTACACCAACACCAAGGAAGAGTTGCGTAACCTGAGTGACACCAACACTGATAGCAAGAGCGAAGACGACGAGAATCAACAGTTGGCAGAGCAAGAAGTACTTTTAAAACAATTCTGGAGAACATTCAACGTCAAGAAAGCTGTGGACTTCTTGGTGGAGGCATGGGATCAGCTGTCTGTAGCAACTGTTCGTCACGCATAGAGACATGTGTTGCAAGGCATTCCGGGTGTTAGGCAGAGTAAATCTGTGACTGGTGAGGTTCATACTGTTGCAGTAGCAGTGGACCTTGCCAGAGAAGCTGCTCAGAGTTTTACAGATGCAGGCTTCTCCGAGACCACCAACGACGACATCCTGGAGGTGATAAGGGATCCTGATGTGACTACCGACTAGATGGTAGATGATGATGACGTCAGTGAAGAGGCAGGTGGTGCGTCATCCCCAGAAGAACGCCGCCTATCCCATAGTAATGTTAGGGGTGCCATCAAGTGTATCGAGAAAGTCAAGCTCCTCCTTTCCGACGACCCTGACGCAAACAGGTATGAAATCTTCACTACCCAGGTGTTGCAGACTATGGAGCCTTACATCAAGGTTTATTACGACAACATAAACACCAGCCGTCAGCAAAGCATAACAGAGTTCTTCGACCACAGCCAGCCCAAGCCAGTGATAGTGACAGAGGCAGAGACAGTGATGATGACTTTGAAGGATTTGTCAGGGAGGCACTAGTAAGTGTGGATGACACCGATGAAGACTCGCCTGAGGGCCAGTAGCCTGCCCTCTGCCTCGGAACCAGCCTTCATTCCCCTACGCCGACCCATCTCTTCTACTAACGTAAGTGTTAACCCCAACCTTGTTTTTTCTAACCTAACCTTCAGTTTATTCTTCTCTTATTGACTGTTCCCTTCTATATTATGTGTGGGTGAATACCATCATAAAGCTAAGATGTTATTTTTAGTAAAACGTACGTATTGTGTCGGAAAAAAGTGGAGTTTGGGGGTCGGCCCGGTCTCTATTTCAATTAATCCCATATGTTATGTTGTTCACTTTACGCGTTTCTCACTTTACGCGGGCCGCCGTGGGTTGAATTAACCGCGTAAAGTGAGGGTTCACTTATATATATACAGGTTGACAACCCTTTATCCAAAATTCCGAAAACCGAAAAGCTCTGAAATCTGAAGGTTTTTTGGTGGAGTGGTTTTTTTTTTTTTTTTTTTTTTTTTTTTTTTTTTTTTTTTTTATATATACAGGGATTAGCCCACCCAGGCATAGATCACTGACCCACATCGGGGCCTGGGGGGCGAAAATGTAATAGTAATATTAATTATAATAATAATAATAATTATAATAATAATACCTGTAATTATTCATAGTAAATAAAAATTTTAATTAAAAAATACACCAAAATAAAATAATAATGATAACAATAATACTGTATTAATAAAATAATAATAATAATAATAATAAAGAAATACAAGAATGAAAAAAAGGTAAAAAGTGAGTAACACTACCTACAGTAGATCTATGAATTATTATTATTACCTGTATTATTATTATTATTATTATTATTATTATTATTATTATTATAATAATAATAATAATAATAATAATAATAATAATAATAATAATAATAATAATATTTTCGCGCCTCCCCCCCTCCCAGGCCCCAATGTGGGTCAGTGAGTTGTGCCCAGATGGGCTATTAAAAAAAAACAAAAACAAACTAACCATTCTGAAAACTGAAAAATTCCGAAATCCGAAATGCCTCTGGTCCCTTTTTTTAGTTTAACAAATTTATTGGCAGAGCTTGTAGTACAGTTTGCCTATTCTGAGTAATTCAGTCAGGTCTTGACACTGAGGGTGGTATCACTTCTCACTGTCACGCAGGACAGAGGTTCACACACAAAGAAATACATCATATTCATTAACAACTATAAATGTATATAGGTCAGATTCATATGGGTAATGTCACTGTTCACTGCCATGCAGGACAGAGGTTCGTACACAAAGAGTTGCATCATATTCATTGACAGTACATATACATATATGTAAACACACACACACACATATACATATATACATACATATATACATATACACATATACGTATATACGTACACATATACACGTACACGCACATATACACGTACATGCACATATACATGCACACACGCACACATACATACATATATGTCGGTCAGATTCATGTGGGTAATGTCACTTTCCACTGCCATAGAGGACAGAGGTTCGTACACAAAGAATGCATCATATGCATTGACACTATATATAGGTCAGATTCATGTGGGTAATGCCACTGTTCACTGCCATGCAGGACAGAGGTTTGTACACAAGGAAGGAAATACATCACATTCACCAGCAGCATATATAGGTCAGTGGATCACATACATTGGAGTCATATTCTAATTGAAGACTAATCAGTGTGGGCTAGCAAATTTGGGATAAACAGCAAGAATGTCCTCAAGCACACCTGATTCAATGAAGTAATTACATAGTTCAAGATACAATAAGTCAGGTGGCCTGAAGTCTTTGACAGTGTCACATTCAATAATATAGTGTTCAAGTGTATGCTTTAAAGGTTTATCACAAAGTTTACATGCTGAGTGTTCCGGTATGGGTACAGCGTTACTAACTTGCCAGATGTGTCCGTATCCTAACCTAATTCTGGCCACGACTACATCACATTGTCTGGTTCTGTCCTTATGCTGGCCATACCGGTACCTCTTGTTACAAAATTTGTCATATTTACTAATGCTACAACTGTCAGGTCTCTCTGCATTTCTCACTTCTTTTAGTTCAGAGTTCATGATTCTGACTTGAATGTTTTTAATTACAGCATTGGACAGACCAAGGTCACGGTCAACATTTTCTTTCTTACATGCCTCTGGTCCCAAGGATTTCGGATAAGGGATTGTCAACCTGAATATACAGTCGGGTCGGCCTTAACATACGCGGGGGTTAGGTAACAGAGATACCCGTGAATGTTAAAAATCCATGTACTTTTGCTGCCCCCCCCCCCCCCCCCTAAAACACCCCTGGCTCCCCATGTCCTTATTTATGGTATATACCTGTGTGTAGTTCGAATTTTTAAGACCAAATTATTTGGCAAAAAATTGGGGGTCCACCTCTAAACGGGTAATAGTTTCATTAGGTTGAAAAATATTTACCAATAACTACCAGTAAACAATGGAAACGACGCACCAACTCACCACCAGCTGTGAGTGTCGGTATAGTTGCCAGGGCAGATCTCTTGCGTCATCATAGTAGCCAAATGCATGGTATGGTATGCACAGGACGATGTAAAACATAAAGTTTTCATTTTTTAAGTTTATTTATAGATACTGTACATAAATTTTTGTTCATTACATTTGAAACTTCAATCTTTGTTAATTAAATTTGAAACAAAAGAAAACTACGATTCCGTATTTCTAAATACCGGGTATTTTCATTAAAATATTACATCACAAGTATATTTTACCTTAACTGTGACTGAATGAATATGTTCTCAGAAATAAATATGGAAATGTAATGTTTTTGCTGAAATGATGTACGTATTACAGTGGAAAGTGGGATAAAATCATGACGAAAACAATGACTTTCGCTTTCTTTCGTTGTTCAAAAGATTTTACCGTGGAACAAACCTGTACTGTACATGTACTAAATGATTATGGTACTTAAATTGTTATGTCTATTGCAAATATTGATTGTTTATACAGGTATTCAAATAAATCACTATCTTACAAAAATCCCAGCAATGTAAGTTATATTCACCCAGGTCGTTTGGTTGGCAAATTATGAGAAGAGCTTAGTCACTCTTAAGTACAGTTGGTCCTCGTATTACGCGGTTAATGTAACCCGGAGGGTACCGCGGAAAGTGAGAAACGCGTAAAGTGAATAACATAACATATGGGATTAATTGAAATGGAGTCCGGGCCGATCCCCAAACTCCACTTTTTGACGACACACAACTATGTTGTAGTAAAAATATTATCTTAACTTTATGATGGCATGCACACACAATTAATAATTAAGAGAAATATCAATAATATTAGGTTTTTTAACACTTACATTAGTAGAAAAGATGGCTGGGCACACGGGGATGGGCGGTTGGTTCCGAGGCAGAGGGCAGATTATTGGCCCTCACCTGTATCACTTGTATCAATTGTATCACTATCCACCACAGAGGCTTGCAGGGCCTCTTTGTCAAACCCCCCAAAGTTCATATAAGTCCATATCCTCACTATAATTATCACTATCACTGACTTGGGCCGGCTGTAGTGGGTGAAGAACTGGTAATGTTTTGATGACTGGGCGACCTTGTGCGCACCATTTTTGCGCCTCTTACACAACATGGCGAATGGCGGGAGGTTTGGATCCAAAAATGGCGCGGCTTGCCAGCCGCTCTCCGCGTAATGGGGTTCACGACCGCGGAATGTGAAAATGTTAGGTTCTGGCAAGGCACCGCGTTAACGGTGAAACGCGGATTGTGGGACCGTGTAATAGGAGGACCAACTGTAATGATAAATAAACATGTAGGCCTTCAGCGCCAACTGTCACATCTTATCTCAAATAAATAAACAAACACCAGACACTCTCACCTCACCTCCCCCCCCCCCCCCCCCCCCCCTGTTCCTCCCCACACGCTCGCTGGCTACCTCCCTCCTTGTGTTCCCAGACAAAAGATTGGTGATAACTTTATTCTTTAAGGTGTTTTTTATATAATATCTCAGATTAAAGTTAGGAGATTATAATTTACATTGCTGGAATCCTTGCAAGACAGCCAATAATTTGAATATTAACGTCATATATTTTGCTCAAGATATAAAAATGGAGTACATTAGTGTACAATAGTGTGTAGTACATTTTATAATACAGTATAAAGTTTTCAACTATATTTTTGGGTAGATTTACATAAATTTCTTCTTTTATTTTCATCCATTTACATGCACAAACCGTACTAAAAGAAATAAATGACCTTAGTGCAAAGCTGGAGTGTATATGTACTAATTTCATTACGGTACTAAAATTATTATGTCTAGTGCAAATTAGAGCATGTTGCTATTCAAATTAATCAGTGTCTTACAAGAATCCCAGCAATGTTAATTATATTCTCCCAGGTCATTTCACTGGCATTTTAAAATGGGAGAAGCGTAGTAGGACTGTTAAATAAACACACAGAGACCTTTGGCTCAAACTGTCAAACATATCACCTCAACCCCCCCCCCCCCCTTCCCCTACCCCTCGCTGGCTGGCTGGCTCCGTCCCTCCCTCCCTCCCTCCCTCCCTCCCTCCCCCATCTGCTCAGCCAGGGGTTTATTTAGGCTTACAGTTTTTATCTTATATAATATCTCAGACTAAAGTTAGGAGATTATAATTTGCATTGCTGGAATCCTTGCAAGACAGCCAATAATTTGAATATAAACGTCATATATTTTGCTCAAGAGATAAAAATTGTTGTACATTAGTGTGCAGTACTGGTTTTCAGTTAAAAAACTGTTGTATTACATTAATATTCCCTCCTAATTGACTTGAATAAATACTTGAGTGGAAATATACATTATTTTTGTTGAAACTACCCGCGTTTCATTGTAAAGTGTCGTAATAATAAATGGTAAACAATTTGCCTTCGGCACTCTGTGTTTCAGGCACGGCGAGCCTCAGCTTATAGGACGTAAAGTGTTTTTACTAAAGGTTTTGTTGTTCCAATACCCTCAAAATCTTGGGTCGACCTATAAACAAGGAATATCATAAATTAACGATTTTTTGGTCAAAAAATCTAGGGGTCGACCTACAATGCTGATGTCAACACAAGCGTGGTTACAGCGAGACTGACTGAGTGAGGGAGCGCAGGGGTGGCGTGACGGGTGTGTATGTGTGTGTGTGGGGTGGCGGGCGGTGTGCGGTGCCGCGCGCGATTTGAATGTACTTCAATTACTTCAATGTACTTCAATTCCTCCGGCGGCAATCCGCGTATTTGCGAATCCGTGTATGCTAAACCTGCGTATGTGAAGGGCCGACTGTATATATATATATATATATATATATATATATATATATATATATATATATATATATATATATATATATATATGCAAGTAAATCACTGTAGGTGCGCGTGATCTAGGTATATGCTGATAACCACCAGGAAAGAAGAAAACACGAAGTTCCCAAGCGCTTTCGTGTAATTCACATCTTCAGGGGTGAGTACAGACTAGTCTGTACTCACCCCTGAAGATGTGAATTACACGAAAGCGCCTGGAAACTTCGTGTTTTCTTCTTTCCTGGTGGTTATCAGCATATATATATATATATATATATATATATATATATATATATATATATACATATATATATATATAATCAACGACCTCACCAGCATGGAATCGAACCCTCGACCTACTGGGTGGCCCTAGGGAACGCTTACCGGCTAGCCCACAAGGACACTAAAAGCAGTTCTAGACTCTGTTATATTTCACACAAAGCCTGTTCATCGCAGTAGGTCGAGGGTTCGATTCCTTGCTGGTGAGGTCGTTGATTATATGTTCAAAGTCCGCGTGTTAAATGGACTAAAATGAAATATATATATATATATATATATATATATATATATATATATATATATATATATATATAGATATATATATATATATATATATATGCAAGTAAATCACTGTAGGTGTGCGTGATCTAGGTATATGCTGATAACCACCAGGAAAGAAGAAAACACGAAGTTCCCAAGCGCTTTCGTGTAATTCACATCTTCAGGGGTGAGTACAGACTAGAGAGAGTAATGCAAAACAAGATGAATATATACAGAGGAGGGTGAGACCAGGTCCACAATGGTCAGGTAGTTAGGTAATGACCCTACTAATCTTTAAATGGCACACAACGGTTGGTGGTTGGGTCAGATGGGGCAGCGACCCGCCCTCTCACCTGATCACAAATCTTCTTAATTACAAAGTTGTCCAGCTTGTACAAGCCGTTGCTCAAATTCATGTTGAATGCTTCGGTATGTTTAATAAGACTAGATTCTATGATGTTCCTACTATCAGTTGAATTACATGGTAATATTGAGGAGGCATTATCCCAGTCAATGCAATGCTTGTTATCCCTCAAATGAACAAACAGAGCATTGGATTCCTGGCCTGTCCTAACACTGTATTTGTGTTGTTTAATTCTAGTTACAAGATCTTTACCTGTCTGGCCTAAGTAAAACAAGGATTAGTAGGGTCATTACCTAATTACCTGACCATTGTGGACCTGGTCTCACCCTCCTCTGTATATATTCATCTTGTTTTGCATTACTCTCTCTAGTCTGTACTCACCCCACCAGGAAAGAAGAAAACACGAAGTTCCCAAGCGCTTTCGTGTAATTCACATCTTCAGGGGTGAGTACAGACTAGATAGACTATATCTCAAAAATGAATGACCTTTTATGTGACACTACAACATATTCTAAACTCATAAATAATCCTCTCAACACTGTCAACACCCAGTTCAACAAAAAACTTAAGTCCCTATTGAGAGGCAAAGCTACTCTCATTAAACATCTTACTTCAACGTCCCCTCCACTGCCTTACATGTACGGTTTAATCAAGACCCACAAGCCCAATAACCCAGCAAGACCCATCATTAGCTCTGTTGGGTCAATCTCTTATAAACTATCAAAATGGTTAGTTTCCTTACTAAACCCCCTAGTTGGCAACATTTCTAACTCCAATATCAAGAATAATATGGATCTGGTTGATAAACTCAATAACTCGCACATTAATCATGATTTTAAACTGGTCAGCTTTGATGTAACGTCACTTTTTACAAAGGTCCCAGTTGATGATTTACTAGAGTTCCTCATAGATTCCCTGGATAACATTTCACTGCCCGTCTCGAAAGATGACTTCATCGAACTCATCAAACTATGTATTAAGGATTGCAAATTCGAATTCAATGGGGAATATTATGCTCAAAAATTTGGTATGGCAATGGGTAATCCACTCTCACCTGTATTAAGCAACCTATATATGGAATTCTTTGAAAAGAAACTATTAAGTAATATTTTACCACCCTCAGCAGTCTGGTTTAGATATGTTGATGATGTATTATGTCTCTGGCCATGTAATGAGGACCTAAAAGTTTTCCTACCACAACTTAACAACTTAGCCCCCTCGATCAAATTCACTGTGGAATTAGAGCAAGACTGTAAATTGCCATTCCTAGACTGTCTGATACACAGAATGGGTAACACTTTCAAGTTCAGTATTTATAGAAAACCAACCAATGTGTGTTCATACATTCATTATTATTCTGCCCACCATAATAAAGTCAAACAGTCAGTATTTACAACAATGTTTTTACGTGCCTTGAGAATTTGCAGTCCGGAATTCATCGATGAGGAATACAAATATATATATAATATTGGCTCAAACCTTAAATACCCTAGATCTTTCATAGACAAATGCTTAAACATTACTAAGAAAACTTTTTATAGAACTGATCCCAAGCCCACCCATGACCATAAGAATATCTTAATATTACCATTTCACAAAAATTTCTCACACATTCCGGCACAGCTAAAATCTTGGAACGTCAATGTGGCATTTAAAAACTCATGCACTGTTGAACAAATGTTAATCAAGAACTCCCCCAACAACACAATTGGTTGCATTTATAAAGTTCCTTGCAAGGAATGTAATATGTTTTACTTAGGCCAGACAGGTAAAGATCTTGTAACTAGAATTAAACAACACAAATACAGTGTCAGGACAGGCCAGGAATCCAATGCTCTGTTTGTTCATTTGAGGGATAACAAGCATTGCATTGACTGGGATAATGCCTCCTCAATATTACCATGTAATTCAATTGATAGTAGGAACATCATAGAATCTAGTCTTATTAAACATACCGAAGCATTCAACATGAATTTGAGTAACGGCTTGTACAAGCTGGACAACTTTGTAATTAAGAAGATTTGTGATCAGGTGAGAGGGCGGGTCACTGTCCCATCTGACCCAACCACCAACCGTTGTGTGCCATTTAAAGATTAGTAGGGTCATTACCTGACCATTGTGGACCTGGTCTCACCCTCCTCTGTATATATTCATCTTGTTCTGCATTACTCTATCTAGTCTGTACTCACCCCTGAAGATGTGAATTACACGAAAGCGCTTGGGAACTTCGTGTTTTCTTCTTTCCTGGTGGTTATCAGCATATATCTAGATCACGCGCACCTACAGTGATTTACTTGCATATATATATATATATATATATATATATATATATATATATATATATATATATATATATATATATATATATATATATATATATGTAATATATATATATATATATATATATATATATATATATATATATATATATATATATATATATATATATATATATATATATATATATATATATATATGCATATTGTACCTCTCTAATCCGGCAACCTCGGGACCTGACCGGTGCCGGACCATGGAAATTCACCCTTTTCCTGGATAGATAGTGACTTGTGCTTATGCCTGGAAGCACTAGCACCACTTTCTCTGCGTCATGGTCTCTTTGAAGACCTATTGAAGGGTTAAATGTCGTATAGTAGCTTCTCAAATTTCGCGAGTTTTTAATTCTTAACGTATTTTATTGGAACACACAAAAAAATAAATAAATAAAAATTTTGACGGTTGAAACTTGAATTTCGACGGGTTTGAACGGCCCGCCAACGTGCAGACGACGTGCATAATCGTGTAAACAGCGTCATTTCTCTTATGTACAAAAGATTCATTGTTGTTTATTACTGAATGTCTTTTTTATTGAATTAATGTTTATGTGTGCAAAATGAGCAATAGAATTCATTAATAATATGTAGAATATTAAAACACACGAGGAAATGACACAGCATTGTTTTCGTTGATTACAAAATCAGTGACTGATTGGTTCTACATATAAAACTGAAGAAAATAAGACCTTGGTTGTAGCTGTAGTAAAATTAATATGGTTGTTTTAAGTAATGTTATTTAATGTTAATAAATGGAACAATAGAAGTAGCTAACGATAATGGTAAAGAAAAAGAGAGATCGCATATGTAAGTGCGCATGCGCACACTTGAAAATATATCGTCATTACTTCACATAAGAATATAAAAGCATCACTTATTTACTCTTCATATATATTTTATTTAATGTTTCTGAATTTGTTTTTATTGAATCAATGTACGTGTGTGCAAAATTAACAATACAATTTATTAATAATACGTGGAATATTAGAGGAGACGAGACGGCTGCCGGCATTGTTTATGTTAAAGCTTACGAAACCAGTGACTGATTGGTTCTACATATAAAACTGAAGAAAATAAGACCCTGAGTTTAGCTGTAGTAAAATTATTGTAAAAAATGAATATGGTTGCTTGAAGTACCTGTAATGTTATTTAATGTTAATAAATGGAACAATATAAGTAGCTAACCATTAATGGTAAAAAAAAAAGTGAGACTGCTCGTATGTAAGTGCGCACATGTGACAATATATCGTCATTACTCTACATAAGAATATGAAAGCAACACTTATTTACTGCTCATATATATTGAAGGGTTAAATGTTGTACTCTGTATAGACAAGCAGAGAGAGAGAGAGCAGCCGAACTGCTGGATGTAAACAAACCTTAATTTCCCGCGGCTTTTTTTTTTTTTTTTTTAAGGGGATTAGCCCACCCGGGCATAGGTCACTGACCCACATTGGGGCCTGAGGGGCAAAAATTTAATACTCCTGTAATAATAGTAATAATTCAGATAAGTAAAAAAAAAAAAAAAAAAAAAAACTGCCTATCTACCTATTGGACAAATTAAATCGTTCCGGACCACGGGAGTTTCCAGACCACAGAATGCCGGACTAGAGAAGTACAACCTGTATATATATATATATATACATACAGTATACAGTAGTACCCCGATATACGCGGTCAATTGAACCCACAGGGTACCGCGTTAAGTGAAATCCGCGAAAATGGAACAACAGAACATATGGGATTAATTCCAATAGAGACTGGCCCGACCCCCAAACTCCACTTTTTAACGACACACAACTATGTTGTTGTAAAAATTTTATCTTAACTTTATGATGGTATGCACAAACAAGTAATATAGAAGAGGTTAGGTTAGGAAAATAAAGGTTAAGTTAGGAAAAATAAAGGTTAGGTTAGGAAAACTAAAAGTTAGGTGTAACACTTACGTTAGTAGAAGAGATGGATCGGCATACGGGGCCTGGAGGGATGAAACTGCCGCGGCTAGGTCAAGCGTCGTCTTTCCTCCCTCCCTCCCTCCCCGGGTGGACACGTCATATTACTTTAAACCAATTACAGCTAGCAGCAGAGGGGGTAGGGATGCATGGCCAATCACAGTCCGATACGTCATATGACGTCAGTGATAACGCAACAGAGACATGCACTGCGCAACCTTTCCGCGCGGCTTGCCCAGGCAGAGGAGGGAGGAGGCAGGAGCAGGCGGGTGGGGCGAATCTAAAAATAGCGTCGAGCCGGACACTCTGCGCATATATGGGTAGATGAACCGCGTAAAGTGAAAGTTCGGTTCTGGCGAGGCACCGCGTATATGAGATTATGCTCCAGGGCAACTAATGGATAGTTGGATTAGTGAATAATTTACCAGTGTCTCATGGAAATAAAATTGTTAATGGTCCTGGCTGGCTAGTTAGGGGAAAATTTCATAATTAAAACCCTAATGCACATTTGTAAATTAAATAGATTGATAGTACAACCTCTGAGGTTAAGGTGTGAGTAGGGGATTAGAAACTGAGTATGAAGAAGAGCCAGTGTTGTGGCCAGACAATGACACTGGCCTCTCAGCACTGGTGAAGGAGTATGGTAGTTGTCAGGCTGGGTGGATATTGCTGACAGACTGCCAGAGAGTGAGGGTATGCTGTATTTGTGAGGAGAGAGGTGTAACATGTGAGGAGAGAGGAAGATGTAGAAACAATGCAAGGTAAGACCTTTGTAGCTTTCTTGAGAAATGAAGAAGTGTGAGAAGTTGAAGATGATGGTTTTGATTTTTCAGAACTCCTGAAATGATGGATGCCTGCTGTTGTGACATCCTAACCATATGTTCATGAAATTTAGTGTAGATCCTTAGGTCCCTTTCAAGGAAAGAAGTGACTTCTCTAGGTACAGGTATAAAGCATATTAACTCAGTCCTTTTTCTTATGAATATGGCCACCATCTTGTTACTGAACCGCTTCTCAGACACAGGAATGTTACACTTGGGAAAAATATATCTTGTCTCATTCTCCATAAGTTTAGGAGCTTGTCAGTAGTCACCTCCTTGTGATGTGTTTCAAGGAGACTATTGATAGTTGAGATCCTAGTCATATTTTGAACCCAGTATTGCCTGTGACTTGCTCCAGTTTGATGTCCCTCAATTCTGCATCTTTGTCAAGTTAGCCCATGAAGGGGAGGTGTCAAGGGCCGGTGGTGATACACCACTTAAGCTATGGTCACACTAGAGTTTTCTGTGCAATAAATCCACAGTAGCATTTCATCCACAGGTAATAAGTCAACGGTACAATCTGCACACTGGTTACACTGGTGAAAGGAACCGTTGGCCAAGCACCCAGCTCGCACGGCTAGTTTGAGCTCAGTTGGAGAGCAGGATGGCTTCATTGTATGTTTCTATGGCAGCATTAACCACTTTAGTGAGATGTGTGGTCCTGTTAAAGACCACGACAAAAAAGAAATGATTGTAGCGTCCAGGCGATGTTTGTTTACAAAAATGACTCGAGTACTCATGAGCCATATGAAATTCCCATCGTGATGTTTTCTTATTATTATTTTGTATTTACTATGACATTTTTGCTTGTGTTTTGTTACTGAAATACACTTTTTATATTTTTTTTGTACATTTTGATATTAATAAGAATGGTGTAAATTTTATGAATATAATAGACTCTCTTTAGCAAATGTCAACTCACCGTACCATGGATTTTCAGACACTTCGTATTGTCCCATTTTCGACAACAGATAAGTTGTTGTAGTAGAGACAACTTGAGGAGTTCATTGATTTATTCTGGGTAAAAACTCTGGTGTGACTGCAGCTTTAGTGAGGCATTGTCTTTTATTTGACTTACTGCAACTGATGTAGAATATAAATACAGTATTTAAATAATGATCCCAACTTTATTACTGTGGATAATCAATACATGAATGTTATGCATATAAATAATTAGGAGTCTTCTGTGTAATGATATACAAAATACCCTCAGAGAATTCATTACCAGCATTGTTTTACCATAATTATCAGTGTAGGAATGATGATAAAAATGTGGTTTTATTATTATTATTAATTTTTTTTTATTTAATTATAGTTTAGTTATGAATTACTGTATCCTGTATAATCCTGACCAACATAAATGATGTACAGTATTATTATTTTTTTTATTTTGCTAGATTTTTTAGACTTAGTATTACTTATTTTCAATGCTTGGTTTTGTTTATGCATGTGTGTTGCACTGATTTACAACTGTGGGTGTTGACAAGTGTGTGATGGAAATCCCGCACCTGTGTGAGCAACAGTGTAGTAAGGTAGCCTGGCTTGCATCAGCATGGTGGCTGTGCTGGTGAGTCTGCCATTAATCTTGTGTTATGCTTCACCCCACTAAACACTACCTGCATGTGTTGCAGAAGCCGTGCCCGCTCCCGTGCTGCTTCCACTGACCGGGACTCCCCCCAGAAGCCTACTCCCCCAACCCAGGCTCCTAAAGGGGGGAGAGAACTCCCTCCTGCCAACCCCCCTCAGACCCGCCCCCCAACCAGGTACCCAGGGGCTGCACCTCACCTTCCACCCTGACCTTCTTCCCTTATATCCCCTTCATATAATTCATATCTCTGTAACAATCAACCACATATACATCTTAGGTTTCATTTTTTATGGGTAGTGATGCTTAGGCTCAGTGTAGCCTGTTTCATTAATCTGATGTCCCCAAATGTACTTGGTACTTCCTTTGTAAATCAGGTATATAAATATATACCGATAATTTGCTTCCCTACCATTGAAATAATGGCTTAAAGCCATAATTTTTCCCAAAATGTTACTTATTGAATTAAAGAGGGATGTTTTCAGAGACTCTCTTTAATGCACAGTGTTCAAAATTGCAAGCATGCAAGCATTTGTTTTTCTGATATCATTTTTATTTTTTTCATTTATTTTTTATTTGTAATTTCACTGCAGTATTGTGTTTTATTTTAATTATAAAAAGGTGATATAAATGATCATTATCCCTGACTATATTTCCAGTGCTTATTAAGATCCTTTGGTATCATTTTATGTACGGTTGTTTTAAAGATCTACACATCACGTTACTTTGAGATGTCTGTTGACTTTACTGTTACTAGGAACCTGAAGGTTCAGTATTCCTACTTATGAATAGAAATATTTCAGATTATTGAAAGAGATAATAAACTGTCTCTTTATTATTGACCTCATTGTGCATAGATTGAGGCATGTACAGTCACTCAAAAAATTATCTATGTACAAAATTGTGTTCAGAAAATATGACACAAAAGACAAAGGGTTTTAATAACCCTATTGAGGCAACAGGAGTCGCAATGTTCATTCTGAAATTCATGGACCCCCCCAAGTACAGATAGTTTTTTTGAGTGAGTGTACAATATGTTCTAGACTAATCTGAAAACCTGTTCACATAATATTGTTGTGCTCTGCTCTTTGCCCAAGCTAGGTATCTCTTAGTGAAACCTTTATTTAATTTTAGTGCCTTGGTCATTTTATTTAAACTGTCAGTTCATACACTCATGACATTCCTTTCATTTATAATCCAGATCTATTTATTTTTATTGCTGAATACATTTATGCTGTTGCTTGTGATTCTTACTTACACTATTTTGAACTCTGTGTACAGTACATGTTACGGCATATCGGAAGTTTACTTGAACTATCTTCCGCGTTTGCTTTCTCTCAAATATGTGGATGATACAGATTCTTTTTCTTTTTTGTAATTTATAACAATTTAAAGTAATTGTTAAAATCACATTGTTTGATACAATATTAAAGAGTTCCCCTTATAGGGACATCAGATGCAGAGAGAGTAATTTTTTTAAATTTCTTTCCTTTTGTGAGTCAGAAAATGTAGTTAAAATATTTTTAGGTAGCCTTATTTCGAGGTTTAGGTTTATAATGCAGCTTTAAAAAGTCTAAGGTGTCTGTTAGATTTAACACGTGGTTAGTCATTGTGGTGAATTTATCACTTTGTCATTCATGGCCCTGAATGCTTAACTCTTTGTAGTATGTGGCTCAATATTCATCAATTGCTCTTTTTGCTTATCTACCATATTTGCTGTATCCTACAGGGATTATCACTATCAAACAGGGAGGTACTACCACCTGGGAAGATATTGGAAGCATAATGTGTTGTCTAATGGTAGACCCTGCTGCCATATGGCATCACAAAATTGTGACCAAGTCCCAGGTTGCTGATCTGTTTTTCTGCCTCATTTACACACAATTGCAGGGTCTCAATTGTTTCTCTTACTATTGACAACACATCATACATACTGTATATCATTCTCATTATTTATATTTGTATTTATTAATGTCTCTTTATTAATACAGGGGGTATTATTATTATTTTATTTTATTATAATTGTTATTTGTTTTTAAATGTTATTATTAATTTTATTATTATTATTTTCTTTTATTATAATTGTTATTTATTTTATATATTTTTTTAATTTTATTACTATTATTATTATTATCATCATCATCATCATCATCATAATTATTTTTATTGTTTTATTGTATTTACCCCCCCCCCCCAGGCCTTGATGTGGGTCATTGAAAATTACCCGTGCCCAGGTGGGCTAATGCCCGTAAAAAAAAAAATACACTTTGTATTTGGCATTCTTATTTTTCTATGCATATGCATATAGCGCCTCACATCCCACCCACCTTTTTGTTTTATTCTTTGTAATTTGATATCACTTTGAAATATTGAAATACGGTAATGTCCCCATTAGCTGGAATAATTGGTGCAGGGCGGTTTCGGGTTTGAGAGATTTCTAGAATTTTTTCGGGTGCTGTTGAAACAGAAGTGAAAGAAACACGACTAATACATAGAACTATGTTTCTGATATTTCATCACAATACACTACTTTTTCAAAGGAATGAACACACGATTTGGAGTACATACTGTTATTTACACACTAAAGTTGAGTCCGCTGAAGTTGGCAGAGCTATGTCATGTACCTCCATTGGTCAGTTAGTCACCTTCAAGAGGGAAGAATATATCCAGCACAGTGGGCTCACAGTGCTGTCCCCCTTGAGTTCAGTGATGGCCTGCCTGTTCATGGAGACTCTAGAGACAGAGTACTACAAGAACATCATGGATACGAGGTTGACATGGTTGAGGTCATCGTCGCACCTGGGAGGATGGACTTGGAGGACAAAAAAAAATTTAACGAGATTCACCCTAAGATCCAGTTTACCGTGGTGGAAGAGGTAGATAAGCCAGCTACCCTTCCTAGACACAGTCATCTAAGAACTAATGAAGAGCCTAAATTCAAGGTAGCATACCACAAACCCACCTATTAAGATGACTTTATCCACTACAGTACCTGTCTCCCCACAGTAAGAAAACAAAGACTGGCTTCCTGTGGGCTCACAGAATATGCGGCGCTGAATACCTGGAGGACGAGTTGGCATACATCTTTAAAACCTTTACAAATCTGGGATACCCAAGAGGATTACTGATACAACTGCAGTACAGAAAAAGATCAGACGCATCATTAATATAGGACCTAACACGACACAAGAAGGAAGTAACCCAAAGGACTGTACAGATACACAGTGATACCAAATTCCACCTATGCTACTGACATTACAGACTACCTTCAACATTCCACCTTTGAGACAGCTTTCATGTCAGGTACCAAGATCGGAGATATAGTCAGAAATAGACGGAAAGACTAGACCAACACCAACAGTGTTGTATATAGTGTACCCTGAGGCTCCTGGAACAGGTCATACTACTGAGAGACAAGCCAGGGGTAAATCCAGGAGGGGGGTCCTGGGGATCCAGACCCCCTCCCTTTTCATCAGAAAATTCCACTGCTTTTTCTTTAATGCAATATTGTAATCATGCATTTTTGTATAGTAAAAAGAAATTACTATTGACCTCAGAATATCTCCAAATATCAAGTGCACATGGCTTTAAAATGGCCTCAAAATATGCATGATATTGGTCAGATTTAAAAACCCCCAGCTGGGTGGGCTCGCTATGCTCACCATGTTCTCCCACCCACATTATCTTGGACCCTTTTGATATTCCTGGATCCGCCCCTGCAAGCAGAGGCTTACAGACAAGACTACAAGAGCACCGAGTGGACATTAGACACCACAGGATGATCAGTGCCTTTGTCAATCACATAGACACTGTGGGACATCTGCTCAGATGGGAAGGCATCCAAGTCTTCCACCAGGCCATGAATAAAAAGACCAGAAAAGCCTTGGAAGCAGCCTATATCATACTACAACCCACCATTAACACCCGGTCGCACACTGCAGCTCAAATAGCAGCACACGAGTGGAGGAGAAAAGAAACAACAGCAACACCAACTGACCAATGAAGGGAAGTGACATAGCTCTGCCCACTGCCGCTGACCCAAATTGTTTGTATAAATAACAGTACAGGTGTTGACCATTATACGATTAATTACTATACGATCAATCAGTTTTACCGTGTTTAGAAAGTATCACCAAATACCGCTATGCGATGGCTAAGATCAGATTTACGATGATCGTTGCCTAATAGCTACCCAAATGCTTTTCCTGCATTGTCACTGTTATGAAAATGTGATGTGCAATAACTTGCAATATTCCAAGATATGATGACGCAATATCAGAATGACCCAGCATATGTGACCCACACGGGATGCATGGAAGGTTCTGCCCGTCCCTGGTGACTGCCAAACATAACAGTTGAACTGTGACACATCACCCAGAGGATGGTTTGCGTGTGGAAGAAGCTAGTCTTTGTACATGAAATAATCTATACAGGAGGTCCTCGCTTAACTTCGTGGTTACGTTCTTGTAAAACACAGCGTTAAAGGAAACAACTTTAACAAAATCAATTTTCCCCACAAAAAATAGATAAAATATGCTAGTTACGTTCCCCAGACTCCCTTTGCCCCATAAAATACATTTACATATACATAAATTCAATGGAATTTTTATAGAAAATATATATTATACCTCCAAAAAGATAAATAAACTAAATTAATGTTTAATTAATAAGATAATACAATCATTTTGTATTGTACTCACTGATGGGCAGAGGTAGAGCAAGTGTGTGGTGGGTAGTGGAGAGGAGGAGGGTGGTGAGTCACTGAGACCAGGAGGGAGGCTCCCCTTCCCACTCTGACTGGGGTTCCCCCTTGGCTAACATCACTAACACTTGATGGGTGCTTGGGAGCCATTTTGAATGGTTACAGTACAATATTTATAGCAAAAGCACTTAATCACGCACGTATGCTGTGAAAGCTTAACAAAGACTGGGGAGAAAATGCTTGGGGACGCTGTGACGCTAAAAGAGATAGCGTAGCGCATCAAGATGTTAGAGGGTGGTGCGTCATACAAAGTAGTCCGCGTTGGGTGACAATTCGTTATTACGAATCAGTCGGGTCGTAAAACAACGTTGTCGGAATCATAGGTATCTAAAGAGTAACAACGTTATAATGAAACAAAGTTGTCTGAGACAACGTTAAGCGAGGACTGGGTGTACTGTACCAGTAAATCTGAGGAATAAATAAAATAATAATAATAAATTAAATAAAAGAACAAAATAATGGACTGCTATTTGGCAATCATTTCACTCCACACAAGAAACAAGACAGCGAGCCAAGATTCCCCCCTTTACCCTTTCCTCTTCTTACTCTCTCTGTGCTATCTTCTGCACACGTAAGAATTGTTTTTGACCTTATAATATTTTTTTTTTTGCACATTCTAGATGAATAATTGTGTGTGCATATAATAAAGTAAAAAAAATGAAGAAAATTGCCTATCTACTTCATTCTGTGATAACTACTGCGCTCGTAAGAAATATTTATTTCCTTTATGTTTTTACCTTAAGATATATATATTTTTGCACTTTCTGTATGAAAGGTTGTGTGTGCCTGTAACAATAAAAAAATAAATAAAAATTACGGATGTCTACCCAAAATTACAGTACTTTACAGGTACTGGTAAAAGTTTTCCCGAGAGTAAACTACACATCTCGCATGGCGCGACAGAGCTGTATTTATTTATTCAAACACCTCTGTACACATACAATATATTGTAAATACTGTAAACAAAATATTTTGTTATATACACTATACTGTACCAAGGATTCTGGCACTATAAGAGGATGGAGCACTCATTGTGCCTTACATACATGATATTGTATGATAACACCAGGTTATTCAATAGAAACAATTTATATACAGGGCGTCCTCGCTTAACGTCGGGGTTACGTTCCTGAAAACGCGATGTTATGCGAAACAACGTTAAGCAGATCAATTTCCCCCAAAAGAAATAGATAAAATACGGGAGTTACGTTCCTGAGCCTCCCTTTGCTCCATGAAAAAAATTACACATAAAGGAAATCATTGCCATTTCTATAGAAAATAGTACAGTGGTCCCTTGGTTAACGAATGGTTCGGTTAATGAAATTTCGGTTAACGAATTATCTTCCATAAGAATCTTCAATTCGGTTAACGAACAAAAATTTTATTAACGAAATCCTTTCAACAACATGTTTTGGCTTGCGCATCGGCTGGTAGGCTAGTCCGTCAATACAGTAATCGGTTCTAGGCTTACATTCGTTTCCATTGGAGTAAATATCAAAAAGGTTGTGCTCTTTAATATAGTTGAAAGTTTTATATTAAAATTATTAGTCATTTTAACATTTATTTAATATAATTGATAATATATGCAGTACAGGGAACTAGTTTTTGGTGCACCCATCAGCCACTTCACTCACCCACCAAGGCGTCTGTTTAACTCTCTGTACAGTGGAGGAAACATTTTGCTTGTAGGTCTCTTGAACACAGAGTATTTTTATGGTTTTACACTACAATTTTTGGTCATTCTGAAATTTATTTAACATATTGATAATATATAGTGCAGTGTTGATTTAAATAAAATAATCTTTAATTGCAGCTAGTGAACTAAAAATTTTAGTGGTGAAATTACTATACAGTAGTAAACCGCGTAAAGTGAACAACAGAACATATGGGATTAATTCCAATAGAGACTGGCCCGACCCCCAAACTCCACTTTTTCCGACACAATACCTATGTTGTAGTAAAAATAACATCTAAATTCTATGTTGGTATGCTCACACAATTAATATTTAAGAGAAATACAGTCGCCAGGTTAATGTCCATTCAAATAATAGACTCAAATCCCCTCTCCCCCCCCCCCCCCTCTTCCCAGCTCGCTGGCCCCTACCTCTCTGAGAAATGATTGGGTGAAACACTAGATTTTAACGTTTAGTAATAAATAATACCTCAGACTAAAGTTAGGATAATATATATGACATTTCTGGATTCCTTGCAGGTCAGGGAATATTTTGAATGTAAACTTCATATATTTTGCACAAAAGATAAAATACTTGCTTTGTGTAAACCAAATTATTACATTAGATCTAATATTTGTATGTCTAATGCAAAATCCATGATGTTTATATTCAAAATGATCATCATGTTGTAAGAATTCCAGCAATGTAAATTATATTCTGGCTGGGTAATTTGTATGAATTTTATGAGCTAAATAAAAAAAAAAAAATTATACTTCACGCGTATATGAGTAGATGCACCGCGGAAAGTGAAAGTCCGGTTCTGGCAAGGTACCGCGTAAATGAGAAACCGCGGAAAGTGAAACCGTGTAAAGCGGGGTAATACTGTATTGAATCCAGCATGGGTCCAAAGAAATCTAGAAAGGCAATTTCAATTCAAGTGAAACAGGAAATTATTAAGAAACATGAAGAAGGCATTAGAACAAATGTACTAAGTAAAGAATATGGCATGTCGGCATCAACTGTGTCGACAATTCTTGCTCAGAAAGAAAAAATTAAAGAAGTGAAAGTGAGAGATAAATCTACCAGAGTGTTTAAAGGTAGATCATTAATTGCAGAAACAGATTAAGGAAAAACAAATGAAAGGAGATTCAATTTCTGCTGAATTTATTTGTGAAAGAGCCAGGGAAATATACGAACATTTGAAGGAAGATCAACCTAGTTCTTCTAAAACTGACTTTGAAGAGTTTAGTGCCAGCAAGGGCTGGTTCGATTAATTTAAGAAAAGAAGTGACATTTTTAGTGTTGTTAGGCATGGTGAAGCTGCCAGTGCGGATAAGAAGGAGCAGCAAAATTTTTAGTGGAGTTCAAGGAACTGATGGATGAAGAGAATTATCTTCCACAGCAAGTGTTCAATGTGGATGAAACCGGACTGTTCTGGAAGAAAATGCCCAAAAGAACATTCATCACCAGAGATGAAGCTTCTTTACCGGGACATAAACCCATGAAGGACCGTCTCACTCTATTGCTTGGTGCCAATGTTTCAGGGGATTTCCGACTGAAGCCGATGCTTGTCTACCACTCTGAGAACCCCCGGGTGTTCAAGCAACAAAAGGTGGTAAGAGGGCAACTTGGAGTTTATTGGAAGTCCAACCGTAAGGCATGGGTAACTAGACAGCTCTTTAATGAATGGGCTGTTGAGGTGTTTTGCCCTTTGTGGAGAGTTACCTAACAACCATTAAACTTCCTTTAAAGGCTCTTCTCCTTCTGGATAATGCCCCTGGTCTTGACCCTGAACTTGCCAGCACTTTGGAGGCTCGATTTGACTTTGTCAAAGTGTTGTTTTTGCATCCCAACACTCCATCAATTATGCAGCCAATGGACCAGAATGTAATCAGGAACTTCAAAAAGCTGTACATGAAGAAAATGTTCAGAAGGTGTCATCAGGCAACTTCCACTGATCCTGATCTAACACTGGCACAGTTCTGGAAGACGCAATACAACATCCTGGAGGCTGTAAAATTGATCGTGTCATCATGGTAAGAAGTCTCCATTCGATCCCTGAATTCTGCATGGAAAGCACTGTGGCCAACAGCAGTCCATGATTTTGAGGAATTTGAGGAAGAAACGGAGTTTTACAAGGAGATTGTGTCCATTGGTCAGTCAATGGGACTCGAAGTGGAGGATGATGATGTTGAAGAGCTTGTGATGTCTCATGAGCAGGAACTTATCCTGAAGACTTGAAACAACTGGATGAGATGCTAGAAACAGACAGTGGTGAGAAGGAAAGGGAAAGTGATGACCATATGTCTTCTTCATAATTAAAAGATGTTGTTCACCACTGGGAGATGTTCAGGAAACTGGCTTCAAGGCACCCTGATGTGGAAACATCAGAACCTATGTTATGTACTGTTGAGGACAAAGTGGTCTCCTTCAAGAACCAGCTAATGATCAGGAGGAGAAATGCCCCACAACCAAAAATTGGCAGTTTCTTTTCTAAAAGGCATTGGGAGAAAGATGCTTCCCCTCAGCCTTCCACTTCAAAAAGGAGAGAGGATTTTCCTTTTGGAGAATCTGTCAGTCCAGAGGTTCCTGACATTATTATGGAAGGTGACTCACCTTCCAAGAAGCAGTAAAATGCTTCTCCTCCACCCCCACTTCCTTCTCTTCTCCCTTCTCCTCCTCCATCCCCCACTTCAAATTCACATGAGCATCATCAACCAGGGGCCTTCTACATACACACCTCAAAGTAAGTGTACTTTGCTGCATTTTTTTTTTTTACTTTGAATGCAATGATCGGTGAGCTGGAACCAATTACCCAATATCCCATTGAAACAATGGATTCGGTTAACGAAATTATCTGTTAACGAACGACCCTCTGGAACGAATTGTGTTTGTTAACCGAGGGACTACTGTATATAGAACTACAATACTAAGTTTGTAATGGTACTCACCGATGGGCGGAGGTGGTAGAACGAGTGTGTGGTGGGTAGTGAAGCGAAGGAGGAGGATGGCGGGAGCGGAGGAGGAAAGTGGGAGCGGAGAAGGGTGGGAGAGAAGGAGGGTGGTGAGTCACTGAGACTCTGCGGCTGCCTCCTCCTCCTGCTCTGACTGGGGCTCCTCCTCCGCCGCTGCTTGCTCCTCCTCCGTTGATGTTTGCTCCTCCTCTGTTGTTCTTTACTCCTCCTCGGCTTCCGGCTGTTGTGAAGAAGCTCCTTCTGCCGTCCCGCGACAAAAAAATGATTCCAGTGTTGACTGCTTGGTGCTACTCATCTTCTTATAGATCTCGGTGTAACGCCCAAGACTGTCCTCATTACTGCATTGAACCTTTGAGCTACGTTCTCTGTTTGGGTCGTCATATAAAAGGATTTGTATTGCTTGCTGGAACATGTTCAACGATTCTGCCATCCTCTTGGATGTTAGCTTTCATTGAGGTTCTTCTTCCTCGTCACCATCGTCTTCAACGGGACTGTGTTCTGTTAATTGTTGCAGATCTTCGTTGGTGAGCTCTTCTGTATGGGATGCCAGGACGTCCTCAATATCCTCTGATTCCAGCTCATCAAAGCCTGCCTGTCTAGTCAAGCTGAGGCTATCCCTATTCACAGCTGGGACTAAGTCCGTGAATCCCGTAAAATTGTTGATGCACTCGGGGCACAGTTTACGCCACACACCATTCAGGCAACTTTCTGAAACTTCTTCCCATGCCTTGCCAATGTTGTCAATTGCATGAAGAATGTTGAAGCTTTGAAGCTGCGCCAATATTCTTGGATCGTTGGTTTATTTTCTCCGTCTGTAGCCTTGAACAGCTGGGCCATGGTACGTCATAAATAATACGCCTTGAATGCGGCTATGACACCTTGGTCCATAGGCTTCATCAGTGCTGTCATGTTGGGAGGCAGGAATACAACTTTTACACTGTCATGCAAGTCGTTGAAATTGGGAGGTTGAGCTGGAACATTGTCAAGGATCAGAAGAATTTTGAAGTTAAGGTTCTCCTTGCCGCAGTATTCCTTCAGTGCAGAGATGGTGTACACGTTCAGCCACTGGCTAAATATGGCGCCAGTTATTCATGCCTTCTTATTTGCCGTGTAGATCACTAGAAGGTGATCCTCAGAGCAGGGGTTCTCAAACTTTTTCAACCAAGGACCCCTTATATACCATGATGCATACAAATCTTGTCAATAATCAAAGAATAAATCATAGTCCAAAGCATTTGTTCATTTCAACCCAAATCCAAAATATCCTGCAAATTGGAATCGCCAAATCTCTCACAAATGTTAAACGCACTGTTTCTCAAAAACTTTCCGCGAACCCCAGTTTGAGAATCACTACCTTAGAGTAACCTTTCAGGGCCCGTGGGTTGGCAGCACGAGAAATCAGCATAGGCTTCAGCTTGAAGTCACCGGCAGCATTCGCGCCAAGCGGTCTTTTGGCGCTTTAAAACCTGTTGCTCTTTTCTCCTCCTTGGAGATATAGGTCCTCTCAGGCATCCTCTTCCAAAGAGACCAGTCTCATCCACAGTGAAGACTTGCTTCGGTGAGTAGCCTCCTTGCTGGATAATCTGTTTGAATTCTGGCAGGAATGTCTCAGCAGCAACCGTATCTGAACTGGCAGCTTCACCAGTCATCTTTGTGTTGTGGAAGTTATAACAACACTTAAATCGTTGAAACCATCCTCGGCCGGCCGTAAAGGTCTCTTCCTTCAATCCTTCACCCTCTTCTGCCTTTAAGTCGTCAAACTCAGAGAAGAACCACTTCCACCACTCATCTTCGTCTTGTCAGCGTTGGTCCGGATAGTACGCACCGTTGTGGGGGTTAGACCAATTACAGCGGCTATGTCGACAGCACGTTCCCCTTTTTCAAATCGGGTTAATACATCCATTTTCATAGCATGGGTAATGGTCTTACATTGCCTCTTCACTACACTAACATAAGCACAGTAGCACTTGATGGGAGCTTGGAAGCCATTTCGAATGATTAGAGTATAGTTTAAGAGCAAAAGCACTTAAGCACACACGAATGATGTGAAGTCGTAACAGAGACTTGCTTGGCGTCGCTTGGGGACGCTGTGACGTTCCGCGAGTGAGGGCAGTACGCCGAGCCGAGAGTGAGCGTAGCACGGTCAGACAAGACCGGGTGATGCGCCATAGAAAGTTGTCCATGACGACTCAAAAAGACGTACTATTGAATCACCGGGACATTATACAAATTCTTGTTCTCTAAAGTTCAGCGACGTAGTACCGAAACAACGTTAAGCGGGACGACGTTAAGCGATGACTTGCTGTATAGTCAGTAGGTTATTGACATCCAACTTTAGATATCTTGAGATAATTTCTCAAAGCAACACATTGATTACAGGTAGTCGTCGACTTACGACCTAGATTGGTTACGGCCGCCTGGTCGTAAGTTGATCTGGTCGTAAGTCGGCATATGTTATAATTACCTTACGTATATTATAATGTGTAATGATAATATAATCATCTTTAAGTCATATTTTATCAGCATTTTCTTTGTTCATTATTGTTACGGTCGTCAGGTTTAAGTAAATCACTGCATACTACAGTACAATTGGTTTATTATTTACACAACATACAAAAAAAAAATACAGGTGCAAAACATATAAAACATTTTAGTTGCAAAACATACAAACACATACAAACATACAAAAAACATCTTATTGGCCGCTGGTGCTTGGCTGTGGATCGTCGATGTCGTCAGCTGGGGCAGCCTTTGGGGTAGCCGGAGGAGTTGTTTTTTTCATGAACATGGTGAGCTTTGTCTGAATTGTTCGTTTCTTCTTCTCCTCGTAAATTTCTTGATACGGACGAAACGAATTGCGTGCCATCCGCTCAATCCTTGCAAATCGTTCGATGTTTGGGTCCATTCCTTCAAAATGGGCAAGAAGTTTATTCAGTAGAGATAAACCTTCTGATAATCCCTTAGTGGCAGGTTGAGGAGTAGATGAAGACAGTTTCCTCTTGGTAGACATCTTGGGGGGGTGGTGGTTCAAGAAAAATTTCCAAGACAAAAGAAAGGCACAAGGCAAACAGACACGGAGGGAAGTGTGCTGTACCAGCGAGCGTGTTTGTAATTGAGCGCGGGGATGCGCGCGGCTCCAGCTCCCGGCAGCGCCAGGAGGCTGGGGCCAAAACTGTCGTACCGCCGGTCATAAAGTCGAACAGACGTAAGTCGCATAGGTCGTACGTCGACGACTACCTGTATTTTGCAGTAAAAGATAATTATTTGTCTACTTAAGAGAAAATATTCCCTTCATTACTTCTGTAAGAGTGATGGTGTAGCCCCAGGCCCACTAGAAAAATAGGCCCACAAAATTTTTTACAAAAATATAAGCCCTTTCTCTAATAGATCTCTTAACCTAGCACAAAACAGCCAGTCCGGTCGCCACGGGCGATAAAAAATCCTGGCGGGCAAGTTGAAATATCAAGAGAGCTTTTTTGGCTAGCAATCATTATTTTAAATCTCATTATCTTAATCTATCTATCCATAAGTGTGTGTGTGTCAATACATTTTTAAAGTATATGGTGATTTGCATATTGAGCTTTCACAAATTGTATTTGTATGTGTTGTGAAACTCACAATATTTAGGTTTATTTTGGATATCTTATGAAGCTCAGAGTGCATGAAAATAAACAATTTAAGAGTTATGATAAATATATTAAAAGTTTCAAAACCTATTTTATTTAGCATAAAATGTGTCTTGCAAATGCTTATTGTATTTTACTAAATGATATAATTGATAATATTTTCCATTTTTATATTACCATATACAGGTAGTTAAATAAATGATGCACTTATGCTATAAATGAATCTATGACATATTTTACTATGATGTTTCTACTACACGTCAAAATAATCTTTATATAAGATGTATGCATAAGTGTGTTATGTATATACAGACAGTACATACATACAGTGGTCCCTCGGTTAACGAGCACAATTCGTTCCAGAAGGTTGCTCGTTAACTGAAAAATTCTTTAACCGAAACCATTGTTTCAATGGGTTTTTGGGTAATTGGTTACAGCTCACCGAAAATTACATACAAACTAAAAATAAATGCAGTAAAGTACACTTAATTTGAGGTGTGCATGTAGAAGGCTCCTGGTTGATGATGATGATGATGAGAATTAGAATGGGGGTGGAGGAGAAGGGAGAAGAGAAGGCATTGGGGTGGAAGAGAAGTCACCCCATGCCGCCATTTCACCCATAAAATTTTAGTTCACTTGGTGTAATTCAAAATTATTTTCTTTAAATCAACACTGCACTGCATTATATATTATCAATATTTAAAATATATTTCAAAATGTCCAATAATTTGACCGGAAACACAGAAAAAAAGCGTTTATATTGAAGAGTCTCAAACAAGATGTTCCTTCCTCTGAACTGGTAAACAAACTGACGCCAAGCTTGGTGTGTTGAGTGGCTGTTTGGTGCGCAAGAAACTAGTTTCTTGTACTTCAATTATGTTCAATAATTGTTAAAATGACTAAAAAATTTAATATAAAACTTTTAAAATTATTGAATAGTACAACCTTCTTGATATTTACTAAAATGTTAAGGAATTTAAGCCTTAAAACCGATTACTGTATTGGCGGACTAATACTACAGCTGGTGGGCAGCCAAAGGCAAGCGAAAACATTTTGGGAAAAATTCGTAAGGAATTTGTTAACATGGGGGTTTGCTCGTTAACCGAAGTGAAGAATCTTATGGAAGGTAATTCGTTAACCGAAATTTCGTTAACCGAGGCACTCGTTAACCGAGGGATCACTGTACATACACACACACACACACACATACATAAAATATACATACAAGCATATATTCATACATACATCACATGTCCCCTCAAAGGGGGCATCATCTAGGCTTGTTCATTATGATGTGGTGTGTGTTGTTTAATTGTTTTGTACTGATAGTAGTATTGTAGGAATTTTTTTGTCAGTGATACATGTGTGATTGGGGACTGGCTGGGAACATATCCCATTGAACCCCATGTTATAATGCTCCCTATCTACGATATTTCACTCAGCGATGGGTTTTCAGGAACCTAACCACATCGTTTATCGAGGTTTACCTGTACTCTATAGCATCACAAATGTATGTTTCGAGTTATTTTGACTTTTCGATTTCACTTATGAAAGTACTGTACAATTTTTATTCCACTAAGTGAGCAGAGCTTTGAAATAGAGAAAATTGTGGCATAAACACACCAAAAACAGTTTCTAAAGGAATCCTAACAAAAGCTGATCTAACTTAACAAATTTTTACCTAACGAACCTAACTTTACCTAACCTATCCTAATTTTACGTAACCTAACCTTACCTTACCTTTGCCTTGGCAATTTTGTGTTGTTTCATGAAAAACCGTTTTTCATGAAACAATGCACAATTGCCAAGGCAAAGGTAAGGTTAGGTTAAGTCAGGTCAAGTTTTGTTAGGTTTAATTTGTTTGTTTTTTGTGTGTGTTTTTACCCCACAATTTGCCTCTATTTCAAAGTCCTGTAAATTTTATTGCTTTGACGAAGGACCCTACATTCATACTGAACTGTTTACCTGCATAATTTATATACCAGGTACATGACAATTTCACTGATTTAATATTACTGTCCAGGTATTTTTATTCTTAAAATTATTCCCAAGCGGAATAATGTAGCCTGCTCTTCAAACTTTTTATTCTGTTGGAGCCTAAACTTTAAACCTAAAGTCTTAAATTTGCAGCAATACATTGGTAGTTGTGTAGTTTTGAAGCTGTACTATACATTTTTTTTAAAAACTGGTTTATCACTCAACTAGCAAGCACAAAATCAAATGTTAAAAAGTGGTGTCACTGCCAACTCTGTTATCTACTTGTAAATACAGTACAGCTCCTCCCCGACTTACGACGGGGTTAGGGACCCAAATCCAGGTCATAAGTCGAAAATGCTTAAATAATACATAGAAAATCTAAAATGGGTGTCTCTTTTTCTTCTCAGCACCACAAAACTCTCACTTTTAAGCTTGCCAGCCATTTTAAAGTGAATTTCAAACAAAAATTTTGTCAGTACACAGCGCAATCACTGACGTTGGGACTCAAAAATACGTAATTTCAAAAAATTTTGGTACGACTGAGGCAGGTCGTAAGTGCGGGTGGTTGTAAGTCGAGTAGGTCGTAAGTCGGGGAGGAGCTGTACTGTGATGTTCTTTATGTTGCTAATAAAGTAGTAGTCTGTTTAAAAAATACAATATAGTGTGCATTGGTTACTGTCTGCAATATTTTTGTTCATATAAATTGGTGTAAAGCTGTAGCTATCACCATCACTCATGCTGAAGAACTGAAGGGAATATATTCCATTAATTAGGCAAATATTTATCTTTTACTGCAAAATAATTAGCGTACTGCAAAATACCATATACAGTGGGGTATGCTATAACGAATCTAATTGGTTCTAGAACCTCGTTTGTTATAGTGTTCGTTCGTTATAGGATTAATCCGTTCCAGGCCCCAAACACAACCACTTAACACTGAAAAATTTATGTGGAAATTGTAAAAAATACGGTACTTTATCTTACCTTAGTGTTGTTCAGCATGCAGGACAGGAGGCAGAGGGGGAGGGGGGAGGAGAGAATTATGGAGAAGAGGTGGAAGGAGAGGAGTCATCCTTCCTCACCCTCTTTGGTGACTGTCTTACAGGCACTTTGTCTGTTTATTTATAATTTCTTTCTTAGTTTCAAGGGCTATTAGCTTTCTCACTCGCTTTTGATGATTCATTGTTACAATTGTACACTTGTATAACAAAATAGTTATAAAAATAACACGAATTTCCACATCAAAAGATTAAATTTCAACAAGTTCAGTGGTGCACTGACTACACAATGAACCAATATGGCGCCTGACGCTCTTGCTATGAGCCGCGGTACAATAATATTCATGCGCAGGACGAAATAGTCCCGTATTCATCCGCATTCGTTGTAGGAGTTTCTCAATTTTATAGGTAAAACCGTTCGTTATAGGAATACTCATAGTAGAATCCGTTCGTTATAGCATACCTCACTGTAATTATCATGTAAGGTGCAATGGGCTTAATGTGTTTTATATGTCACGGTCGTTTGGCTGTACCACATTCAGGGATGAATGTGGTTTGCCCATTGGAATGCTCCATCCTCCTATAGTCCCAGAATCCTTGACTGTACAGTCAGTTCTGCTATAACGCGATAGTTGTGTTCTTGTAAAATATCGTGTTATAGAAAATCGCGTAATAGAAATAACAGGGCTTATGGAGAAAATAGGGTTAGGTGCAGATTACTCAAAATCGAAAAAATTTAGTAGTTAGCCTAACACAAAGGATAGCACAGTCTAAATAAATGTTACATTCATATCTAATAATGAAATCATACAGTAAATGTAACACTTTACCTTGAAAAAATATGAATGTAACTTGATGGGGGAGAAGGGTGATTTTGAGGTTGATAACATCGAGCTTCTCTTCAAGTGTTATATCCTTTCTTTTACGATCATCACCGGGAATTCGATCACCAGAACGCTTCTTGGAGATATTCTTCTTTACCATATTCACAGTTAATACCACAAAATTGGAGAAATAGTAAGCAAAAATCGCGTTACAGCAAACAAGCGTTCGCGTTATACAAATATCGTTCCTCTATTCATATATCGCGTTAGAGCAAATTCGTTTTATCAAAACACGCGTTATAGCAGAACTCACTGTACTCACCTGCAGATGTTGTCGTCATATTATGTTGATACAGGTTGGCCTGCCTTTGTCCTGCACCATCTCTTATAGCAGGTGTTGTTAACTGTCACTCTCCTCTCCCTCCATGAAGGAGTGATTGTGCATACACTGCACGTACACCCTTTACAAACTCGCTTAAAGTAGGCACACAATGTCCACTCTGCTATGTACAGCACTGGTCATATTGTATGGTACTTTCACGCTAATTGAATGTACAGAACAGTATACGTTACTGTAATCACTTTTCATGTCTTAACACTGCTGTAACAAAATTTTAGGGTGATTATATGCTGGTGCATTAATGTACAGTACTGCACAACACAGATCGTATGTGAAAACAGTAGTAAGCAAGCGACAAGCTTGTACAGTATCTCAAAAAAGTATTTTCCAGGATGGGTCCAATGACTTCTAAAATGCTACATGCAACTCTTGATGACCTAGAAGGGTTGGTATGCATGGCTCTGTGGCCATCATATTAATTATGTTGAGATACAGTAAATACACATTGCATTACTTATGTTTAACTATATACCAAAGAAAATGCATGTCCCAATATCTATCATCCATGGTCTCATAATGTTTCACACAGTGTGTGGACAGATATTTTTTTGAGATACTGTACAATGGCATCAGACAATGAACTAAGAGTGTCAAGATGCAAGAGATTGAGGAGATAGGCTGCGAGACTACATCAGCCAATCATAGGCATCTTATGCAGTCACATGACAGTAGTGGCCAATCATAGCTCATGAGCACTTGTCTCAACATTGGAAACATGATGCAATCCTTTGGAAATTCGTTTCAATGCCTGGAATGGAGGGATTTTTTCAGAATTGTTTGGAAATGCGCATGATGCAATCCATGGAAATTCGTTCGAATACAGTACTGTCAGTGGTGGGCACGGTTCCGCTAATCCGCTAACCGCTAATTAGCGAAGCTAACTTTCTCGTTAGCGGATTAGCATTTTCGCTAACTTTGGAAACCATTAGCGGACCAATTAGCTTCTGCTAAATTTAGTTCTGCTAACTTTAAGTCCACTAACAAAATTTATACATGTTTGTTCCTGTCTGTTGTAAGCTTGTGACGCCGCGACGCGTGTCTCCAGCAGCCAGTCAGGCACGCTTGGCTGACTGTGTGTTAGTACGTGCAAAGATATCTTGAGGGCCAAGAGAGCCACCCTGTCAGATGGCAACTTTGAGAGGCTGGTGTTTATGAAGGGCAACCAGCATCATGTCGAGGCGATGGAGAAGGCCCAGCCACTGCAGCCGGAGTGAATGGAATTTTTTTATTATTAAAGTTTAATACTTTTTTTATAGTAAATAAAGACTGTCAGTGTATGTTGAAAGAATCATAGAATGTAATTGTAAACTAATGTATAATTTCATTTCTCATTTATTTGTTAATTTAATCAGGATTTTTTTGTGTCAATATATTTGGTTATGCTAGGTACTGCATAAGTTCATAACCAGGATGTCATCCAAGGTGTGCGCCAAACTAAATTTCTAAAAACTTACTTTTCATTAAAGTTTAGAGTTTTCTGTTTATTTACATGACTAAGACCAACAATATGTTATAAAAATGCACTGGTATAATGACTAAGACCAACAATAAGATATATAAAAATGCACTGGTATAATGTGTATGTGGTTGGTATTGCATATTTACATGAATAATGAATAAGGCCGATAGGTTGTATGAGAATGCAAATTGATTATTTGTGGAATTGTGTACAGTGTACACCTTGATAAGTTGATCTTCATCTGATCTTGGCATGATGCTATTTGCTACTTATGCTATACAGTACTATAGTTTTGGGATTCATTTAATACTTTCTGTCTTTTCATACAGTACATAAAGATTATAAAGTGTATGTTGAAACTTGAATGTAAACTAATGTTTAATTTCATTTGTTCATTTAATTATTTGTGTACACCTTGATCATCATCTGATCTTGGCATGCTATACCTTTTTGGAAAGTTCTATGTCTAAGCTACAAGACAACATATGAAAATTTCAGCTCTCTAGGTCTGTTTTTAAGGGTTTTAGAGCCCCCCAAAAATAAACCAAAGCTAAATTCATATAATAAAGGTTAGCGGTTAGCTTTAGATTCCGCTAATTTTTTAACTGTTTAGCAGTTTAGCGTTAGCGAAGTTAATTTTTTAGTTAACGGATTAGCGGTTAGCGAAGCTAACTTTTCGTTTAGCTGTGCCCACCACCGAGTACTGTACCTGGAATGAAGAGATTTTTCCTGGAATTTCTCGGATAATGAAAAAATATCGGATTATTGAAGAGTTCCAATGATCGAAGATTCCAGCTAATGAAAAGATTACTGTATTAAGAATATCAAGATCAAATAATAATACTTTAGGGCTATCCTTAGATGGAATGGTGGAACACCTCTGTCGTTCCCATTTAATAAGAATGCCACTCTTTGAGAATGTGTAATTAATATAGAATTATCATCAACATTGGGACAGCATACCCCATACCTTTCCTCTACAGTACATGTACTGTACTATTAACAAGAACACCCTTATAGCATACAACTTTAGATGAACTCACTATCAGCTGCCTGCAGTTGCCAGTTTTCCTAACTATTCACTTGTATACATCCCTCTTATTCTCAAACATTTCCTAGATTTAACTGCCTTTGTTACTTGAGTTTTATGTTCTTAATTTTATAAGTATGTCATTGATAGGTACAATAAAGATATCAATTTTATTCAATGTAAAGTAAATATAATTATTTTTTGCTGTTTTAATATTTCTTCATATAACTTTTGGTGTTATTTTGATGATAATGATTTCCTTTTTTTTTTTTTTTGTACAGTAAGTGTTTTAGATAGTGACTGTCTCAAGACTTTATGTACTCTATATATGGTATATAAGTACTTTTACAGTCTAATTTTGTGTTAGTTACTTTTAATTTTTTTACTATATCAAAAGAATTTCTTTTAATTTAAGCATTCATATTTTCCAGTAGTATTACTGTAATATGTTTTCTTGGATTTTTTTTTTTTTTTTTAGTCTTTAGAAGATGGAAGCTAATGAAGAACCTTACCCTGTTTTATAAGATTACTAATAAGAACCTTATGCCATCAGAGGATCTTCAGAATCAGAGCCAGAGACTGCCACTGCCCCAAGCAAACGTGGTCCAAAAACCTCAGCCACAACTATACCCAAAAGCACTGCCCCAGCTTCGGTTACCCAACGAAAGAATGGCCCAAAACCTGCAGCACGACCTCAACAAGCAGCACTGCAAAAACCTCCAAGTAAAGCACAGCAGCAGAAAGGGAGCAACAATGTTGCACAACAGAAAAAGGCAGCACAAAACAAGAAACCTCTGGGTACATTATACAGTGTTTTAGCAGTGTTGATTGAAATTGGGTTTATTTAAAATTGACAAACACTCATATTGAAGTTTTAAAATTCTATTACAGTATTGTTTATAAATAGCAAACCAGTCATCCTTATCCTGTACAGTATATGAATTGTTAACAATGAAAATTGTAGTTATCTATTGAGATAATTATAATGTTAAGAGGATAAAACTGAGTACCTTTGCATAAATATGATTTCTTAATCTGTATCTTCTTCAGGCACCAAATCAATATCCTGTGCACTTTTCTACCATGTACATTAATATTGCTCATGGGGAACCTCATTCGTGCACTTAGGTCACAGTTTATTCCTTGATATTTCTCTGACATCACCGCGGTTGCAAGAGGATCGGCTTTTTTCACTCTTCCTTTTTCCAACATTCGCGGCCTGAGGTCCAATTTTTCTTTTGCGGAGAACCATCTATTAACCTCTTCCCCCGATCTCTTGTTAATATCTGAACTTCAACTGACCAAAGCAGCTTCACCCAAACCTTTTCAAGTCTCCAACTACATCCTCTACAGTATACCTCTTTCCGTCCTAAGGGAGTTGTATGCAACACACGTACACCTACAGCTCGACTCACGGATCTTGAATCTTCTCTTTATGATGTCACTGGCTCAAAATGTCTCTACCAACTATGACTATTTTTCTTTGTTTCCTATACTATTCTCCCAACTCTACGAACTATTGGAACTCTTTGACTATCTCACTTCTTGCCATGAGTCGTTGCTATCCACACTCCCCAACACCAAGATCCTCTACCTAGGGGATTTCAATGTACATCACAGAGAGTGGCTTGGCTCTGCAAGGGATGACCCAGGTGGAGCTGAGGCATTCTCTTTTTCCTTACGTAATGATCTGGAACAAATAATTAAACACCCTACACGTGTTCCAGGTCGGAAACGATCAACTTTCTAACATTCTTGATCTTTGTTTTACCTTTAACCGCTCACACTATTCATACTCAATTTCTGCCCCCTTAGGGTCTTCTGATCACAATCTTATTTCTATTAAATCAATCTGGGCACGACCACCTCCCCCACCCTCCCTCTAAACACCAACTATGGCACTATCGGAGAGCAATCCTTGCGAGAATTCTTCTCGGACTTTCCTTGGGATGAATGTTGCTTTTCTACTCGGGATGCCTCAGTATGTGCTGACAGCATTGTTGGGGTTATACTTGGTGGTATGAGTTCATTTATCCCATCTTCTACCAAAACTTTTGCTTTATAATCATGGTTTGATTGCTCCTGTTCTTTTGCATGTAAGGAGAGAGATAGGGCATATCAAGTTTTGAAACTACTGTATCTCCTTCTGTTACCCACTTCTCTTTCATTACTTCTAGGAATCACTGTAAGGTTATTCTTCATAGGGCCAAGCGGAATTTTATAAAAAGAAAGACCACTGACCTGACTAACTCTTCTTCCAGTAAATCCTTCTGGTCCTTGACCAAAATGTATCTCATATCTGGGGTAGCTCTTCTTCTGTCCAACTGTTAGATAGGGTGGAATCAAAGGGATTTCCTCTTTTTAACTCTCCTCCTTTAGTTGATAATCTCTCTTCCCTTTCTCTTTGCCGCAGTGTTGCTTCACTCTCTTTTACAGGTACTTAAACTGACAATGTTCAGTAGATTTGGCATCCTGTGTACCACCGGCAAGGCCCGCATTGCCCACCGTTTCTTTGTGGATGTCGGCCACACTAGAATAACCCATTATAGTACATCCTTCTTTCCTCACACAACCAAAATGTGGAATGCCCTGCCTTCTTCTGTGTTTCTATACTCATACATTCTGTCTCACTTTTAAAAGCTGGTTTTCTGGCATCTTCGTGGTGTAGGTTAATATAGTCTTTTTCTCTTCTATTTTTAATTTCTTTTTACTCTTATTTTTTCACCCCCTTGGCCTCATTGTGGGTCTATGACCTGTGCCTGGATGGGCTATTTCCAATAAAGAAAAACCCATATAATTACTCTCCTTCACACTACCTTTCTATTTGACACTTTATCCGACCTGGTGGAGGAGCGAGGAGGTGATAGTGTATTGTATGTATGTATGTGTAGATGTCTGTCTGTCAGTAATCATAAGTTGTAAGATGAGTTTGTGTGTCAGTTTTCAATTAAATTTCCTGTGACTTGGTATGGATGGTGTACAGTACTGTATATACAGTATATGGGGAGATGATTTTCAGCTGCTAAATGGACACGTTGTAGCTTTCTCACCCAGTCATATCTGGATTTAGAGTTAGGTTTTGTTGTAGTTTTGGTTTCAAATCAGGTGTCTTGGAGTCTTGGTGCTCATTGCATTTTCAAGCTAAATTTAACCATGCCTCATCACTCTCAGTTGCATTGCTACTATAAACCAAACTGCAAAGACATTTTTCTAAGGCCAAGTGGACAGATTGATAATTGAATTGAATGGAATTGAAACAGTTTATTTAGTCAGAAAAACACAGATACAGAGTGGATAATAATGACAATATTAACATGGCTGAGCCAGTTGAGAACCTGAGCTCTCTTTTAGGCACCTGATATATACTATACAGTAATTCCCACTTTACGCGGTGCATCTCCTCATATACACGGGTGAAGTATAATTTTTTTATTTAGCTCATAAAATTCATACAAATTACCCTGCCAGAATATAATTTACATTGCTGGAATTCTTACAACATGATGATCATTTTGAATATAAACATCATAGATTTTGCATTTGACATACAAATTTTAGATCTAATGTAAGAATTTTGTTTACTCAGAGCAAATATGTTATCTTTTGTGCAAAATATATGACGTGTATATTCAAAATATTCCTGGTCTTGCAAGGAATCCGGCAATGTCAATTATATTATCCTAACTTTAGTTTGAGGTATTATTTATTACTATACCTTAAAATCTAGTGTTTTCACTCAAACATTTCTCAGAGAGGGAGGAGCTAGTGAGCGTGAGAAGACGGGGGGGGGGGTGTTGAGTCCATTATTTGAATGGACATTAACCTGGCGACTGTAATTCTCTTAAATATTAATTGTGTGTGCATACCATCATAAAATTAAGATGTTATTTTTACTACAACATAGGTATTGTGTCGGAAAAAGTGGAGTTTGGGGGTCGGCCCAGTCTCTATTTCAATTAATCCCATATGTTCTGTTATTCCATTTACGCATTTCTCATTTTACGCGGACCTCTGCGGGTTCAATTGACCGCGTAAATCGGGGTATTACTGTACATTTATCTCAAGGAAGTATTATGTAATATTTAGTATAATCTGGAATAGTACAATAACATGGTGGTAATAAGAACATCTCATAAGGGATAAGTGTTGACTACACTATTTTATCTTATATTCATTGTTTACCAGTTTTAATATATGCCATGCAATTTAATTAATATTTAGTGTTTGCAAATTTGTAGAGTTACCCATCATTGTACACTTTTTTATTTTATTTTTTTACCCAAGTCAATTACCAGTACTTATGGGAACCAACTGGGGCTGGTTTATATTTCCTAGAACTGAAGGTTTGTTTGCCTCTCAAGCACACTGGGAAGTCATCTAATGATGAAACATTGAGGTAGATACAGCAGCATAAGGGCCTGCTACCAGTGTAGATATATGAGACGAATATGCTGTAATATGTAACTGTACTATTTACCATGATTGATTCAGGTCTCTGTATTATATGTTATAATCATACTCCCCTTTTGTCACTGAGTGTAGTTCAGACTTTGAGCACATGCGCGCTGTACGCGCATGCGCAGGCAGAGATACCCAGAGAGATTCCAAGGCAGGACGCTGTTTACCCTGTCTTAACTCCTTTTGTGTGTTTGTCCCAGAAATAGAACTTACGAACTTGACACCAGTGTGGTTCCTTTACCCCTGATTGGAAGCATCATCTGAGTCTCCCACATGGCGCAGTGATTAGCTGGGACATCACATTATTCAGAATTGGAGTGGACGCAGAATCTCTCTCGGAGCCGCCATCTTGTCAACTCCTCCTGCCCAGTGAATATCGGCGCGTACCTCTCAAGATATTCCTGGATTTACAGTGCAGTGTTGTGAAGTGCTTTTTCAGTGTTGTGTGTGCCCTTTAGTGTCTTTAAAGTGTTTCCCCGTGTTCCTGCACTTTTTACAAAAGAGGGAAGCCCATTTAAGACCTAGGGGAGAGCTCAAGTTTTGACATCCTTCCCTGCTCATGACTCGGCTGGAACTGGCGTGAGGGAGCGAGAGGAGTTGCTATACCGCCAGCCACCCGCTCTCTGGCCAGCCTGCTCCGAGTTCACGCACGAACGAACGCACACACACACACACACACACACTCACTCACTCACTCACTCACTCACAGACGCTCGCAGATATCTTCCATTTAAAGACAATTGCTTTTCTGCTCACTTATTAATTACAGTAATTGTGAGAGAAATAAACCAGGCCTTATGGAAGATCAAGAATTTATTGGGTTTTCTCCAGATACCCAACAAGCCCAACATCAGACTGATGTCGGTGCAGTAAGTGGACTCCAAGTGGAGCGGGAAGTGGATCAAGCGGCCCCACCCACCCTTAGCCCCCACTACACACGTCCGCAACCTGCCACAGGCGGCGACTTCCTTCGTTTAATTCAGTTTTTGGAAGAAAACCGACGACAAGACGACATCAGGAGGCGACAGGAAGAGGATCACAGGCGTCAACAAGAAGATGACAGATTCAGTGCCATGATCGAGTTGTTGACACCTGTGAACCTTCGAGCAGCTGCCACACCTGCCCCTTCGTCCATAGGCGCGCCCGAAGGGTCCTCTCCAACTTCTTTGCCCCCCCTACAGAAAGCACTCGCCCAGAGCCCACCGCCACTCCAAGCTGACGCCTCGTTCCAGGTATTCCGTGAATGGCGTCGGAGATGGGACGATTATTCGATGATGGTCGACTTATCGAGGTTGCCTAGGGAGAAACAGCTGATCCAGATGAGGATGTGTCTCACCCTAGAGACGCAACGTATCCTGGAGCACACCCTGCAAATCCCCCACAACACAGACAAGACTGTGAAGGACGTCTTGGATGCTTTACAGACGCATATCAAGGGTCTCCGCAACGAAGCTCTGCGTAGGAGAGAGCTTCTCAGTTGTAAGCAACTGGAGGGTGAGTCATTTGCAGATTTTTACGTACGACTCAGACGCATCGCTGAGGAGGTTGACGTTTGTCCTGGGAACTCGTCGACTTGTGAGGAAACACAGCTGAAGATGGTTATCCTCATGGGCGTGCGGGACGAAGAGCTTATTCAGAAGCTTATCTCCCTCAACACTGCCTCCTCTCTACAGGATGTTGTCACCACCTGCCGCTCTTACGAAGCCACCAGAAGTGCGACTTCTGCTATTCGTGCTCCATCTAACCAGCTGTGTGCCATCTCCGCATATAAGAAGAACATAGGACGTGACGGGACTTCAGCCTCACATCCGACTCCAGCTTCGCATCACTCTTCAGCATCACTTCAGACTTCGACGCCAGGTAATTCATGCCAATATTGTGCTCGTCGGCATGGTTCTGAATGCCCTGCCGCTGACAGCACCTGCAATAACTGTGGCCGTCGTGGCCAACAACGTTCAGTGCCGCTCCTGTAGCCGCATTGGACATTTTGACAAATGCTGTCAGTCACGGAAGAAAAAGGATACTACTTGCAAGTCTCAGGCAGCGAAGAACAAGATCTGTTGTCGCGTGGGATCACCTTCTCCTGTCAGCAAGACACCTCAGCCCATCTGTGTTCACCTGTCATACGGCGACATTACTTCCCGTATCCAGATGCTTCCTGACACAGGTGCGGACGTCACAGTCATCGGCACAAGACACCTCGACATTCTGGGGATCCCTAGGAGCAGCTTGCAACCACCGTCAACTTCTACAACGCTCACTGCAGACGGTTCTACAATGGCACCTGCTCTGGGTACATTTCAGGCTACCCTCACCCTAGGTAAGCAGTCATGTTCTGCCAGGATTCAGGTCCACAAAGGTGTTCAGATGCCACTACTGTCTTATGGCCACTGTCAAGAGTTGGCCATAATATCTCCAGACTTCCCCAAGCCAATTCTGGAAATTAAAAATGTCAACAGGTGCAAGGAGCTGCCCCTCCCACCCAATACGTCACCTTCTGCAGCCAGGGAGTTCTTCCTACTGCAATCCAAGGACGTGCTGGGTTCCAAGGAGGAACTCAAGACGGCTCCACTCAGCAGTCAGCAGCAGGAACCCCTCATGAACAACAACAACCCTACAAGGCCCTTTGAGTCCGTCTCTGCGGATTTCTTCGTTGTGGCGGGAAAGTCCTTTCTCGTCATCGCCGACCGGCTCTCAGGGTGGCCTGTTGTCGTTCCCTGCGGAGGCAACACTACTGCCTCTCATACAGTACGTATGTTCTGCCGCTACTTCCGGGAAGTTGGTGTCCCTCTCCGCCTGAGGACTGACGGCGGGCCCCAGTTCACCAGCAACGACTTCCGGAACTGCATGGAGCGATGGGGAGTTCATCATGTGGCGTCGTCGCCACATTATCCCCAGTCCAAGGGACATGCCGAGGCTGCCGTAAAGTCCGTCAAGCATCTCATCCTCAAGACGGCACCCTCAGGCAACATTGACTGTGAGAAGTTTGACCGGGGTTTATTGAAATTGCGGAATACCCCCAACTTCACAGGTCGCTCCCCAGCACAGATGTTATACGGCCACCCACTATGGTCATGTGTCCCTGCCCATCCTGAGTCCTTCTCGAGGGAGTGGCAGGCCAAGACCGAAGACTGCGATCGTCGTGCAGCCGCCCGTGCTGACCAGATAAAGGCACAGTACGATCAGCACGCCCGACCCCTTCCCAGGTTGAGTATCGGGCAAACAGTTCGGGTTCAAGACCCGACGTCTCACCGCTGGGACAAGGTCGGGGTTGTCATGGGCTGCGGCAAGACCAGGGATTACGAGGTCCGTCTCCCTAGTGGTCGGGTATGGTGGCGGAATCGCCGCTTCCTTCGTTCAGTCCCGCCCCCTAGTGGTGAACCCCTCCCCCACATCCCTGTGAACCCTTGCTTGGACGAGAAAAGTAAGTCCTCATTCAGTGACCCCCCAGTTTTCCCACGTCACTCTCAAAGGCTCCTGGAAAAAGAGTCCGCTCGAGATTGCACTACGAGCGTGAGGGGGAGGGAGGTGTAGATATATGAGACGAATATGCTGTAATATGTAACTGTACTATTTACCATGATTGATTCAGGTCTCTGTATTATATGTTATAATCATACTCCCCTTTTGTCACTGAGTGTAGTTCAGACTTTGAGCACATGCGCGCTGTACGCGCATGCGCAGGCAGAGATACCCAGAGAGATTCCAAGGCAGGACGCTGTTTACCCTGTCTTAACTCCTTTTGTGTGTTTGTCCCAGAAATAGAACTTACGAACTTGACACCAGTGTGGTTCCTTTACCCCTGATTGGAAGCATCATCTGAGTCTCCCACAACCAGGATTGATAGAAGCTTATGTCAGTAATGACGCTATCAGTTTTTTTTAGAACACTGAGCCTGTGTTAAGAGTCACAAATGTTTACAAGTCAACTACAGCACTCTAATGGCATAAGACTCATTTTGAACATAGACTCTTCATATACTGTACAAGGTTTCAAGTACAGTGCTATAAATTGTACCAGTATTGATGAAAGCTACATTCCTTTTCACTTGAATGAATTTTGGTATTTGTTAAATATAGTATAGTAGAATTATTTGTTATGTTGATTTCATCATGTTTCATTTGAGTATTAAGTGTAGGATCTTTGTGCTCAAAGTGATCTTGTTGTTGCAGGAAGTGGAGGTGCATCATCCATGGACAAAGCCTCAAAGAAGAAGTCCATATTCTCTCCAGACAACAGCACTGATTCTGATAGTGAGACCAAGAGGCCAGTGAGTAAAAAGGGACCACAACCCAAGCCACAGCCTAAGCCACAGCCCAAACCACAACCAAAAGCACAACCCAAAGCCTCAGTAACCCAGAAAACTAATCCTCAGCAACGAAAGGGAACTCCAAAAGTTCCCGAAAAAGTGCCAGAGAAGTCATCAGAATCATCAACAAATTCTTCTACAGCATCGTCAGGTATAATGAGTACAGTACTTAGTAGTTTTGTAGCTTTTAATAACCCCTATGTATTAGTGGCATACCACACCCAGGTACCAAGTGTCTCATAACTTTCAAGTTGTTCAGTTTATTTTCTTTACATTTGCATTGAAGAACAAACTTGTCTCCAGTTATGTTACTTTCATGTACAGGTGACTTAGTTTCTGTTTATTTTATGTCACATACTATAGTTCAGTGACTGTGCCCTAAATTTCACATTTCAAGGAACAGCAAAGTTAATTTTTTTTACAACCTATCCTTACCACCCTATTACATCCTGAGATATACATAGTTTAGTGCATGATCCATGAAACTAAATAATGATAAGATCTAAGACAGCTATACTGTAAATATGCAGTCACTCATACTTTGCCTCGAGAGATGTATTACAGTGGTCCCTCGGTTAACGAACGGTTCGATTAACGAAATTTCGGTAAACGAATTACCTCCCATAAGGATCTTCAATTCGGTTAACGAACAAAACTTCGATTAACAAAGTCCTTACGACAAACACGCTTTGTTGTGAGGGTCAGCTGATGGGCTAGTCTGCCAACTCAGTAATCTGTTCTATGTTTACATTCATTTCCAGTGGAGTAAATATCAAGAAAGTTGTCCTCTTTAATATTTTTGCATTTTTTATATTAAAATTACGTATTATTCATTTTAAAATTTAGTTAACATATTGATAATATATGCAGTATAGGGAACTAGTTTTTTGTGCGCCCATCAGCCGTTTGACTCACCCACCAGGCGTCAGTTTGGCTTTGTTTACAGTGGAGTGAACATCGATTTTGTTGGTGTATTGAATATTTTTTCATTTTTACATTAAAATTATTGGTCATTCTGAAATTTAGTTAACATATTGATAATATATAGCGCAGTGCAGTGTTGATTTAAATAAAATAATCTTGAATTGTACCTAGTGAACTTAAAATTTTATTGGTGAAATTACTGCAAGCATGGATCCCCTGAAAGGTGATTTCTTCTCCATCCCCACTTCTAATTCCCATCATCATCATCAACCAGGAACCTTCTACATACACACCTCAAAGTAAGTGTACTTTACTGCATTTTTTTTTTACTTTGTATGTACTTTTATGTGAGCTGGAACCAATTACCCAATATCCCATTGAAATAATGGATTCGGTTAACGAAATTTTCGGTTAACGAACAACTCTGTGGAACGAATTGTGTTCGTTAACCGAGGGACCACTGTATATGTCATATGCAATACTGTACTCTTCTTATGAGAGTGAATGAATGATTAGTTCTCATATTTATTAGTTTAATGTACTAATAGATTTGTACTGTACATATTGTTGTATCAGTAAGCCTGCCAATAAATGCCTCATAGTATAATTTTGCACATTTCATTGGTGAAAACACAGTAGTATATTTAGATTCCATATATGCTTTAAAACTCTTTCTGAATTGCAGAAAGTGATAGTGACAGCTCCTCTGACTCATCAGCATCAGCTAAATCCTTATCTGATAAACCGGTAATTCAGCAAATAGTTCGTAGAAAATCTCATACCAAGTCTACACCAGCCACCACTGAAAGTGACAAGGAAGAGGAAGAAGAAGAAGAAGAAGATGAAGATGAAGAGGACACACCAAGAAAACATGTGACAAGATCATCTAGTGTACGCACCAAAAGGGGCTCCTTACTTGGGATACAAAAAGGGACTGAATCAGATTCAGAAAACAATGGTGAGGAAGATCATTTCTGTTGTGTAAAACATAGGACTGTTTGTCATGGGTAATAATATTGAAATCCGCTAAATTTAGGCATAATTTATTCTTAAATTGTAAAGGGGAGAAAGAAAAGATTAAAATACTACAGGTAGTCCCTGACTTACGACTGACTCAGCTTACGTCCATCCACACTTACGACCTGCTCTGACCTTACGACCGTCGGTACATACGACCGCCGCAGTTGTGACCAAAAATTTTTTCAAATGACGCGCGCATTTTCTATACCGAAACGTTTCCGTCCCGAGCGAGAGCGTGGATTGGCTTGGGTCACCGCGTGGTTACACTCACTCAGTACAGCGCTTAGTTGGTGTTTGGCTATCGCATCCTATACTGATCGCGCTGTGAACTTATGTTATTATCGTATTTAATTGACTTTATAATGACTGGAAAGCGTACAAGTGAGAGTGCTGGTGGTGCTCCAAAGAAAAGGAGACAGGCAATTACTTTTGAGATGAAAATGAAGATAATAATGCAGTAGTATGAGAATGGTAAAACTGTAGCAATAATCTCACTCGACCTAGGTTTCTCGCACTCGACTATATCCACTATTCTGAAGGACAAGGAATGTATTCGTGATGTAGTGAAAGGAACAACACCTATAAAGGGAACTATAATTTCGAAGAAAAGACAAGGTCCTATTAACGATATGGAAAAATTATTGGTGATATGGATAGAAGACCAAATACAGAAGCGTGTACCCTTAAGCCTTCTAACCTTACAGGCTAAAGCAAGAAGCCTGTTCCAAAGCCTAAGGAGCAGGCAGGAGATGAATGTGGGCAAACCTTTACAGCAAGTCTTGGGTGGTTTAATAGATTTAAAAAACGCTGCAGTTTACACAATGTTAAGGTGAGTGGAGAGGCAGCTAGTGCTGATGTTGGTGCTGCCGTAGCTTTTAAGGAGGAGTTAGATGATTTGATTGTGGAAGGGAATTATTTGCCTGAGCAAATATTCAATTTGGATGAGACTGGATTATTGTGGAAGCGCATGCCTGAGCGGACATACATCCACAAAGAGGCGAAAACAATGCCAGGATTCAAGGCATTCAAGGACAGAATTACACTTCTGTTGGGAGGGAATGTTGCTGGTTTCAAGCTAAAGCCCTTCATGATCTATCATTCAGAGAACCCCAGGGCTTTTAAACATGTCAGCAACCACACACTGCCAGTGTTTTATCGCAGTAATAAGAAAGCCGGGATGACCATTGTACTATTTGAGGATTGGTTCATGAATTGTTTCATTCCTCAAGCCAAGGAGTATTGTCTGCAACAACGGATTCCATTCAAGATTTTGCTGATTTTGGATAATGCTCCGGGATACCCACCACACCTGGACGACATGCACCCTGATGTTAAGGTAGTGTACATTCCTCCTAACACTACCTCTGCCATCCAACCCATGGATCAAGGTGCTATTGCTGCCTGTAAAGCGTATTATTTATGTACGATCTTCGCTCAGGCTGTTACTGCTGCTGAAGGTGAGAAAACGCTCAGAGAGTTTTGGAAGGAGTACAACGTTTTGTCATTTATAAAGAACATTAGTGCAGCATGGGATCAGGTTACAAAACATTGCACGAATGGAATATGGAAGAAAGTCCTGAAAAGATATGTGAACAGTTTTAGAGGATTTAATGAAAATGAAGTTATTTCTGATATAGGTAACAAGATAGTGGAGTTAGGTAAACAGCTTCAGTTAGAAATTGATAATGAAGATGTTGAACAGATGGTTGAAAGTGTAGCAGAAGAGCTCAGTAACGAAGATCTCATCGAACTGGAAGCACACAAAGATGCAGAGGAAGAAGCCAGTCTAAATGTAGAAGAAGGACCTGCATCCCCCAAAAAGTTTTCAGTGAAGCAAATGGCAGAGGCATTTGCTACATTTTATAAAGGGATGCAAATGTTTGATGGCATGGATCAAAATTATGAGCGTTATGCCAAAGTTGACAGAATGATCCAAGATGCACTTGCTTGCTACAGAGAAATTTATAATGAAAAGAAAAAGCAAACTGTGCAGTCTAAATTGAACATCTATTTCAAGAAGTCCCCCAGTGCTGTCTCCTCATGCCCCAGCAGTGCTGCCTCTTCACTCCCTCAAGATGATCCAATACCTTCAACAAGCAAGTTTCCACAGTACCCACCCAGCCCTGTCTCCTCCTCTGCTTCATCCAATTAATATAGTCTCCATGTATACCTGTAAATAAAAAATTATGGGGGCCCCGTGTGCATTCAGCTGACTACATTAAAGGTAAGTGCTCAGTCACACTGTATCCATTCCTCATTATTTATTACTTTTACTGTACTGTATCCATTCCTCATTATTTATTATTTTTACTGTACTGTATTTCATTGTAGATTTTTTTTGATTTTTTTTTATTTATTTATTTATTTTTTTTATTTATTTTATTTTTTTATCTATGTCGGACTTACTACCATTCCGACTTACGACCTGGATTTGGGTCCCTAACCCCGTCGTAAGTCGGGGAGCACCTGTATAGATAAAAGAGAAAGATTAAAAGTTATGAACATTGACTGATTTTTATCATAGCTGTAAATTAATGTTTTTTGAGAATATGAATGAAAGGTTATGGGAAGACTTGTAGTGCAAGAAGGTATGTTAAGTATTATTTTACAAAAATATATATTTTAATGAATGATAGATATATTGTTTACAACTTTGTAAAACAGAAAGGTAATGTTACTTTTATGGAAATATGCTTGTTGTAAACTTAATTGATGGTAATACAGGTTGACAACCCTTTATCCGAAATTACGAAAACCGAAAACCTCTGAAAACCGAAAGTTTTTTGTGGAGCAAAACTTTTTTTTTTTTTTTTTTTTTTTTAAGCAGGGATTAGCCCACCCAGGCACAGGTCACTGACCCACATCGGGGCCTGGGGGGCGAAAATGTAATAAAAATTATAATAATAATAGTTATTCATAGTAAATAAATTTAATAAAAAATACACAAAAATTAAATAATAATGATAGCAGTAATAATAAAATAATAATAAAATTAATAATAATAATAATAACAATAATACTGTAATAATAAAATAATACTAATAATAAAGAAATACATGAATGAAAAAAGATCAAAAGTGAGAAACACGACCTAAACCTATGAATTATTATTATTATTATTATTATTATTATTATTATTATTATTATTATTATTATTATTATACAGTGGTTCCTCGGTTAACGAACGCCTCGGTTAACGAAGTTTCAGTTAACGAATTACCTTCCATAAGAATATTCAATTCGGTTAACGAACAAAAATTCGGTTAACAAAATTCTTACGAAAATGTTTCGACAATGCTTTGGCTTGCTCACCAGCTGGAAGATTAGTCCGCCAATACAGAAATCGGTTCTAGGGCTTAAATTCGTTAAAATTGGAGTAAATATCAAGAGGGTTGTAATATTCAAGAATTTTCCAAGTTTTATATTTAAATTTTTAGTCATTTTAACACATTTAACATAATTGCAGTACAGGGAACTAGTTTTTGGTGTGCCAATCAGCCACTTCACTCACCCACCAAGGTCTCAGTTTGTATCTCTGTTCAGTGGAGGAAACATCTTGCTTGTGGGTCTCTTGAACACAGAGTATTTTTACGATTTTACAGTACAATTATTGGTCGTTCTGAAATTTATTTAACTATTGACAATATATAGTGCAGTGCAGTGTTAATTTAAAGAAAATAATCTTGAATTACACCAAGTGAACTTAAAATTTTATGGGTGAAATGAGACATGAAGCATGGGGTGATTTCTCTTCCACCCCCACTTCCTTCTCTTCTTCCTTCTCCACCCCCACTTCTAATTCCCATCATCATCATCAACCAGGAGCCTTCTACATACACACCTCAAAGTAAGTGTACTTTACTGCATATTTTTTTACTTTGTATGTAATTTTCGGTGAGCTGGAACCAATAATCCAAAATCCCATTGAAATAATGGTTTCGGTTAACGAAATTTTCGGTTAACGAACGACCTTCTGGAACGAATTGTGTTCGTTAACCGAGGGACCACTAAAATTATTATTATATTTTAACCCCCCAGGCCCCGAAGTGGGTCAGTGACCTGTACCCGGGTGGGCTAATTCCTGTATTAAAAAATAAAAAACCTCACCTAACCATTCTGAAATCCGAAAAAATCCGAAATGCATCTGGCTCCAAGGATTTCGGATAAGGGATTGTCAACCTTACTATAACTGGGTTATTACAAATGAAAATATGTAAATACAGATCAGATGAATGTGTTGATCAGTTATTATGTACAGTATAAGATGTAAAATTTGTCTTCAAATTATGCAGTTGTGTTCTTGATTATAAAGGTATATGCTGTTATTTAATGATAACACTGGGGATGCATTGTTATGAAGTCAGTTGAATGTGTAAGTCTCAAAGTTAAATGTGTTACTTTGAGAAAAAGTACAGTACTGTTGTTTAACAAATCTATTTATATTGTAGGGTTACACAGGATATACAGTAAACCCCTGCTGTATCATAACAATGAGTTTGATAGTGTGCTTTTTCATTGTCAACTAATTTGGGTACATATTTTCATATTGCAGCAAGTACTCAAGTTATTGTAATCTTTGGTAGGCCAGAACAGCCACCTATAGAATTATGGATGTTTCAGGTTAGGATACTTGTGGACATTTTGGTTCTGATCACAGAGTCATAGCTCCCTATCTCAATAGTTTTATATAAAATTTTATTTTCATTTGAATACGTATACTTTATCTGAATGGTTTAGGTTTCTTGAAAACCAATCAGATAGCGAATAACGGAACAAATTTGAAAAATAGGGTTCAACAAGAAAACCCCAATATTTTCTCAAAAAAATTAAATTGGTTCATTGGTTATGAACAACAAAAAAACTACTTAACTACTGTATTGTAATTTAGTACCTAACTATTGTACTGTAAGGAGGGGTGGGCTCATTTGAATTGTATTTATTTTTTTATAGAGCCATCTTTCAGAAAAGCGAAGATCACTTTCGGATAGTGGAAAAGGGTGTAAGAATAAAGTTTTTGAATGAGCAAATTATCGGATAGCGGACATTTGGATAATGAGGGATACCTATACAGTGTTCCCTCAGTTAACGAGCACAATCCGTTCCAGCAGGTTGCTCGTTAACCGAAAATCTCGTTAACCAAAACCATTGTTTCAATGGGTTTTTGGGTAATTGGTTCCAGCTCACCGAAAATTGCCTAAATTCAACAAAAATTTTAGAAATTGACACTTACCTTGAGGTGTGTATGTAGAAGGCTCCTGGATGATGATGCTGATGTAAATTTGAAGTGGAGGTGGAGGAGAAGGGAGAAGAGAAGGAAGTGGAGGTGGAGGAGAAGCATTTTACTGCTTCTTGGAAGGTGAGTCACCTTCCATGAAAATGTCAGGAACCTCTGGACTGACAGATTCTCCACCATGAACATCCTCGCTCCTTCTTGAAGTGGAAGGCTGAGGGCTAGCATCATCCTCTCTCCTTCTTGAAGTGGAAGGCAGAGGGATAGCATCTTGTTCCCTCTGCCTTTTACTGAAGAAAGTGTCAATTGTGGTCTGTGGGGCATCTCTCCTCCTCACCATTAACTTATGTTTCAAGAAGGAGACCATTGAGTCCTCAACATGACACAAGTTAGTTCAGTTTTTTCACATCTGGGTGCTTTGAAGCCAGTTCCCTGAACTTCTCCTAGTGGTAAATCACATCTTTCAACTCTTTAGTTGACATATGGACATCACTTTCAATTTCCTCCTCACCACTGTCAGCCTCTAACATCTCATCCAGTTGCTTCAAGTCATCAGGAGTAAGTTCCTCCTCATGAAACATCACAAGCTCTTCGACATCATCCTCTTCCACTTCAAGGCCCAATGACTGACTAATGGACACAATCTCCTGGTCCAACTCTGTTTCTTCCTCAAATCCCTCAAAATCATGGACTACTGATGGCCACAGTGCTTTCCATGAAGAATTGAGGGATCTAGTGGAGACTTCTTGCCATGATGACACAATCAATTTTACAGCCTCCAGGATGTTGAATTGTGTCTTCCAGAATTGTTTCAGTGTTAGTTCAGGATCATTGGAAGTTGCCTGGTGACACCTCCTTAAACATTTTCTTCATGTACAACTTCTTGAAGTTGCTGATCATATTCTGGTCCATTGGCTGTATGATTGATGTAGTGTTGGGAGGCAAAAACAACACTTTCACAAAGTCAAATTGATACTCCAAAGTTCTGGCAAGTTCAGGGTCATGACTAGGAGCATTATCTATGAGAAGAGCCTTTAAAGGGAGTTTATTGGTGGTTAGGTAGCTCTTGACAGAAGGGCAAACCACATCAACAGCCCATTCATTAAAGAGCTGTCTTGTCACCCATGCCTTACGGTTGGACTTCCAGTAAACTCCAAGCTTTGTTCTTACCACTTTTTCTTGCTTGAACACCCTGGGGCTTTCAGAGTGGTAGACAAGCATAGGCTTCAGTCGGAAATCCCCTGAAGCATTGGCACCAAGCAATAGAGTGAGACGGTCTTTCATGGGTTTATGCCCAGGTAAAGAGGCTTCATCTCTGCTGATGAATGTTCTTTTGGGCATCTTTTTCCAGAACAGCCCAGTTTTGTCCACATTGAACACTTGCTGTGGAAGATAATTTTCTTCTTCCATCAGTTCTTTAAATTCCACTGAAAACTTTGCTGCCCCTTCCTTATCAGCACTAGCAGCTTCACCATGCCTAACAATACTGAAAATGTCACTTCTTTTCTTAAATTTTTCGAACCAGCCTTTGCTGGCCCGTGAATCTTCAAATTCTGCGCCTGAAGAACCAGGTTGATCTGTCTTTAAATGTTCGTAAATCTCCCTGGCTCTTTCACAAATGAATTCAGTAGAAACTGAATCACCTTTCAACTGTTTTTCCCTAATCCAGATGAGAAGTAACCTCTCAGTTTCTGCAATTAGGGATCTACTTTTAAACACTCTGGTAGATTTGTCTCTCACTTTCACTTCTTTAAATTTGTCTTTCTGTGCAAGAATTGTCGACACAGTTGATGTCGACATGCCATATTCTTTGCATAGCGCATTTGTTCTAATGCCTTGTTCATGTTTTTTTATAATTTCTTGCTTGGTTTGGATTGAAATCGCTTTTCTTGATTTCTTAGGCCCCATGCTGGATTCAAACAATGTCAACACATGATTTTGTAAGTTTAAACTACTGTAGCTGTAAATAAAGGATATTTTCTTTAAAATTACACTGCACTGCGCTATATATTGTCAATATGTAAAATAAATTTCAAAATGACCAATAATTTGCTTGGAAACACAGAAAAAAAGTGTTTAGTTGAAGAGAGTCTCAAGCAAGATGTTACCTCCACTGAAAACAGAGAGAGACTAATGCTTGTTTGCTGTGTTAAGAGGCTGGATGGCGCGCATAAAACTAGTCACTTTACCTTCAATTATGTTCATTAATTGTTAAAATTACTAAAAAATTTAATATTAAACTTTTAAAATTATTGAATAGTATATACTTCTTGATATTTACGAAAATAGTAAGGAATTTAAGCCCTAAAACCGATTACTGTATTGGCGGACTAATACTACAGCTGGTTGACCGCCAAGTGCAAGCAAAAACATGTTGAGGTCGGCTCGTAAGAAACTCGTTAACCGAGGGATTGCTCGTTAACCGAAGTTAAGAATCTTATGGGAGGTAACTCTTTAACCGAGGGATCACTGTACTGTATTGCACTATGTTCATTTAAATGATAGCAGATTCTTAAAGTTTCATACAGTGAATATTACCATAACTGAAGATGTATAGATGACCATATTTGTTAAAGGTAAACTACAGAAATGATGTCTCAAAATTGTTAATCAAGGGACCACTGTATTATTTTCGCATTTTCGACTTACGACCTGGAGTTGGGTCCCAAACCCTGTTGGGGAGGAGCTGTGTATGTGTGTGTGTGTGTGTATATATATATATATATATATATATATATATATATATATATATATATATATATATATATATATATATATATATATATATATATATATATATATATATATATATATATATATATATTCAGTTGGAAGGATAGAAAGACAAAGATAAAGTACAATACTGGAAGAGATGGTTAATAGCAGATCTCCTACTGGTATTGTATCTTTGGGATTTAATTTTATGATAGATTGCTTTGGTTGTAAAGTTTTGGTGGGACATGGTAGGAAACGGTTTTAGAATATACTGGATTGACTTGGAGGGAATGTTGTCTGTCCTTTTATGGGATTTAGTAAATTTCAAAAACCATACTGTGGATAACCTCATTTGGATGTATAGCAGGTACTCAGTGTTGCAATGGTGGAAATGGCAGCTGTGATTCTTGTAAACAAGTATGTCATGTATGCAGAGCTACCATGACTTCTAAAAGGCACAAGTTGCACAGTGGGCTGCCATTGTACAGTGTGACTAAAGGTAGTGTGGAAAAGTGATGTCTAGGTAGACATACTTTTGAAAGCGATACACTGCAAAGTGAAAGTTTTGTAATGCTGAAAATAGAATATCTGTGTTTTTATACACTTAGGGTTTTCACTAATGGTTATTTTACAGGGAAGATACGAAGAGGTTCTCGAAATGGAGGGCCAAAGAAGCCTGCAGGAGCACCCACAAAGTCTGGTGCTCGAGCCAAGACAAAAAAGCCCATTCCTCTGGTAAGTCTATTTCATTTGGTATTCAGGGATCCCTTACTTTCAAGAAAGTAGAAGCGAAAAAGAAAGATATGAGTTTGCAAGTAAAAAAAAGATCTTTGAATTTTTAAGAATTTTGTTAAGTTGGGGGAAAACTGGGATATTTAGGTGTTAGTACAAATATTTATGGAAATCATAAATGAATCAGTCTTCTGCTCCAGGATTACTATGTAATTTGGTCCTTCATTTTTAGCTCATTGAACACTTTGCCAATGTGTTCATTTACACCCACTTATGGGAAAGAAAAACAGCATGACCTTGTAAGATGCATCTGTTGAGACAGAGAACATGCAAGAATTTTCTGAACAAAGGCACTCTGTCTGTTCCCTCCTTGAAATCATGAGAAGCTATAAACTGTACTTTCATTACACTTGAATTCTTTTTCATTCTGTTATTTCCTCCAAGTTTTCACTCCAATGATTGCATAGACCTCAGATAGTAGCAAAAAAAAATTTGGATCAAATTTCAAGCATTTAGAAGGGTAACAGTTTACATGAATGATATGAATGTATGGAATTAAGTGGTTTATAAGGATGTTACAGCCATTAGAGTGAAGAGACCACAAAAAATAAAGAGATACTTTTGTTGCTCATAGTTATGACTACCACCAAAATACTGTAGTGGGGAAGAGCTTTTTTTTAGCCAGGTTTTCAGTTTTTGCCTAAATCATTGTGTTTTTACGGAGAAACTTTCATTTACTGATATGAAGTTTGTTGGAGCACTATTTAATTTTTCAGGACATTTTGGAGAACACCCCCTGCCACCCATTGAAAAGCGGAAGTGTCCAGTAGAAGGCTGTGATTCTTCTGGTCATCTTGGGGGGCTCTACGAAAGGCATTTCTCTGTAGAAGCTTGTCCAGTTTTCCACAATGTAACAAAGGAAGAGACTAAAGTGAGTTTAAACTTTTGTTTTATATAAATCTATATTTTTTGTAAAGGTAGAATTAATGAGACGTGAGACGCTTTTGTGATTTGGGGAAAAACATCGAATTAATCCAAAAATCTTGAAATTACTCAAGTGGCTTCTTTTATATAAAGGGGGTATGCATTCCTATGAAAGAAAAAACTTCCATACATCTTGTAAACTTGTTAGCTCTTCAAGGGTTCCAAAGTGAAAAATTCACTGGTGCTCATGAAATGAGATAAAAAGGAGTGAGGTATGCTTGTAGACAAAACATAAAATGCAAAGTGAAAACAGTGTAAAACATAAGGTAAAGAAAGAAAGCCAATGCCAATAAAACCGGAATTTGCTGATAAGTTATTCCAACATTTATAAATTTATTATAATAATACTCTACAGTAAAACCTCGCTAAGGCGGACCCGCTTAAGCCTGACAAAATTATTTGCCAAAAAAATAATTTAAAAATTCAAATAATTAAAAAAAAAATAAAAAATTAAAAAATAGGACATAATATGTCGTAAGATGACATGACCGCCATAAGCCAAAATTTCAAGGGAGCAAGGCGGACAGACCTCGTGATCCACCCACTCCACCTACTCTGGTAAACAAAGGGGATCATGTCAAGCGCTCGGTCATAAATTAGCGTCGCCCGTGACAGATTCACTTCTGCTCTCTCGCTCCGTCAATTGTGTTTTATTGCCATTTAGATGTGCTGAACTTCATTTTGAAACTTATTTGACATTGCCAGTAATGTGATTACATATGTTGTAGGCTGACATAGCATACATATTTTGCATTATTATTGAAAATTTGACAATAACCATGGCCCCTAAGAAAGTGTTTGGTATTCATAAGGATGGTGAGAAGGTTAAACCTAAAACCTTATCAGTGAACAAAAAGTTAAAGGTGAATGAAAAGCTAGAAAAAGGTGCTGCTCCCTCGCAAATATGCGCTGAATACAGAATTTTAAGGCACTCAGACTCAGTGTGACTGCAAGCCTCTTGCAGTCAGAGGTATGTCCAACTATATCTGCCTTCCATTTTTTGGGGTCAGTGTACAGTGCTTTGTGTACATTACTTTTTTTAATTCGTTTTTATTTAAAAACAAAAAAGAACGTGATTTCTTTCATAAAATTGGATACCCTGTACTGTATATTGGTGTTGTACTCAGTTTTTTTTTTTTTTTTGCTCTAAGGTGGACAACCTCTTATCCCAGACACCCCTTTCCCCCCAATTAGTCCGCCTGAGCGAGATTTTACTGTACTTATATGAAAATTTGATACAGTGCAGAATTATATTACTATTACATTGTGTGCCCATTACACAAAGCATCCTACAGAACAAAGCAATCAGGCAACTTTGTGGCACCAGTCGCAATGCTGTACCGTGTATCTAGCACATGGATGATTTACTAGCTTGTGTTAAAATTTGCTCAGTTTAAGTTAACCACACCCTACAAGGATCCCTAAGAGCCTTAGCACCCAGTAAAAAGTCTTAGTCTTAGAAAAATTAAATCACTAGGGGTTGGCTTCATGGTGCAACTCTTCCCTACAAGGCAGCAATTCACAGGCAGGTAGTCAACAATTTTTATATTTTGTATATTCATTTAATTTCAAAATGTGATATGTCTGTAGAATAAACAATATTCTTAAGATAGTACAACTATATTAGGTTTTGTCCTGCTAGGCTTCCCAGTTGCAAACATCAAATAGATATCCCATAAAAATCATTAATTTCTCTCCAATTATGAGGCGAGTTGTAGCAAAATATCCCGAATTATGTGGTAATTTTTATATTTTTGGATAATTTGATATTTTGAATTAATTAGATGACCCCAGAACTCTAATAATATCAAATTAACAAAGCATTAATTGGTTGAAGAAGGGCTGGTCTTAGCCCTGATGCAGGTGTGGTGTTGTACAGCTGGACGATCACAGAATGTTATTGGCCTCCTAGATGCAACTGTGGTGTTGTACAGCTGGGCGATTACAGGGTGTTGTCGTCGTCCTTGATGTAGCTGTGGTGTTGTACAGCTGGATGATCACAGGGTGTTATTGGCCTCCTAGATGCAACTGTGGTGTTATACAGCTGGGCGATTACAGGGTGTTGTCGTCTTCTTTGATGTAGCTGTGGTGTTGTACAGCTGGACGATCACAGGGTGTTATTGGCCTCCTAGATGCAACTGTGGTGTTGTACAGCTGGGCGATTACAGGGTGTTGTCATCCTCCTTGATGTAGCTGTGGTGTTGTACAGCTGGACAATCACAGGTGTTGTACAGCTGGACGATCACAGGGTGCTCTCGTCCTCCTTGATGTAGCTGTGGTAATGTACAGCTGGATGATCACAGGGTATCGTTGGCCTCCTTGATGCAGCTGTGTGTTGTACAACTGGATATCACAGGGTATTATTGGCCTCCCTGATGCAGCTGTGGTGTTGTACAGCTGGATGATCACAGGGTGTTTTCACCCTCCCTGATGCAACTGTGGTGTTGTCCATCCTGTGGTATCGTCAGTCCCAAATGGTGTCAGCGACGGTCATCTCACAAGGGTCCAAGGTTTGAAACTTGGGTGTTAATAAATTTGATCTGGGTATCCTTCTACCCATCATACGTCTGGTATCTCACTGCTGTTACCGCTGTCAACACCTCATTTATACATCCCTCAACCCTTAAACCTCTTGGAAATGTTTTCTTTCAGACAAATCGCACAAGTGAGAAACGCCTTAGAAATTAGATTAACAGATCTCCACCCGCCATTTCTTGTCCCACCGCGAGCTGTCTGGAGCCGTGAGGCGTGCCACACTGCCTGTTTCCGCTCCCTTCCCCGCAGGGTTTAGGGCCCCCCACAGGGGTTAGGTTAAGTAGGTTAGGTTAAGGTTGGTTAATTTAGTGAAAGTTAGGGGTCTAGATGTTTGGTTTCTGATGCCATCGTGGAGTTGCTTTGCAATGGCAATGAATTTTGTTGGCTAGCCAAAATTGCTGAAGGTCCGCCAAAGGGCTTCCCTGTTGACCGAGTCGAAGGCCTTGGTTAGGTCGATGAAGGCAATGTATAGGTCACAATTCTGTCCTCGTCACTTTTCCTGTATTTGTCGGGCAACAAAGATCATGTCAGTGGTGCCACGTGATGGTCTAAAGCCACACTGAGATTCTGGGAGGAAGTTTTCTGCCTCAGGAAGAAGTCTGTTTAGGAGGACTCTGGAGATAATCTTGCCAGCTACGGACAGCAGTGAGATCCTGCGGTAGTTGCCACAGTCTGACCGGTCTCAATTGAAGCGCTCCACATCAGAAGGGGCTGAAGCGACACCCTGGCCAAAATGCGCTTTTTTGATGGATATCACTATTTTCACCCTTCCTCTACATGTTGGTGTTGCATGTAACCCTCTAGCTAGCATAGAAATATGGTAGAAAGCTCCAGGCCTCAGGCCTGGAGCTACGTATCTGGCTGTGTGCTCAGTTCAAGAAAGTGGCAACATCCCGTTCAGAGCGAGAGGAGCACGAGCCAATGACAGCATGCCTCCTTCGGACCATACCCCCCGAGGCACCCAATCACAATGGATTTCCCCTTGCTACGTCCCAGCTCCTCGGCCCATCCGCGCTCCCAGATGCTGCCTCATTATTAATTTTGGCTCATTGTATAGCATACGGAGGTTCAGTGTACTTTCTACTGCTATTTTTGATAACTTTTCAGTGTAACATTGACGTTATTCGTGTTCCACGGGTGTGAGAAGTGCTGTGCAATATCTGCTCGATATTAGTGCAAGACTCGAGTGAGGCCAGGCCTTCTGGTGTGGGTTCAGGAGCCTATGATTTCTGAGCGTGTTTTTAGTGACGACAGTGCTCACATGGACACCCCAGGAATGCTTGGTGATAGTGATAGTGATTTTGGTATACTCATAATACAAAAAGTGACTGCTATGCATCACAAGACCTTTTTGCAGACTGTGTTTTGGTCCAGAGTTATGCGACATGCACTGACGGCAATAATGACGATGAAAGTGAAGATGAAAATGATGAAAGTGAGTCTAATAGTAACACAAACAGTGACACTAATGTATCACAACAAGAACATACAAACTGTGAGGCGGTAGAAGTGGACAGTGACGAGACATGCATTGGCCGTGATAGTGATGAAAGTGAGCCTGACCCAACAAATGCTAGTGAAAGTGAGCCCATAACTCAGTCTTATAATGAAACTTATCTGTTGCCGGCATCTATAGTCAATGATTTAGTTGATGAAGAATCTGCGTGCCGATTTTTAGAGAGGGCAGAGAAAGACTTTGATCAGTACGTGATTGATTATGACGAGGCCATTAAAGTTATACGCACTCCTCAGGTTTTACGTAACTTAAAGTTACTACAATCTTCAGGGATAATAAAACGAAGGAACTAAGCAAAGTAGGATTGTAATACTATTACAGGTTGACAATCCCTTATCCGAAATTCCAAAAACCGAAAGATTTTCAGTGGAGCAAAACTTTATTTATTTTTATTTATCTATAATTTTTTTTATTATTTTTATTTTTTTATGTATTTTATTATTATTAATATTATTAATATTATTAATTTTTTTTTTTTTTTTTTTTTTTTTTTTTTTTTTTTTTTACACAGGGGTCAGCCCACCCGGGCACAGGTCACTGACCTGTGCCTTGGGGGCGAAAATGTAATACGTAATAATAATAATAATAATAATAATAATAATAATAATAATAATAATAATACAGGTTGTACCTCTCTAGTCCGGCAACCTCGGGACCTGACCGGTGCCGGACCATGGAAATTCACCCTTTTCCTGGATAGAGAGTGACTTGTGCTTATGCTTGGAAGCACTAGCACCACTTTCTCTGCATCATGGTCTCTTTGAAGACATATTGAAGGGTTAAATGTCGTATAGTAGCTTCTCAAATTTCGCGAGTTTTTAATTCAACGTATTTTATTGGAACATACGCAAAAAAAATAAATAAAATTTTTGACGGCGGAAACTTGAATTTCAACGGGTTTGAACGGCCCGCCAACATGCAGACGACTTGCACAATCGTGTAAACAGCGTCATTTCTCTTATGTACAAAAGATTCATTATTGTTTATTACTGAATGTCTTTTTTATTGAATTAATGTTTATGTGTGCAAAATGAGCAATACAATTCATTAATAATACATAGAATATTAAAACACGAGGAAATGACACTGCATTGTTTTCGTTGATTTCAAAACCAGTGACTGACTGGTTCTACATATAAAACTGAAGAAAATAAGACCTTGGTTGTAGCTGTAGTAAATTTAATATGGTTGTTTTAAGTAATGTTATTTAATGTTAATAAATGGAACAATAGAAGTAGCTAACGATAATGGTAAAGAAAAAAGAGAGATCGCGTATGTAAGTGCGCATGCGCACACGTGAAAACATATCGTCATTATTTTACATAAGAAAATGAAAGCAACACTTATTTACTGTTCATATATATTTTAATTAATTTTTCTGAATTTGTTTTTATTGAATTAATGTTTGTGTGTGCAAAATTAACAATACAATTTTTTAATAATACGTGGAATATTAGAGGAGACGAGACGGCTGCCGGCATTGTTTATGTTAAAGCTTACAAAACCAGTGACTGATTGGTTCTACATATAAAACTGAAGAAAATAAGACCCTGATTGTAGCTGTAGTAATATTAATGTAAAAAAATTAATATGGTTGTTTGAAGTACCTGTAACGTTATTTAATGTGAATAAATGGAACAATATAGTAAGTAGCTAGCCATTAATGGTAAAAAAAAAGTGAGACTGCGCGTATGTAAGTGCGCACATGTGAAAACATATTGTCATTACTCTACATAAGAATATGAAGGCAACACTTATTTACTGCTCATATATATTGAAGGGTTAAATGTTGTACTCTGTATAGACAAGCAGAGAGAGAGAGAGCAGCCGAACTGCCGGATGTAAACAAACCTTAATTTCCCGCGGCTTTGTTGTTGTTTTTTTTTATGGGGATTATCCCACCCGGGCATAGGTCACTGACCCACATTGGGGCCTGAGGGGCAAAAATTTAATACTCCTGTAATAATAATAATAATTCAGATAAGTTAAAAAAAAAAAAAAAAAAAAAGCTGCTTATCTACCTATTGGGCAAACTAAAATCGTTCCGGACCACGGGAGTTTCCGGACCACAGAATGCCGGACTAGAGAGGTACAACCTGTAATTCATAGTAAATCAAATTTATAATAAAAAATACACAAAAATAAAATAATAATGATACCAATAATAATAATAATAACAATAATATTAATAATAATAATAATAATAATAATAATAATAATAATAAAGAAATACAATGTACAAGAATGAAAAAAGATCAAAAGTGAGAAACACAACCAATATCTATGAATTTTTATTATTATTACTATTATTATTAGTACATCTTCGCCCCCCAGGTCCCAATGTGGGTCAGTGACCTGTGCCCAGGTGGTGATCCCTGTAAAAAAAAAAAAAAAAAAAAAAAAAATCCGAAAAATTCCGAAATCTGAAACACATCTGGCCCCAAGGATTTCGGATAAAGGATTGTCAACTTGTATCATAATACAATAAGATCTCATAATTCGCGTTTTTGAATTTTGCGAGCACTACCTACAGTAATGTAACCAAGTCTTATATTTGGCGTTAAATATCGTGAATTTCGCGAGATCCAGCCAACTGAATGCTGGCCACTGTCTTGAATGACATCACAGCCCTCACACCAGTTACAGTCATTTCTGCAACAACTCATGTTTTGTCAAAGTGAATTGGTTGCAATGCGATTGATGAATAGGGGAACACTGTAAAACACGAACTTTTGCTTACAAATGTTGTCTATAGCGCGATTCCATCCTCAACGTTTTAAGCGTGGCGCGGGGTTATGCAATGTTTACGGTTCACGTTCAACATCACATGTTCAATTAATTCGTGTCCTTTGTTTGTGAAGTGTTTATTGAGAGGTGCTCTGTAAATTTTTTATTTTTTATTTTTTTGCAAATTTAGCTGTTACCCATAAACATTGTATGAAAAGAATAAGCAAAAAGAATGTTTCGCAGTGAGGACTAATAACGGTTTACACCAGCGCTCTCTTTACATTACATGATCAGTTGAATCGCGAGGTTTCTGTCAATTCGCTATTTTCTCTAATTTTGTTGTGTTAGCGATGAATACGGAAAGACAGGGTATGAAGAATGTTTCCAAGAAGCGTTCTGGTGATCGAATTGCCGGTGGTGAACGTAAAAGAGGTTTAAAAGAATGCAACTATCGCGTTGTAGTCCGGGCCATCCTAGCGACCGCCCGGGCTGTTATTGTGTGCTTTTTTGGGTGGTGCTACCACCTGTCTAGTCAAGATAATGGCCTCTACCTCTACTGGGGGTCCTACTGCTGCTGGTGGGGGTGTGACAGACCCACCTAAGCGGCCAAATAAGGAAAAGGAGAAGCGGGACTAGCATAAGGGAGTTTGTCAAGTACTCGATGCAGGATAAGCAGTATGTGATTAAATTACAGTCATGCGCCGGTTAACATCAGACCGAACAACGTCCGGTCCATATACGTCCGTGGCCCCCCCCCCCCCAAAAAAAAAACACGTGACGCCTGCTGGACCACCACTCCACGACCCCCTGACGGAGACACGATGATCCTCCCCATACTGGTCAGATAATATGTGTTAAAGGAATATGCTTCCTTACTTAGGCTTTTCTAAGCATTTGCCTACAGGTGAAATGTTAACCTACATCTATTTAGGATAAAATCTTTCACCTACAAATTGATAATAACACATTTGCTGTAATCAGACATATCTAGTTGCCTCAACAATTGCAAGTTGCAATTGGGGTTGCAATTTCAAATTCTGTGGCATTACTAAAAATAGTAAAGTTTCTGGTGCACTCTAAGATTAAGAGAGAAAACGGAGGACTCAGGCGTCCTGGTGTGAGAGAAAACGGACTCGTATAACGGGGGACTAAATAAAAAAAGCATAGCGACATGTTTTGTGGACTACAGTATTAAGCGTACCCTTTTCATCATTTTGTAATAAACCTAGCCATGCCTCTGTGTGTTTATGATATTTACCATAACATTATATATACATTTAGTGGGTCTAAATGGTCGTAAAATTAGAATAAATCCCATAGGTTCTGTACTTTCGTTATCGGCGGGGTCCCAATTAGGAGCTATAACCAAGGAATGACTGTATATAATTGTGACACTGGCCAGTTGCTTCTGGTGCTATGGTACAGGGGTACCAAGTGACAGCACTAGAATCCCGCTTCCTCTATCAAGGAGTAAACAATTAAAATTTAAATTGAAAAAAAACCCATTCAAATAAATTACTATCTTACAAGAATCCCTCCAACGTAAGTTATATTCACCCAGGTCGATTGGGTGGAAAATTATGAGAAGAGCTTAGTCACTCTTTAGTAATTATAAATAAACACGCAGGCAGGCCTTCAGCGCCAACTGTCAAATCTTATCTCAAATAAATAAACAAACAAACACCAGACATTCTGTCACCCCCCCCCCCCCCTCCCCACCTTCTTCCCACCACCCTCGTGTTCAAGATAAAAGATTGGTGATTTCTTTATGTTTATTTTATATAATATCTCAGACTAAAGTTACGATAATATAAATTGCATTGCTGAAATCCTTGCAAGACAGAGATTAATTTGAATATAAACGTCATATATTTTGCTCAAGATATAAAAAAATGTAGTACATTAGTGTACAATACTGTAGTACACTCTATAAAAAGTTTTTCAACTGTATTTTTGGGTAGATTTACATAAATTTCTTCATTTATATTCACCCATTTACATTCACACACCATACTAACATAAACGTAAAATAAATCAGTGCAAAGCTGGACTCCACATGTACTAATTTGATTACGGTACTAAAATTGTTTTGTCTAGTGCGAATTACAACATGTTTATATTCAAATAAATCAGTATCTTACAAGGATCCCAACAATGTTAATTATATTTTCCTAGGTCATATCACTGGCATTTTAAAATGAGAGAAGGTTAGTAGGACTGTTAAATAAACACACAGAGACCTTCCTCTCAAACTTATCACCTCAACCCCCTCACCCCTCACTGGGTGGCGGAGCCGTCAGTCCCCCCCCCCCCAGCCAGGCAGTTAGGCTTACAGTTTTTATCTTTTATAATGTCTCAGACTAAAGTTAGACGATTATAATTTGCATTGCTGGAATCCTTGCAAGACAGCCAATAATTTGAATATAAACGTCATATATTTTGCTCAAGAGATAAAAAAATTTGTACATTAGTGTACAGTACTGTAGTACATTTTATAAAAAAGTTTTTCAACTGTATTTTTGGGTATATTTACATAGATTTCTTAGTGCAAAGCTGGAGTGCACATGTACTAATTTGATTACGGTACTAAAATTGTTTTGTCTAGTGCAAATTATAGCATGTTTATATTCAAATTAATCAATATGTTACAAGAATCCCAGCTATGTTAATTATATTCACCCAGGTCATTTCACTGGCTTTTTATAAGAGAGAAGCTTAGTCACCTAAGAACTGATAAATATACACGCGTTAGACCTGGGCCTGTGCCAACTGTCAAACGTACTACCTCCCCTTCCCCCACACCCCCTCGCTCACTCCCACCCTCTCTCTCCCAATCTGCTGGCGTTGCTGGAATCCTTGTAAAACAGTGAATAATTTTAATATAAACGTCATGTATTTTGCACAAGAGATAAAAATTAATCACCTGTATCGCATTACAATAGTGATTTAACAGTAAAGTATATATGTACGTATATAGTATTCCACATACACATAAGTATAAAAAAAAGTTTATGTGATGATCGGTCAACGTCCATTTCGGTTAACGTCACGTTTCCAAGAACGTATCTAGGACGTTAACCGGCGCATGACTGTACTTGAGGAAGGCCTAAAAACTAGTTTCCGGAAATCACAATCTGGTCAATAAAGGCAGAATTTGTATCATTTAGAGGTTATAAATGGGAAAATCAGAGGTTGATGTAGAGTGGTCAGTCTATATTGTTATTTTTCCCTTTAGTTTATATATTTGCATTTGGCGAATTTGAATTTGGCGCAATTTTTCCAGTCTATATTAATTGCGAAATACAAGAGCTTACTGTACTCTTTTTACCAAAGATTATGCAAACTTTCTCCGTCTTTGTATTCATATATTAATTACGTTGGGGGGGGGGGGAAGGGAGAGGTTAATGGTGGGGGGGGATGAGTGTAGTGGTGTTTCCTTTACACACTATTATACTTAACAATATTATAAATCTTTGGCTAATAATAGGGACGGAAATATATACAGTTGACCCTCGTTAATTCTTACCCCTTTAATCCAGATTTCGGATAAATCTGAACTGTCCGTATTAAATTTCTGGTTCTGGGATTGTCCCTGTTGCAATTGGGGTTGCAATATCAAATTCTGTGTCACTACTAAGGAATAACGAAGTCTCTGGTGCACTGCATTCTAAGATTAAGAGAAAACGGAGGACTCAGGCGTCCTAAAGTGAGAGAAAACGGACTCCTATGACGAGGCACTCAAATAAAGATACACATAGCTACATGTTTTGTGGACTACCCACTGTACAGTATCCTTTTCATCACTTTGTAATAAACCTAGTCATGCCTATGTGTGTTTCTTATAATTACCATAACATTGTATATTTATATATTTAGCTGTTGTACAAACACAAGGCCTCACACATGCCACTCAGACTGACAGATTGACAAGTTTTACCAACCATACAGACAGTTAAAGCTTTAAACATCACTCACAATGGATCTTGAATATTCCAACTGCAATCACACATACCTAAGTTGCCTCAACAATTGCAACCCCAGTTGCAATATCAAATTCTGTGTCATTACTAAGGAATAACGAAGTCTCTGGTGCAGCGCACTCCAAGATTAAGAGAAAACGGACGTCTCAGGCGTCCTGAAATGAGAGAAAACGGACTCCTATGACGGGGCACTCAAATAAACATACACATAGCTGTATAATGCAATATTATGCAATATTAACCCCTAAATCGGTTAATTCGGACAATCGGCTGAAACGGACACCCTTCCCCCCCCATTAGTCCGTTTTAACGAGGGTCGACTGTACTGATAGGCAAATGAGTTTTGTATTATTATTTCATTTGGGGGGTTATGGGGGAGGGGGATGTGTAAGACGAGTGCTGATTTTGGTGATCATTAACTTGTTTTACAGTACAGTGGTCCCTCAATTAACGAGCGCCTCGGTTAACGAGATTTCGGTTAACGAGTTACCTCCCATAAGATTCTTAAATTTGGTTAACGAGCAACCCCTCGGTTAACGAGTTTCTTACGAGCCGACCTCAACAAGTTTTGGCTTGCACTGGGCGGCCAACCAGCTGTAGTATTAGTCCGCCAATACATTAATCGGTTCTAGGGCTTAAATTCCTTACTATTTTAGTAAATATCAAGAAGTTTATACTATTCAATAATTTTAAAAGTTTAATATTAAATTTTTTAGTCATTTTAACAATTATTGAACATAATTGAAGGTAAAGTAACTAGTTTAATGCGCGGCATCCAGCCTCTTAACACAGCAAACAGGCATTAGTCTCTCACTGTTTTCACTGGAGGTAACATCTTCTTTGAGACTCTCTTCAACTAAATGCTTTTTTTCTGTGTTTCCAAGCAAATTATTGGTCATTTTGAAATTTATTTTACATATTGACAATATATAGCACAGTGCAGTGTTATTTTAAAGAAAATATTCATTATTTACAGCAAGTTTAACTTTAATATACACGTGTTGACATTGTTTGAATCCAGCATGGTGCCTAAGAGATCAAGAAAAGCGATTTCAATCCAAACCAAGCAAGAAATTATAAAAAACATGAACAAGGCATTAGAACAAATGCGCTATGCCATGTTTTTACATTAAATTATGACATGTTTTAGAGAAAATATGCATGAAAATTCAGTTAGAGACAAAAAATCCTCCCTGCCAAGACAATGACAGCTTCCTGCCCAAGCCTCGTACCCAAACCATGAGTGTCCAAGAGGGCTGACTCATGATAGTGTGAATGCCTTAAGCCTGAGCCAATAACAAGAGCTTATGAGATGTGTCATCATGAGGATGTGGCATCACCTACCCATATCCAGCACTTGATTTTAGAAGTCTAGGTTAGGTTGTGAGTCAGTGAACATGGTAGGTGTTAAGGTGCAGTTAGATTAACAATAAGTAGTAAGTGCACTTTAGGTATTATCCATTTTGCAAAATGTTTTGTAATTCATGTGACTCCATTTTGCTAGCTAGAAGTGTAGGTTGCTTTGAAGAGTAGCTGTCCATTCTTAATAACGTAAATAAATGAAAAACCATTAAGAAGAGTTCTCAACTCCCTCCCCCTGTGTATTGAGTAGAATATTCCTCATAAGTGTCTTTGTGTTATAAAGTGAGCCATGAGTAACAACAAACCTATCAGATATTTCCCCTAGTGTCTATTACCCCCAATTATCATCCTTTCTCTAAGCCTCTCGTCTGTTTACCCTCCTCTCGGTTATGAGGCCAAACCTCTAGTAAGGGGACTGACTGCAGGCTCCCTCTACCTCCTCCTCCTCCTGCATTTCTCACTCCCCCTCCTCCACATATAAAGAAAGATTAATGATAAGAAAAGAGAATTAAAGATTAAAGGAGAGAAATAGAGAAATACTGTAGTAAATAAATAGAAAATAAAAAGGAAAAATACCTCATTTGTTACTTGTGGATACTTAAGCTTTTTGATGCATCCCAATTTTATTTTTCAGATTGTGCCACCAAGTAGAGGAATATGGTACAGTCTTGTTAATTTTAAGATTTTTTTTTATTATTCTTTTGAACACCATAGAAATGAAGAAGTATCTTTTAGTCCATGATGTAAAGTGGTTTATAGTGATGGATATGCTGCTGATAGGTGACGCTAGGTTGTGTGAACCAGCAGAGATAAACCAGATACTTGGAGCATTGTTATTGAAGGAGAATACTACAGCAGAACACATCTGTTACAGCAGTAAGAAAACAGTAACAGCAAATGAATGGAGAACCTGTATGTATACAGTAAGGTCTTGATTGTAGGTACATAAACATTATAGCAAGAAAATGCTTTTGGGAATAAAAAGAGAAAATAAAATGTTCAGTGAAGTTATTTTGTTGTTTTAATATATTTTTTTATTCCAGCTTAATCGTCAGATACGAGAAGGAGACAATATTGAGAGAGAAAAGGCAAAACTTCTTGTTGGAAGTAAATCTCCTCGAAATGGCCCAAATGTTGAACAAAGAAATTATTGCAATAAAGTAAGTACAATATATAATACAGTATAGCATGTCATGTTAACAGTATCATTTCATATCAAAAGAATGAAGGAGGAGGATTTTTTTTTTTTTATTTCAATGGCTAGTTTCGTTTATTAATTTCATCAGATTTCTATTTAAAGTGAGCACACAAATTAGTATGCCAGTCTTGCTCAATAAGCTTCAGTGTATGATACTCATACATTTTATATACAAAGCCAAAATTAATCAGAAAGTATAGCAATGTGTTTGTCCCTCTGGTGATTGTGTAGCCTCAATTGTAGTGCAGTACCACGTTGGTGTGTCACTCATCAGTCGCAGTGACACTATCCTTGAACAGTATTCCTCAAACTATGCTAACTTTCCATTTTCTCTCCCGCATTGATTGTCTGCTGCCTCCTTTAAATCTAATTTATTACTTTTTTCATCTTCTGGGGTGGTGTTACATCGTTTTTACATCCTTATTTCTGTTACTATAAATAAGAATTGTTCTACACAGATCAGAGACTCAAGAGATAAGTTGAGTGAACCTCGACCTGGGGAAGAGGAGATGGCTGACAGAGACAGACAGCCAGCTCTTCGTGGATACACTCCTGAGTGGGACCTTCAGCTGTTCATGGAGGCTCAGTCTGCTGCCAGTGAAAAAATAGTATGTACAGGATTGAACACAACTCAAGTTAGCAGTCTCTTAGACTGTAATACACTCCTTGTTGTATTATGAACTATGGTGAATTTTTACCAAGAATGTACACCTGTAATATCTTTAATTGTGTTGTGAAGCTTGATTTTTAATTTTAATTACAGGAATGCAGGAGGGCACAAATAGATCTAACAAATATCAACGGATGACTCAAATTATGATGTCAGAAGTAATTAGCGGTTAGATTAATGTTGTAATAGTTAAATTTTAATGAGTTCTCCCTTATGAATACTGTACCAGGGAAAAGTCTTTTTTCAATCCTTTTTTTTTCTTTCTTAAGTATTCAGACTTTTTTAGAGTCTCCTTAACTTATTTTTGTTTTATGAACTATTTTCCATCAAGAGGAACCCTCATGATCCATTCTGCCATATTACTCCCTGACAGAACCTTGCTTAACATCAGAATATGCTATCAAGACAGAAAATGTCTTCTGTAAGTAGCATTCTTGCCCATCTTAACCAGACCTTGGGCAATATCCAGCAATATCAGGGACTTCACACCCTCAGGGGTTCCCGTCACTGCATTTTGTTGGTAAATTTCCACATCAAGAACAAAGATTATGTGTAATCAGTAACCATAGATCTCCTGCATGAAACTGTGATTATTTGCTTAGTAGTTCACAGGCAGATAGTCCTTAAAGTCCTTCAAGAAATTTTATTTAATTTTTTTTACTTGCCAACAACAGCAAGCTTGAGGTGTCTAGTTCCAACTACACCCAACCATGTACTGTACAGTACCAGGTTAGTTACTTAAGCACCCAGCTGCACTTTGGAGCCCTACCCTATGCACCAGAACCCCGAGCACGTTGCTGTTAGCACCACTTCAATTTTCTGAGCTTTTCTTTGTTTTGTATAATGTCATAAAACTTCTTTTATGTCCACTTAAGACTATGATTGGTTGTTATATGTGGGAGATTCCAAAGTGATGCTAGACCACTGGTGAGAGTTTTGAACAACTGGCTGAGTGTATACAATGGATTAACTTTTTTAGAAGGTATTTGTCTGTTCACTCCAATCCTAGAGTTTTTGTAGCACCTTCTCCTCCCTCCCTCGTTAGCTTGTGTTGTATTAAAAATAATGACTTTAGGGTATTATCCAGAAATGGTGAGTTGATATTGCATATTATTTTTATTTATTTATTTATTTTTTTTTTTTATTATTATTTTTATTTATTTATTTATTTTTTATATTTTTTTTGGGGGGGGGGGGGGGAGTGAGGAAGAGTGAAATCATTAGGCTCCCAGCTAATACTGTGGTTAAGGATTATCTATGAGAACAGTGTGTCCTGCCAGTAAGGAAATTAGACCTGTTAGATTTGACAGGCTGCCTACTGATACTTACTGGCTGGATCTCACCAGGTCACTTGTTCATCCTCTTGGCAATATGGAATTTTGTGATTTAATCCTCCATTTATGGCTGAAAGAAGGAAGTGGGCAACTTCCTTTCTTTCCCTCCTCCCATTGGTGGAATTGTAAATTAGCATGAACTAAGGATTCTGAACCACCTTCTTATGATCAAAAGGAGTTTTAAGTGAATTAATCTACTGTACTGAGGAGAGTTGAATCTTTGACTCCTAAACCTCTGGATCAAATGAGATCAGACCTCTGATCCTTGGTGAGGTAGGTGAAAATTTGCTTACAGGAAAGGCATTATTTGCCTGGACAGTGTACTATTCCCTGCCATTGAACATAGCAGGGCTGTCAGGCGAAGATGAGACTCTGTCAGGGAGTGATGTAATAACATGGTTCTTGCAGGTCACTAACTCTTCCCCGAAAGCTGGGAATGTTGTACAGATGCCGTAGATGCTTCACTCATGAGCAGTTAATTCTAGTATATAAGGGATTCATTTGTCCTAACTTGGAGTACTGCTCTCATATCTGGGGTGGCTCTTCATCTGTCCAGCTGTTCGATAGGGTAGAATCAAAGGCATTTCGTCTTTTTAATTCTTCTCCTTTAGTCGATAATCTCTCTTCCCTTTTTCTTTGCCTCGATGTTGCTTCACCCTCTCTCTTTTACAGGTACAGTAGACTTGCAACTTACGTGAGGGTTACGTTCCTGGGAGTTCGCGTAAAGTCAGAAACACCCCTAAATCGCCCTTAAATCACTATATATGTATGTATACTGTACGTACATATACACTAGAACTCCTAACTCAATACTGTAATGTGATACAGGTGATTAATTTTTATCTCTTGTGTAAAATATATGATGTCTATATTCAAATTATTTGCTGTCTTGCAAGGATTCTAACAATGAAAATTATATTCTCCTAACTTTGAGCCTATAACCACCAAACCCTGGCTGGGAAGATGGGGGGGGGGGGGAGGGGGGTGATGTGTTTGACACCTGGTGCCGGGAGGTCTAGTGAAGTATTTATTTATTTATTTATTTATTTATTTATGTCCTTTAAAGTATGTTTTTGTGTTTTGCTTATAAAATATCACTGAACTGACCTGAGAGAATATAATTTACATTGCTGGGATTCTTATAAGATAGTGATCAATTTGAATATAAACAATAGTTTGCACTACACATAAATAAAAAAAATATAATTGAGTTTGAAATTGGAAATTGTAACCTAACCCGCAGGGTAATCCGGGTATAGGTGAAACCGCTTAAGAAAAATAAGCGTAAGTTGCGAGTCTGCTGTACTTTAACGGGCAATTTGGTGGATTTGGCATCCTGTGTCCCGCCGGCAAGGCAGTGGGCCCATAACACTCGTCTTGCCCATGGAACCCACTGTTTCTGTGTGGATGTCGGTCACACTAGAATAACCCGTTGTAGTCTAAGTACAGCCTTCTTTCCTTGCACAGTCAAACTGTGGAATACTCTGCCTTCTTCCGTGTTTCCATACTCATGCAATCTGTTTCACATCAAAAAGCTGGTTTTCCTGCATCTTTGCGGTGTAGAGTAATAGTCTTTTTGTCTTCTATTTTAATTTCTTTTTACTCTTATTTTTTTTGCACCCCAGGCCCCTTTGTGGGTCAGTGACCTGTGCCGAGGTGGGCTATTCCCCATAAAAAAAAAAATGGAATTTCATACTTCAGTCATTCATATAACCTCACTTTTCATTTTGTCTAGTTGTTTACTCTCCTTATTCTGCATCCATAGCCAAAACAACGATTTCTGATGCTGGTGTTCTACTGTGTACTCTAACTGTCTGTAATACCCATGTTTCACTCCCTTATATACAGTGGTCCCTCGGTTAACGAGCACAATCCATTCCAGCAGGTTGCTCGTTAACCGAAACCATTGTTTCAATGGGATTTTGGGTATTTGGTTCCAGCTCACCAAAAATTGCCTAAATTCAACCAAAAAAGGTAGAAAAGTTCACTTACTTTGAGGTGTGTATGTAGAAGGCTCCTGGATGATGAGGATGATGTGCATTTGAAGTGGGAGGTGGAGGAGGAGAAGGGAGAAGAGAAGGAAGTGGAGGTGGAGGAGAAGCATTTTACTGCTTCTTGGAAGGTGAGTCACCTTCCATGAAAATGTCAGGAACCTCTGGACTGACAGATTCTCCACCATGAACATCCTCTCTCCTTCTTGAAGTGGAAGGCTGAGGGATAGCATCTTGTTCCCTCTGCCTTTTACTGAAGAAAGTGTCAATTGTGGTCTGTGGGGCATCTGTCCTCCTCACCATTAACTTATGTTTAAAGAAGGAGACCACTGAGTCCTCAACATGACACAGTCAGTTCAGTTTTTTCCACTTCTGGGTGCTTTGAAGCCAGTTCCCTGAACTTCTCCTGGTAGTAAATCACATCTTTCAACTGTTTAGCTGACATATGGTCATCACTTTCAATTTCCTCCTCACCACTGTCAGCCTCTACCTGTAACATCTCATCCAGTTGCTTCAAGTCATCAGGAGTAAGTTCCTCCTCATGAGACATCACAAGCTCTTCCACATCCTCCTCCTCCACTTCAAGGCCCAATGACTGACCAATGGACACAATCTCCTGGTCCAACTCTGTTTCTTCCTCAAATCCCTCAAAATCATGGACTACTGATGGCCACAGTGCTTTCCATGAAGAATTGAGGGATCTAGTGGAGACTTCTTGCCATGATGACACAATCAATTTTACAGCCTCCAGGATGTTGAATTGTGTCTTCCAGAATTGTTTCAGTGTTAGTTCAGGATCATTGGAAGTTGCCTGATGACACCTCCTAAACATTTTCTTCATGTACAACTTCTTGAAGTTGCTGATCACATTCTGGTCCATTGGCTGCATGATTGATGTAGTGTTTGGAGGCAAAAACAACACTTTCACGAAGTCAAATTGATACTCCAAATTGCTGGCAAGGTCAGGGTCATGACCAGGAGCATTATCCATGAGGAGAAGAGCCTTTAAAGGGAGTTTATTGGTGGTTAGGTAGCTCTTGACAGAAGGGCAAAACACATCAACAGCCCATTCATTAAAGAGCTGTCTTGTCACCCATGCCTTACGGTTGGACTTCCAATAAACTCCAAGCTTTGTTCATACCACTTTCTCTTGCTTGAACACCCTGGGGTTTTCAGAGTGGTAGACAAGCATAGGCTTCAGTCGGAAATCCCCTGAAGCATTGGCACCAAGCAATAGAGTGAGACGGTCTTTCATGGGTTTATACCCAGGTAAAGAGGCATCTTTTTCCAGTACAGCCCAGTTTCGTCCACATTGAACACTTGCTGTGGAAGATAATTTTCTTCTTCCATCAGTTTTTTAAATTCATCTAAATATTTGCTGCCCCTTCTTTATCAGCACTAGCAGCTTCACCATGCCTAACAACACTGAAAATGTCACTTCTTTTCTTGAATTTTTCGAACCAGCCTTTGCTGGCCCAAAAATCTTCAAATTCTGTGCCTGAAGAACTAGGTTGATCTGCCTTTAAATGTTCGTAAATCTCCCTGGCTCTTTCACAAATGAATTCAGTAGAAACTGAATCACCTTTCATCTGTTTTTCCCTAATCCAGATGATAAGTAACCTCTCAGTTTCTGCGATTAGGGATCTACTTTTAAACACTCTGGTAGATTTGTCTCTCACTTTCACTTCTTTAAATTTGTCTTTCTGTGCAAGAATTGTCGACACAGTTGATGTCGATGTGGGAGACTCAGATGATGCTTCCAATCAGGGGTAAAGGAAACACACTGGTGTCAAGTTCGTAAGTTTTATTTCTGGGACAAACACACAAAAGGAGTTAAGACAGGGTAAACAGCGTCCTGTCGTGGAATCTCTCTCTGGGTATCTCTATCTGCGCATGCGCGTACAGCGCGCATGTGCTCAAAGTCTGAACTACACTCAGTGACAAAAGAGGGTATGATTATAACATATAATACAGAGACCTGAATCAATAATGGTAAATAGTACAGTTACATATTACAGCATATTCGTCTCATATATCTACACCTCCCTTCCCCTCACGCTCGTAGTGCAATCTCGAGCGGACTCTTTTTCCAGGAGCCTTTGAGAGTGACGTGGGAAAACTGGGGGGGGTCACTGAATGAGGACTTACTTTTCTCGTCCAAGCAAGGGTTCACAGGGATGTGGGGGAGGGGGTTCACCACTAGGGGACGGTACTGAACGAAGGAAGCGGCGAGTCCGCCGCCATACCCGACCACTAGGGAGACGGACCTCGTAATCCCTGGTCTTGCCGCAGCCCATGACAACCCCGACCTTGTCCCAGCGGTGAGACGTCGGGTCCCGAACCCGAACTGTTTGCCCGATACTCAACCTGGGAAGGGGTCGGGCGTGCTGATCGTACTGTGCCTCTATCTGGTCAGCACGGGCGGCTGCACGACGATCGAAGTCCTCGGTCTTGGCCTGCCACTCCCTCGAGAAGGACTCCGGATGGGCAGGGACACATGACCGTAGTGGGTGGCCGTATAACATCTGTGCTGGGGAGCGACCTGTGAAGTTGGGGGTATTCCGCAATTTCAATAAACCCCGGTCAAACTTCTCACAGTCAATGTTGCCTGAGGGTGCCGTCTTGAGGATGAGATGCTTGACGGACTTTACGGCAGCCTCGGCATGTCCATTGGACTGGGGATAATGTGGCGACGACGCCACATGATGAACTCCCCATCGCTCCATGCAGTCCCGGAAGTCGTTGCTGGTGAACTGGGGCCCGCCGTCAGTCCTCAGGCGGAGAGGGACACCAACTTCCCGGAAGTAGCGGCAGAACATACGTACTGTATGAGAGGCAGTAGTGTTGCCTCCGCAGGGAACGACAACAGGCCACCCTGAGAGCCGGTCGGCGATGACGAGAAAGGACTTTCCCGCCACAACGAAGAAATCCGCAGAGACGGACTCAAAGGGCCTTGTAGGGTTGTTGTTGTTCATGAGGGGTTCCTGCTGCTGACTGCTGAGTGGAGCCGTCTTGAGGTCCTCCTTGGAACCCAGCACGTCCTTGGATTGCAGTAGGAAGAACTCCCTGGCTGCAGAAGGTGACGTATTGGGTGGGAGGGGCAGCTCCTTGCACCTGTTGACATTTTTAATTTCCAGAATTGGCTTGGGGAAGTCTGGAGATATTATGGCCAACTCTTGACAGTGGCCATAAGACAGTAGTGGCATCTGAACACCTTTGTGGACCTGAATCCTGGCAGAACATGACTGCTTACCTAGGGTGAGGGTAGCCTGAAATGTACCCAGAGCAGGTGCCATTGTAGAACCGTCTGCAGTGAGCGTTGTAGAAGTTGACGGTGGTTGCAAGCTGCTCCTAGGGATCCCCAGAATGTCGAGGTGTCTTGTGCCGATGACTGTGACGTCCGCACCTGTGTCAGGAAGCATCTGGATACGGGAAGTAATGTCGCCGTATGACAGGTGAACACAGATGGGCTGAGGTGTCTTGCTGACAGGAGAAGAGGATCCCACGCGACAACAGATCTTGTTCTTCGCCGCCTGAGACTTGCAAGTAGTATCCTTTTTCTTCCGTGACTGACAGCATTTGTCAAAATGTCCAATGCGGCTACAGGTGCGGCACTGAACGTTGTTGGCAGGGCACTTCAGTGTCCTAGCCCAATGGCCACGACGGCCACAGTTATTGCAGGTGCTGTCAGCGGCGGGGCATTCAGAACCATGCCGACGAGCACAATATTGGCATGAATTACCTGGCGTCGAAGTCTGAAGTGATGCTGAAGAGTGATGCGAGGCTGAAGTCGGATGTGAAGCTGAAGTCGGATGTGAGGCTGAAGTCCCGTCACGTCCTTTGTTCTTCTTATATGCGGAGATGGCACACAGCTGGTTAGGTGGAGCACGAATAGCAGAAGTCGCACTTCTGGTGGCTTCGTAAGAGCGGCAGGTGGTGACAACATCCTGTAGAGAGGAGGCAGTGTTGAGGGAGATAAGCTTCTGAATAAGCTCTTCGTCCCGCACGCCCATGAGGATAATCATCTTCAGCTGTGTTTCCTCACAAGTCGACGAGTTCCCAGGACAAACGTCAACCTCCTCAGCGATGCGTCTGAGTCGTACGTAAAAATCTGCAAATGACTCACCCTCCAGCTGCTTACAACTGAGAAGCTCTCTCCTACGCAGAGCTTCGTTGCGGAGACCCTTGATATGCGTCTGTAAAGCATCCAAGACGTCCTTCACAGTCTTGTCTGTGTTGTGGGGGATTTGCAGGGTGTGCTCCAGGATACGTTGCGTCTCTAGGGTGAGACACATCCTCATCTGGATTAGCTGTTTCTCCCTAGGCAACCTCGATAAGTCGACCATCATCGAATAATCGTCCCATCTCCGACGCCATTCACGGAATACCTGGAACGAGGCATCAGCTTGGAGTGGCGGTGGACTCTGAGCGAGTGCTTTCTGTGGGGGGGGCAAAGAAGTTGGAGAGGACCCTTCGGGCGCGCCTGTGGACGAAGGGGCAGGTGTGGCAGCTGCTCGAAGGTTCACAGGTGTCAACAACTCGATCATGGCACTGAATCTGTCATTTTCTTGTTGACGCCTGTGATCCTCTTCCTGTTGCCTCCTGATGTCGTCTTGTCGTCGGTTTTCTTCCAAAAACTGAATTAAACGAAGGAAGTCGCCGCCTGTGGCAGGTTGCGGACGTGTGTAGTGGGGGCTAAGGGTGGGTGGGGCCGCTTGATCCACTTCCCGCTCCACTTGGAGTCCACTTACTGCACCGACATCAGTCTGATGTTGGGCTTGTTGGGTATCTGGAGAAAACCCAATAAATTCCTGATCTTCCATAAGGCCTGGTGTATTTCTCTCACAATTACTGTAATTAATAAGTGAGCAGAAAAGCAATTGCCTTTAAATGGAAGATATCTGCGAGCGTCTGTGAGTGAGTGTGTGTGTGTGTGTGTGTGTGCGTTCGTGCGTGTACTCGGAGCAGGCTGGCCAGAGAGCGGGTGGCTGGCGGTATAGCAACTCCTCTCGCTCTCTCACGCCAGTTCCAGCCGAGTCATGAGCGGGGAAGTATGTCAAAACTTGAGCTCTCCCCTAGGTCTTAAATAGGCTTCCCTCTTTTGTAAAAAGTGCAGGAACACGGGGAAACACTTTAAAGACACTAAAGGGCACACACAACACTGAAAAAGCACTTCACAACACTGCACTGTAAATCCAGGAATATCTTGAGAGGTACGCGCCGATATTCACTGGGCAGGAGGAGTTGACAAGATGGCGGCTCCGAGAGAGATTCTGCGTCCACTCCAATTCTGAATAATGTGATGTCCCAGCTAATCACTGCGCCATGTGGGAGACTCAGATGATGCTTCCAATCAGGGGTAAAGGGAACACACTGTTGTCAAGTTCGTAAGTTCTATTTCTGGGACAAACACACAAAAGGAGTTAAGACAGGGTAAACAGCGTCCTGTCGTGGAATCTCTCTCTGGGTATCTCTATCTGCGCATGCGCGTACAGCGCGCATGTGCTCAAAGTCTGAACTACACTCAGTGACAAAAGAGGGTATGATTATAACATATAATACAGAGACCTGAATCAATAATGGTAAATAGTACAGTTACATATTACAGCATATTCGTCTCATATATCTACAGTCGACATGCCATATTCTTTGCATAGCGCATTTGTTCTAATGCCTTGTTCATGTTTTTTTTATGATTTCCTGCTTGGTTTGGATTGAAATAGCTTTTCTTGATCTCTTAGGCCCCATGCTGGATTCAAACAATGTCAACACGTGCTTTTCAAAGTTAAACTTGTTGTAAATAAAGAATATTTTCTTTAAAATAACACTGCACTGCGCTGTATATTGTCAATCTGTAAAATAAATTTCAAAATGACCAATAATTTGTTTGGAAACACAGAAAAAAGGCATTTAGTTGAAGAGAGTCTCAAGCAAGATGTTACCTCCAGTGAAAACAGAGAGAGACTAACGCCTGTTTGCTGTGTTAAGAGGCTGGATGCCGCGCATTAAACTAGTCACTTTACCTTTAATTATGTTCAATAACACTGCCCTGCATAGTTTTTGAGGTTGGTGTATTATTAAGCTTTTCTGGGTGTATTTTGCATGCTGATCTCAAAAATGTTATCCATTTTGCTCAATTAGGTCAGAATTTTGCGCTATAGCATTTTAAGCGGAGATTCAGGTAAAATATTGGCATTTTTCGCTCAAAATGGGGTCCTCATATTCGTTCATTAAAAAAATCATCCGAGACATTGGCAAGCCTCACAGAAAAGATTTCGGTCAGTTTTAATGCCCTTACGATGCATTTAAATACTCCCACGTGCTCGCCGGCCATTTAAATGTCCGCCGTGACGCAAAGGAAAAGAGTATATGTCCGTGTTTTTTTACATATATTTTTTCACAATTAAATTTCTTTTTCATCTGGTGGTACATGGCATGTTTCCTCTGTCTGTGGGATAGTCGAGCAGACAAGCAGCACTACATGCAACGTGACTGGCCTGCAAGAAGTGGACTTACTCCAGGTTCTCACAATGTTGTTGCCCATGCTCTGGTGAATCCTCAGAACATTCTTCTACCGCCACTGCACATCAAGCTCGGTCTGTTCAAAAACTTTGTAAAGGCACTGGACAAAAAAAGCCAGGCTTTCAATTTTCTGAAAGAAAAATTTCCAAAAGTCAGTGAGGCAAAGCTGAATGCAGGAATTTTTGATGGCCCTCAGATCAGAGAGCTTTTCAAAGATCCCAAGTTTGATTGCAGCTTGGATGTAAATGAGAAGAAAGCCTGGCATGGCTTTAAGTCTATTGTCTCCAATTTTCTTGGCAACTACAGAAGTCCAGAGTATGAACGAGTTGTTGAGGACCTACTTCTGAGCTACAAAGTTCTTGGTGCACGCATGTCCATCAAGATGCACTTCCTCAGCTCCCACTTGGACTACTTTCCAGAGAACTGTGGTGATGTGAGTGAGGAACAAGGAGAACGCTTCCATCAAGATATCCGTGTAATGGAGGAGCGGTACCAGGGTCGCTGGGATATCAACATGCTCGCCGACTACTGTTGGTGTCTGAAACGGGACGCCCCAGACACCAACCACCAAAGAAATTCTCTGCGACAGCCATTTATGCATGTCTAACTGTAAAGGCATCTATGTAGTTGACATATTTTGGTCCTATGTGTTGTGGTTACATTTCTTATGATATATTTTGCATAAAAATTTTAACATCATATTTAAGAATTTCGATTTTTTCCTAATTCCCATAGCATAAAAATCTGACCTGATTGGGCAAAATGAATGGCATTTTTGGAATCAGCACTCAAAATACATAAATAATCAGCTAAGAAACCCCGCACCTCATGAATTTTTTTTTCAAATGCAGCCTAGTGTATATAATTGTTAAAATGACGAAAAAATTGAATATTAAACTTTTGAAATTATTGAATAGTATAAACTTCTTGATATACAGTTCGTCCCCGAATTACGTACATCCGAATTACGTACAAACGGCCGATACGTACATCGTTTCTGAAGTCTTTAATTGCAAAAATATTGTCTTAAAAGGGCAAGCAATTTTTAAATTTGGCGGGCGAGCCAGCCGCACCGCGCCGCCACTATCACTGACCATGCAGACGACACGCTAGACGCACCAAAACAACAAGTGTGGTCATTGTGCATACAGTACTTCTCCTGTGAATTTCTGCCTTATTTTGTACACTTTACTCTGTGTGCAATGACTGGTGTAAAGCGTAAGAGTGGTGAAGCCAGTGGGAGGAGTAGTGTTCAAAAGCTTACCGTCCTCTGGCGCGCCGGTCCCAGAGAGGACGGCGCTGTACAGGACGTTTGTTTACTCCAGGTCTCGCGCACAGCGATGGTTATTTCGTTCATCTTTTCGTTTTATCCATGGAGTAAATTTAAAAGTAGACTTCGAGAAAACATTCAGTTAAAACACAAGGATATTAAAAGTTTGAGTCAATAGTACAATTTGTAGTATGTTTAATACAACATCTCTACAGAAATGCATAAACATGAAATTAACGCATCGGCGACTTTTGCCGGTCGGAACAACGCATCGGCTACTTTTGCCGGTCGGAACTCACGTCGAGTGAGGTGTGAGTGCAGACCGTCCTGTGGCGCGCCGGTACCTGGTAAGGTTTTGACCCCTGTTGTGGTGTCTCAGTATGATTCAGGAGAAAGCCCTAAGTCTTTTCAACGATCTAAAGAAAGATCACCCTGATGATACTGTGACATTCAATGCTAGCAATGGGTGGTTTAACCGATTCAAGGTGCGAAATAAGCTGCATAATGTTCGAGTGACTGGTGAGGCGGCGAGTGCTGATTGGAAAACAGCACAGGATTTTCCAGATAACCTTATAGGGTTGGGGGATTTTCGAGTTAAGTACATTTCGAGTTAAGTACAACCTTTTGGTCCCCATTATGTACGTAACTTGGGGACTTACTGTATACTAAAATAGTAAGGAATTTAAGCCCTAGAGCCGATTTATGTATTGGCGGACTAATACTACAGCTGATTGACCGGCTAGTGCAAGCGAAAACATGTTGAGGTCGGCTCGTAAGAAACTCGTTAACCGAGGGGTTGCTCGTTAACCGAATTTAAGAATCTTATGAGAGGCAGCTCGTTAACCGAAATCTCGTTAACCGAGGCTCTCGTTAACCGAGGGACCACTGTATTGGTACAAGTACAGTATATTGAACTAAACTTTCCTATAGGAATCCCTGCCTCTCCTTTAAGCATATTTTCCTTTCCCCCCTTAAATCTTTCATTATGCCAACAGTTTGCTTACCCTTCAGATCTCTTATTGTGTTAGTGATATCCATTACCTCATGTTCTAAGCACCTAATTTTAATTCCTTTTTTAATTTACATTTTGCTCTTTTGTGTTGCTCAAAGGGTATAACTTTTTTCCATCTTTTTGTGATTCTTTTGATATTGTTTTGACATTTTAGCAAAATTTCTCATTAGTTTTTAAGCTTATTGTTGTGATAAATTCTTCAATAAATATGCTATTGAATATTTATTTTCCTGCAGGAAGATGACCTAAGAGGCCTTCCAGATAGTAAAGGAATCCGTTATATTGAAATGGGTCGTTACGAGATGGAAGCCTGGTATCAGTCCCAGTACCCGGACGACTACAACCAGCAACCAAAAATATACATCTGCGAGTTTTGTCTTAAATACATGAGATCCAGAACTATATTGCAGAGACATGCTGCTAAATGTGTATGGAAACACCCACCAGGAGATGAAATCTATAGGTAAAGAATTTTTTGGGCTCTCTGATCAATGTGTAGGCACTTTTGAAGAGTAATTGATCAATGTACAGGCACTTTTAAAGAGTAATTGTGCCATAAGTTTAATGCTGAAAGTTTAAAAGCTTTAAATCTTAACTGAATTTCTCCCTTTCCACAGAGATTGACGTTTTAGGGCCTTGATAGGACAGTGATTAGCTTTTTGCAAACCCAAGCTTGTTTTATTTCTTCATATTCCTTTCCTGAAATACTTCAGAACTATAGTAGTGTGATTTTTCTTTATAACCTTCGCAGATAATGCATAAGATAACATCTATTATTTGCTTCATAAAACTGTGAGCCTTAAGTATTTAGCGTGTTAAAAACTACAGTGCTTGTTTTCACTTTTTTTTTCTGTCCTAAACTATTCAGCACGGCCTTTTCATTGATACACATAAGTACATAAATTAGTACATATTCTGTACTGTACTCACAATACAACTCATACTGTCAATCCTCATCATTATTGCTTCCACTTTCTCTTTTCTCTGACTCCGCTCTTTGTTTCTGTACTACTGTATGAAAATTTAAAGGAAATTCAAGTTTGATGGTCATTTTTGGTAACTGCCACATTCTCATTAGTACAGTGCAGGGTGTCCTTGTAATAAGTGGTTAAGAGGAACCAGAAAAAAGCCACTGCTAATGAAACCACTCATAAAGGGGAATTAATTCCCATAAGAATTAACAGGAATAGGGTTTAATCGGGACCGCCACATTGTAAGTGACACTCATAAAGTTTAATTTTATATCTTTTATCAGTTATATATATACCTTTGAAACATTTGTTAAACATTATTTTATGAAATTGTTTAGCTTTACAACTTATTTAAGGTACTTAAAGTTGTTTGGGGTCAGTGTGTTGATGCAGTGCAAGCTACCTAACCATGCAATCACACTCTCATTTCAGTGAAAGTGGTTCATTGAGACATGCTCACCACTTTTCTTACAACATATAACTTCTAATTTCACATCCATCCCATAGCTATTACATTTTCTTTTAGCCACTACACCACCTTGCTTCGGTTTGGTACTGACGGCTACAAAAATAATCCACCATTGTCACCAAAAACATAACAAAGTTGATACAGGTTGAACCTCCCTAATCCGGTACTCTATTGTCCGGCACATCCCGTCGTCCGGCAAAATTTTAGTTTGCCTTGCAGCCACTAGTACCCACCGGCGCTATTATGTATAGTTCGGCGTACCCTTTGTTTACATATGGTCCTTGTGGAGTTTGGTGCGTTCCTAGGTATTTCAAGTGTTTCTGTAATATTTCACTTGTTATTTACCCTTAATATGCCTCCTTAGCATATTTATTTTATTATTTCATTTACTGTACAGATATTTTTTTCCTCTTTACAGGTGAACATCACCAATTTAATAATAATAATAATAATAATAATTAACGGTTTATTGAAAAAATTCTGCAGGCTGAAAATATACATTGGACATAAATGACTTATTACATACATTGGTGGTTCAACAAAAGCCTTCATTAGAGAAAGGTAAAGGAACATACAGTGAACATACAGATTAATTTAGGTGTTGAACAGCAAACTCGTAGTGTAGTAACTCCCTCCCAGATGGTGTTAGGAGGAACTCACGTGGTGTAGTAGTTCCCTCAGATGGTGTTATGAGGGACCTGGCGTGGTGTAGTAATTCCCTCGCAGATGGTGTTATGAGGGGCCTCACGTGGTGTAGTAATTCCCTCACAGATGGTGTTATGAGGGACCTCACGTGGTGTAGTAATTCCCTCACATATGGTGTTATGAAGGACATGTGGTGTTGTAATTCCCTCACAGATGGTGTTATGAGGGACCTCACGTGGTGTAGTAATTATCTCACAGATGGTGTTATGAGGGACCTCACTTGGTGTAGTAATTACCTCACAGATGGTGTTATGAGGGACCTCACGTGGTGTAGTAATTACCTCACAGATGGTGTTATGAGGGGCCTCACGTGGTGTTGTAACTCCCTCACAGATGGTGTTATGAGGGGCATCACGTGGTGTAGTAATTCCCTCACAGATGGTGTTATGAGGGGCCTGACGTGGTGTAGTAATTCCCTCACAGATGGTGTTATGAGGGACCTCACGTGGTGTAGTAATTCCCTCACAGATGGTGTGATGAGGGACTTGACGTGGTGTAGTAATTCCCTCACATATGGTGTTATGAAGGACATGTGGTGTATTAATTCCCTCACAGATGGTGTTATATGAGTGAGGTTTGGTCTTAGGCCTTCCTATCGTAGACGGATTAACACATCGCTGGTTGTTGTTGGGTCTCACGGGCCGTTATCACTGGGTACCTGGGACCTCACTGTGTGAAGGTTAACTTGGGTACGACTGTTACTGTTGAGTTGTTCTCACTGACTTAAGCACTATTCACCACTGTTCACCTCTGTTTAACACTGGTTCCGTTCCTTTCCTAAATGAAATTGTAACTTCTGGCGAGTTTTTGTCATTTTAAGTGCAGAATGAGAATTATTGTTCATCGATTTTCGTTTATTACAATTACTGTACACTGTACAGTAGAACGTGGATATAACACGAGATATGTTCCAAGAGAGGTCGCTTTAAACCGAATTCGCACTAAATCGAAGTGTTGTTTCAATGGAATAATTTAGTTTGGTACTTGAAAGAAACACAAAATACTAAAAAGACTCAGAGTCTACCCAGATGCACCTCAGCCCATCTAAAATAAACAAAACATTGTTTTTTTGTAGTATTACGTTAAAACAAACACTCATAAATTAACTCAGCTAAAATCAACGGATGTGAAATGGTCTGTTTACTGGCTGCGAAGATGGGGGTGGGGGGGGGGGGAGGGAGGGAGGTGAGGTGATATGTTTGACAGTTGGCGCCGAAGGTCTAATATGTGTTTATCAGTCTTTAAGTGACTAAGTTTTTATCTTATAAAATGCCACTGAAATGCCCTGGGAGAATATAATTAACATTGCTGGGATTCTTGTAAGATAGTGATTAATTTGAATGTAAACAAGCTATTATTTGCACTAGACATAAAAAATTTAATACCATAATCATTTAGTACATGTACAGTACATGTTTGCACTTAGGTCATTTATTTCTTTTACATTTCTTTTAGTATTGTGTGGGCATGTAAATGAATAAAAATAAATGAAGAAATTTATGTAAATCTACCCAAAAATACAGTTGAAAAATTTGTACATTATTAAAATGTACTTAACTAATGTACTAAAATTTTATCTCTTTTGCAAAATATATATGATGTCTAGATTCAAATTATTCACTGTCTTGCAAGGATTCCAGGAATGCAAATGATATTCTCCTAACTTTAGTCTGTGACATAATATAAGATACAAACTTTAAGCCTAAAACCACCAAACCCTGGCTGGAAAGATGGGGGGGAGGGAGGGAGGAAGGGGAGGTGACAGTGACATGTTTGACAGTGACATGTTTGACAGTTGGCACTGAAGGTCCAGTGAAGTATTTATGTGTTTATTTCTGTCCTTTTGATTTAGTTTTTGTTTTTTGATTATAAAATGTCACAAGTGACCGGGGAGAATATAATTTACATTGCTGGAATTCTTATAAGATAGTGATTAATTTGATTACAGTGAACCCTCACTTTACGCGGTCAATTGAACCCACGGCGGCCCGCGTAAAGTGAGAAACGCGTAAAGTGAACAACTTAACATATGGGATTAATTGAAATAGAGACTGGGCCGACCCCCAAACTCCACTTTTTCAGACACAATACCTACGTTGTAGTTAAAATAACTTCTTATTTTTATGATGGTATGCACACACAATTAATAATTAAGAGAAATATCAATAATATTAGGTTTTTTAACACTTACATTAGTAGAAAAGATGGCTGGGCACACGGGGATGGGGAGTTGGTTCCGAGGCAGAGGGCAGATTATTGGCCCTCACCTGTGTCACTTGTATCAATTGTATCACTATCCACCACAGAGGCTTGCAGGGCCTCTTTGTCAAACCCCTCAAAGTCCATATAAGTCCATATCCTCACTATCATTATCACTATCACTGACTTGGGCCGGCTGTGGTGGGTGGCGGGTGAAGAACTCGGTAATGTTTTGATGATTGGGCGACCTTGTGCGCACCCTGCTCGCGCCGCTCTCCACGTAAAAGGGTACACACACCGCGGAAAGTGAGCATTCCGTGTTCGGCAGGTTACCTCGTAAACGTGGAAACGCGTAAAGTGGGACCGCGTAAAGCGAGGGTTGACTGTATAAACATGCTATAGTTTGCACTAGACAAAAATTTTAGTAATCATTTAGTACATTATTTTGAGTACATGTACAGTACAGCTTTGCCCTTAGGACAGTGTAGCGTGCCCAAAGAAACATTAGGCACAAAATTATAAATATGGTGCATCAGATTGGCGCAGCAATAATACTATGTATTTTACAAAGACCGCCTGTGGTTCGGAAAATTCTATTGTCCGGCAACGGTCAGGTCCAAAGGGTGCCGGATTATGGAGGTTCAACCTGCAATTATGGTTCTTGGGGCTCTTCAAACTAATGCCTGTAGACACAGGCGACTGGTACTGAGCATGCATAGTGTGGGTGAGAAGGATGACCTTTAAGAGAATGGGAGGCGGGCGAGAGTTTCAATTGCTCAAACACTTATGCTCCGAAAGATTAACGGATTTCAGCCTTAGACTCCTCTTAACTGTGGGGACTTTTTACATGTAGGTCCTCAATTATTTGACCACGTAAGTGCGAAACCACTTATAATGAAGATACTTATAACAATGACCCCTGTATACAATACAGTACAATAAAGTACAGTACAGGGTAAATTGTTTTGTGTCTGAATATTTTGATATACCCTTCAGTACTATGAGCAAAAATAGAAAGGAAAGTAAAATAGATGCTGCTGTATTTTTAAGGATTCATATCAACTGAGAGCAACCAATCAATTGAAGAAAATCAAAAGCTTACCCTGCCCTCACAAGATGGCAGGTCAGGTGCATCTTCTGTTAGCACTTGTCGTTATTTATTCACACTTCAATCTTGATTCATGAAACCTCAAGTTCTTTTGCTCCTTTACTCACCTTGAGACTGAACAATTGCAGTCCTGGAAGCAGTTGCTTAGACTCAAGGTAGTTATAAGCTGTTAAAAGGTGTTTTGAATACAAAACTACAGCAGTGTTGAAGTGAGGAAAAAGTAGTGTCTCAAGGTAATTTGTTTGGACTGCAGCCCCATATCCTGTATGTGTTATTGAATTACATAGAACAGTATATAGTATCACGATTTGCTTTTTCATTGTAATTCTCGGTACCATTCTCACGACATCTCGAGGATATAATGTGCTACTTCTACATAAGACAGATTTTACATACACATGTAATTAGTGTGCATAAATGTGTGTGTGTGTGTCCACGTATGAGTGTTGTCTAATAGTAGACCCTGCTGCCATATGGCATCACAAAAATTATGACCAAGTCCCAGGTTGTTGATCTGACTTTCTGCCTCATTTACACACAATTGCAGGTCTCAATTGTTTCTTTTACTTGACAACGCAACATATACAGTATATAGCGTTTTTTAGTCTTGATTTTTTTTTTAGTTCTTTATTATTATTATTAATACAGTGTTATTATTATTAGTTTTATCATTATTATTCTATTTTACTTGTTATTATAAATTTTATTTACTATGAATAATTATTACATTTTTGCCCCCCAGGCACCAATGTGTGTCCTAGAATTTCTTTCATCTTATGTATTATTTTTTTACTTTCAGAAAAGACAAATTGTCAGTATGGGAAGTGGATGGCAAAAAGTATAAGATTTATTGTCAGAATCTGTGCTTACTGGCTATGCTTTTCCTTGACCACAAAACACTCTACTATGATGTTGAGCCATTCCTCTTCTACATTATGACACAAGCAGATGGTGAGGGTTGTCACATAATTGGATACTTTAGTAAGGTATGTAAATGTGTATTTCTTTTACTTTGAATTGTGATGTACTTTGTTAATACAGTATATCTGTCTATATATTTCATATATAAAGGCTTAAGGTGCACCACCTTCACTGTTCATAATTTCTGCACATTTTTCTATACTTGTACTCTTGTGGCAAGCTGACTCTCTCACACACTTAGTTTTTTATATTCTACATCCTTATTTTTTCACATTACGTATCTATTTCCAGTCATGTTACTGAGAAAGGAACATCTATTATTTCAGTAACTTAATCAGTTCATTGCTCCTTCATATTCCTTATTTTTTAAAATTATATGGTACCTGTACAGTATTTGAAATTCTCATAACATAATGGTACCTTAACATCACTTTCTCCCTCCCTGATTCTTTACCCTATTTGTTCTTTGAATTTTGCAGTAACTATTATGAAAATATATTCTCTTGTTCAATACTACCACTACCACTGTTTACTGGTGTAGATCCATCACTAGCGTGCATTAATTGTGCTCTGTCAGTTTACTTAGTATGCTGAACTCATGCTCATTTTATACATTGAGGTTCTGCATTGATTGAATTATCCCCCCCAAAAAAATTTCTAAATATATTGAAACTATCTCAAATTTGTTGATTTTTGCCACAATTCGAGAGAAATTCGACCTATTTATGGGATGTGAGTTATGACATTTCATATTGGGAAGCCTAACATGACAAATTCACATGTACATTTTGCCCTTAATACAGATTTATACATGGTCTGCATTGTGACCCTTTATTTTTTTGTGCACAGTCTGGATTCACTTATATACTGTATAGTTCAGCATGGTCACCACGTGGGGCCAAGTAGTGTGCCATGCATAATCTACACTCTTTTATATAGTTAGGTCAGCCACAGGTCATACAGTACCTTGGGGTTAGGTCAGCTACAGGTCATACTGTACCTGGGGGTTAGGTCAGCTACAGGTCATACAGTACCTTGGGGTTAGGTCAGCCACAGGTCATACAGTACCTTGGGGTTAGGTCAGCTACAGGTCATACTGTACCTGGGGGTTAGGTCAGCCACAGGTCATACTGTACCTGGGGGTTAGGTCAGCTACAGGTCATACAGTACCTGGGGGTTAGGTCAGCTACAGGTCATACACTACCTGGGGGTTAGGTCAGCTACAGGTCATACAGTACCTGGGGGTTAGGTCAGCTACAGGTCATACAGTACCTGGGGGTTAGGTCAGCCACAGGTCATACAGTACCTGGGGGTTAGGTCAGCTACAGATCATACACTACCTGAGGGTTAGGTCAGCTACAGGTCATACACTACCTGGGGGTTAGGTCAGCTACAGGTCATACACTACCTGGGGGTTAGGAGAACTACAGATCATGTACTACTTGAGGGAGTTAGGGTAGTAACAGGTCATACACTACCTGGAGGTTAGGTCAGCTACAGGTCATACACTACCTGGGGGTTAGGTCAGCTACAGGTCATACACTACCTGGGGGTTAGGTCAGCTACAGGTCATGCACTACCTGGAGGTTAGGTCAGCTACAGGTCATACACTACCTGGGGGTTAGGTCAGCTACAGGTCATACACTACCTAGGGGTTAGGTCAGCTACAGGTCATACACTACCTGAGGGTTAGGTCAGCTACAGGTCATACACTACCTGGGGGTTAGGTCAGCTACAGGTCATACTGTACCTGGGAGTTAGGAGAACTACAGATCATGTACTACTTGAGGGAGTTAGGGTAGTAACAGGTCATACACTACCTGCAGGTTAGGTCAGCTACAGGTCATACACTACCTGTGGGGTTATGTCAGCTACAGGTCATACACTACCTGGGGGTTAGGTCAGCTGCAGGTCATACACTACCTGGAGGTTAGGTCAGATACAGGTCATACTGTACCTGGGAGTTAGGGTAGTAACAGGTTCATACACTACCTGGAGGTTAGGTCAGCTACAGGTCATACTGTACCTGGGGGTTAGGAGAACTACAGATCACGTACTACTTGAGGGAGTTAGGGTAGTGACAGGTCATACACTACCTGGAGGTTAGGTCAGCTACAGGTCATACACTACCTGGGGGTTAGGTCAGCTACAGGTCATACTGTACCTGGGAGTTAGGTCAGCTACAGGTCATACACTACCTGGGGATTAGGTCAGCTACAGGTCATACTGTACCTGGGAGTTAGGTCAGCTACAGGTCATACACTACCTGGGGGTTAGGTCAGCTACAGGTCATGCACTACCTGGGGGTTAGGTCAGCTACAGGTCATACTGTACCTGGGAGTTAGGTCAGCTACAGGTCATACTGTACCTGGGAGTTAGGTCAGCTACAGGTCATACACTACCTGGGGGTTAGGTCAGCTACAGGTCATACTGTACCTGGGAGTTAGGTCAGCTACAGGTCATACACTACCTGGGGGTTAGGTCAGCTACAGGTCATGCACTACCTGGGGGTTAGGTCAGCTACAGGTCATACACTACCTGGGGGTTAGGTCAGCTACAGGTCATGCACTACCTGGGGGTTAGGTCAGCTACAGGTCATGCACTACCTGGGGGTTAGGTCAGCTACAGGTCATACTGTACCTGGGAGTTAGGTCAGCTACAGGTCATACTGTACCTGGGAGTTAGGTCAGCTACAGGTCATACACTACCTGGGGGTTAGGTCAGCTACAGGTCATACTGTACCTGGGAGTTAGGTCAGCTACAGGTCATACACTACCTGGGGGTTAGGTCAGCTACAGGTCATGCACTACCTGGGGGTTAGGTCAGCTACAGGTCATACTGTACCTTGGAGTTAGGTCAGCTGCAGGTCATACACTACCTGGGGGTTAGGTCAGCTACAGGTCATGCACTACCTGGGGATTAGGTCAGCTACAGGTCATACACTACCTGGGGGTTAGGTCAGCTACAGGTCATGCACTACCTGGGGGTTAGGTCAGCTACAGGTCATACACTACCTGGGGGTTAGGTCAGCTACAGGTCATGCACTACCTGGGGATTAGGTCAGCTACAGGTCATACTGTACCTGGGAGTTAGGTCAGCTACAGGTCATACTGTACCTGGGAGTTAGGTCAGCGACAGGTCATACACTACCTGGGGGTTAGGTCAGCTACAGTTCATACTGTACCTGGGGGTCAGGTCAGCTACAGGTCATGCACTACCTGGGGGTTAGGTCAGCTACAGGTCATACACTACCTGGGGGTTAGGTCAGCTACAGGTCATACACTACCTGGGGGTTAGGTCAGCTACAGGTCTTACACTACCTGGGGGTTAGGTCAGCTACAGGTCATGCACTACCTGGGGGTTAGGTCAGCTACAGGTCATACTGTACCTGGGAGTTAGGTCAGCTACAGGTCATACTGTACCTGGGAGTTAAGTCAGCTACAGGTCATACACTACCTGGGGGTTAGGTCAGCTACAGGTCATACTGTACCTGGGGGTTAGGTCAGCTGCAGGTCATACACTACCTGGGGATTAGGTCAGCTGCAGGTCATACACTACCTGGAGGTTAGGTCAGCTACAGGTCATACTGTACCTGGGAGTTAGGAGAACTACAGATCATGTACTACTTGAGGGAGTTAGGGTAGTAACAGGTTCATACACTACCTGGAGGTTAGGTCAGCTACAGGTCATACTGTACCTGGGGGTTAGGAGAACTACAGATCACGTACTACTTGAGGGAGTTAGGGTAGTAACAGGTCATACACTACCTGCAGGTTAGGTCAGCTAAAGGTCATACACTACCTGTGGGGTTATGTCAGCTACAGGTCATACACTACCTGGGGGTTAGGTCAGCTGCAGGTCATACACTACCTGGAGGTTAGGTCAGATACAGGTCATACTGTACCTGGGATGTTAGGGTAGTAACAGGTTCATACACTACCTGGAGGTTAGGTCAGCTACAGGTCATACTGTACCTGGGGGTTAGGAGAACTACAGATCACGTACTACTTGAGGGAGTTAGGGTAGTGACAGGTCATACACTACCTGGAGGTTAGGTCAGCTACAGGTCATACACTACCTGGGGGTTAGGTCAGCTACAGGTCATACTGTACCTGGGAGTTAGGTCAGCTACAGGTCATACACTACCTGGGGATTAGGTCAGCTACAGGTCATACTGTACCTGGGAGTTAGGTCAGCTACAGGTCATACACTACCTGGGGGTTAGGTCAGCTACAGGTCATGCACTACCTGGGGGTTAGGTCAGCTACAGGTCATACTGTACCTGGGAGTTAGGTCAGCTACAGGTCATACTGTACCTGGGAGTTAGGTCAGCTACAGGTCATACACTACCTGGGGGTTAGGTCAGCTACAGGTCATGCACTACCTGGGGGTTAGGTCAGCTACAGGTCATACTGTACCTGGGAGTTAGGTCAGCTACAGGTCATACTGTACCTGGGAGTTATGTCAGCTACAGGTCATACACTACCTGGGGGTTTGGTCAGCTACAGGTCATACTGTACCTGGGAGTTAGGTCAGCTACAGGTCATACACTACCTGGGGGTTAGGTCAGCTACAGGTCATGCACTACCTGGGGGTTAGGTCAGCTACAGGTCATACACTACCTGGGGGTTAGGTCAGCTACAGGTCATGCACTACCTGGGGGTTAGGTCAGCTACAGGTCATGCACTACCTGGGGGTTAGGTCAGCTACAGGTCATACTGTACCTGGGAGTTAGGTCAGCTACAGGTCATACTGTACCTGGGAGTTAGGTCAGCTACAGGTCATACACTACCTGGGGGTTAGGTCAGCTACAGGTCATACTGTACCTGGGAGTTAGGTCAGCTACAGGTCATACACTACCTGGGGGTTAGGTCAGCTACAGGTCATGCACTACCTGGGGGTTAGGTCAGCTACAGGTCATACTGTACCTTGGAGTTAGGTCAGCTGCAGGTCATACACTACCTGGGGGTTAGGTCAGCTACAGGTCATGCACTACCTGGGGATTAGGTCAGCTACAGGTCATACACTACCTGGGGGTTAGGTCAGCTACAGGTCATGCACTACCTGGGGGTTAGGTCAGCTACAGGTCATACACTACCTGGGGGTTAGGTCAGCTACAGGTCATGCACTACCTGGGGATTAGGTCAGCTACAGGTCATACTGTACCTGGGAGTTAGGTCAGCTACAGGTCATACTGTACCTGGGAGTTAGGTCAGCGACAGGTCATACACTACCTGGGGGTTAGGTCAGCTACAGTTCATACTGTACCTGGGGGTCAGGTCAGCTACAGGTCATGCACTACCTGGGGGTTAGGTCAGCTACAGGTCATACACTACCTGGGGGTTAGGTCAGCTACAGGTCATACACTACCTGGGGGTTAGGTCAGCTACAGGTCTTACACTACCTGGGGGTTAGGTCAGCTACAGGTCATGCACTACCTGGGGGTTAGGTCAGCTACAGGTCATACTGTACCTGGGAGTTAGGTCAGCTACAGGTCATACTGTACCTGGGAGTTAGTCAGCTACAGGTCATACACTACCTGGGGGTTAGGTCAGCTACAGGTCATACTGTACCTGGGGGTTAGGTCAGCTGCAGGTCATACACTACCTGGGGATTAGGTCAGCTGCAGGTCATACACTACCTGGAGGTTAGGTCAGCTACAGGTCATACTGTACCTGGGAGTTAGGAGAACTACAGATCATGTACTACTTGAGGGAGTTAGGGTAGTAACAGGTTCATACACTACCTGGAGGTTAGGTCAGCTACAGGTCATACTGTACCTGGGGGTTAGGAGAACTACAGATCACGTACTACTTGAGGGAGTTAGGGTAGTAACAGGTCATACACTACCTGCAGGTTAGGTCAGCTAAAGGTCATACACTACCTGTGGGGTTATGTCAGCTACAGGTCATACATTACCTGGGGTTAGGTCAGCTGCAGGTCATACACTACCTGGAGGTTAGGTCAGATACAGGTCATACTGTACCTGGGATGTTAGGGTAGTAACAGGTTCATACACTACCTGGAGGTTAGGTCAGCTACAGGTCATACTGTACCTGGGGGTTAGGAGAACTACAGATCACGTACTACTTGAGGGAGTTAGGGTAGTGACAGGTCATACACTACCTGTAGGTTAGGTCAGCTACAGGTCATACACTACCTGGGGGTTAGGTCAGCTACAGGTCATACTGTACCTGGGAGTTAGGTCAGCTACAGGTCATACACTACCTGGGGATTAGGTCAGCTACAGGTCATACTGTACCTGGGAGTTAGGTCAGCTACAGGTCATACACTACCTGGGGGTTAGGTCAGCTACAGGTCATGCACTACCTGGGGGTTAGGTCAGCTACAGGTCATACTGTACCTGGGAGTTAGGTCAGCTACAGGTCATACTGTACCTGGGAGTTAGGTCAGCTACAGGTCATACACTACCTGGGGGTTAGGTCAGCTACAGGTCATACTGCACCTGGGAGTTAGGTCAGCTACAGGTCATACACTACCTGGGGGTTAGGTCAGCTACAGGTCATGCACTACCTGGGGGTTAGGTCAGCTACAGGTCATACACTACCTGGGGGTTAGGTCAGCTACAGGTCATGCACTACCTGGGGGTTAGGTCAGCTACAGGTCATGCACTACCTGGGGGTTAGGTCAGCTACAGGTCATACTGTACCTGGGAGTTAGGTCAGCTACAGGTCATACTGTACCTGGGAGTTAGGTCAGCTACAGGTCATACTGTACCTGGGAGTTAGGTCAGCTACAGGTCATACTGTACCTGGGAGTTAGGTCAGCTACAGGTCATACACTACCTGGGGGTTAGGTCAGCTGCAGGTCATACACTACCTGGGGGTTAGGTCAGCTACAGGTCATGCACTACCTGGGGATTAGGTTAGCTACAGGTCATACACTACCTGGGGGTTAGGTCAGCTACAGGTCATGCACTACCTGGGGGTTAGGTCAGCTACAGGTCATACACTACCTGGGGGTTAGGTCAGCTACAGGTCATGCACTACCTGGGGATTAGGTCAGCTACAGGTCATACTGTACCTGCGAGTTAGGTCAGCTACAGGTCATACTGTACCTGGGAGTTAGGTCAGCGACAGGTCATACACTACCTGGGGGTTAGGTCAGCTACAGTTCATACTGTACCTGGGGGTCAGGTCAGCTACAGGTCATACACTACCTGGGGGTTAGGTCAGCTACAGGTCATACACTACCTGGGGGTTAGGTCAGCTACAGGTCATACACTACCTGGGGGTTAGGTCAGCTACAGGTCTTACACTACCTGGGGGTTAGGTCAGCTACAGGTCATGCACTACCTGGGGGTTAGGTCAGCTACAGGTCATACTGTACCTGGGAGTTAGGTCAGCTACAGGTCATACTGTACCTGGGAGTTAAGTCAGCTACAGGTCATACACTACCTGGGGGTTAGGTCAGCTACAGGTCATACTGTACCTGGGGGTTAGGTCAGCTGCAGGTCATACACTACCTGGGGGTTAGGTCAGCTGCAGGTCATACACTACCTGGGGGTTAGGTCAGCTACAGGTCATACTGTACCTGGGGGTTAGGTCAGCTGCAGGTCATACACTACCTGGGGGTTAGGTCAGCTGCAGGTCATACACTACCTGGAGGTTAGGTCAGCTACAGGTCATACTGTACCTGGGAGTTAGGAGAACTACAGATCATGTACTACTTGAGGGAGTTAGGGTAGTAACAGGTTCATACACTACCTGGAGGTTAGGTCAGCTACAGGTCATACTGTACCTGGGGGTTAGGAGAACTACAGATCATGTACTACTTGAGGGAGTTAGGGTAGTAACAGGTTCATACACTACCTGGGGGTTAGGTCAGCTACAGGTCATACTGTACCTTGGAGTTAGGTCAGCTGCAGGTCATACATTACCTGGGGGTTAGGTCAGCTACAGGTCATGCACTACCTGGGGATTAGGTCAGCTACAGGTCATACACTACCTGGGGGTTAGGTCAGCTACAGGTCATGCACTACCTGGGGGTTAGGTCAGCTACAGGTCATACACTACCTGGGGGTTAGGTCAGCTACAGGTCATGCACTACCTGGGGATTAGGTCAGCTACAGGTCATACTGTACCTGGGAGTTAGGTCAGCTACAGGTCATACTGTACCTGGGAGTTAGGTCAGCGACAGGTCATACACTACCTGGGGGTTAGGTCAGCTACAGTTCATACTGTGCCTGGGGGTCAGGTCAGGTACAGGTCATACACTACCTGGGGGTTAGGTCAGCTACAGGTCATACACTACCTGGGGGTTAGGTCAGCTACAGGTCATACACTACCTGGGGGTTAGGTCAGCTACAGGTCATACACTACCTGGAGGTTAGGTCAGCTACAGGTCATACACTACCTGGGGGTTAGGTCAGCTGCAGGTCATACACTACCTGGGGGTTAGGTCAGCTGCAGGTCATACACTACCTGGGGGTTAGGTCAGCAACAGGTCATACTGTACCTGGGGGTTAGGTCAGCTACAGGTCATACTGTACCTGGGAGTTAGGAGAACTACAGATCATGTACTACTTGAGGGAGTTAGGGTAGTAACAGGTCATACACTACCTGGAGGTTAGGTCAGCTACATGTTATACACTACCTGGAGGTTAGGTCAGCTACAGGTCATACTGTACCTAGGGGTTAGGTCAGCTGCAGGTCATACTGTACCTGAGAGTTAGGAGAACTACAGATCATGTACTACTTGAGGGAGTTAGGGTAGTAACAGGTCATACATTACCTGAGGGTTAGGTCAGCTACAGGTCATACTGTACCTGGGGGTTAGGTCAGCTACAGTTCATAATGTACCTGGGGGTCATACACTACCTGGGGGTTAGGTCAGCTACAGGTCATACACTACCTGGGGGTTAGGTCAGCTACAGGTCATACTGTACCTGGGAGTTAGGTCAGCTACAGGTCATACACTACCTGGGGGTTAGGTCAGCTACAGGTCATACTGTACCTGGGAGTTAGGTCAGCTACAGGTCATACACTACCTGGGGGTTAGGTCAGCTACAGGTCATGCACTACTGGGGGTTAGGTCAGCTACAGGTCTTACACTACCTGGGGGTTAGGTCAGCTACAGGTCATGCACTGCCTGGGGGTTAGGTCAGCTACAGGTCATACTGTACCTGGGAGTTAGGTCAGCTACAGGTCATACTGTACCTGGGAGTTAAGTCAGCTACAGGTCATACACTACCTGGGGGTTAGGTCAGCTACAGGTCATACTGTACCTGGGGGTTAGGTCAGCTGCAGGTCATACACTACCTGGGGGCTAGGTCAGCTGCAGGTCATACACTACCTGGAGGTTAGGTCAGCTACAGGTCATACTGTACCTGGGAGTTAGGAGAACTACAGATCATGTACTACTTGAGGGAGTTAGGGTAGTAACAGGTCATACACTACCCGGGGGTTAGGTCAGCTACAGGTCATACACTACCTGGGGGTTAGGTCAGCTACAGGTCATACACTACCTGGGGTTAGGTCAGCTACAGGTCATACACTACCTGGGGGTTAGGTCAGCTACAGGTCATACACTACCTGGGGGTTAGGCCAGCTACAGGTCATACACTACCCGGGGGTTAGGTCAGCTACAGGTCATACACTACCCGGGGGTTAGGTCAGCTACAGGTCATACACTACCTGGGGGTTAGGTCAGCTGCAGGTCATACACTACCTCCAGGTTAGGTCGGCTACAGGTCATACACTACCTGGGGGTTAGGTCAGCTGCAGGTCATACACTACCTGGAGGTTAGGTCAGCTACAGGTCATACTGTACCTGGGAGTTAGGAGAACTACAGATCATGCACTACTTGAGGGAGTTAGGGTAGTAACAGGTCATACACTACCCGGAGGTTAGGTCAGCTACATGTTATACACTACCTGGAGGTTAGGTCAGCTACAGGTCATACTGTACCTAGGGGTTAGGTCAGCTGCAGATCATACTGTACCTGAGAGTTAGGAGAACTACAGATCATGTACTACTTGAGGGAGTTAGGGTAGTAACAGGTCATACATTACCTGGGGGTTAGGTCAGCTACAGGTCATGCACTACCTGGGGGTTAGGTCAGCTACAGGTCATACTGTACCTTGGAGTTAGGTCAGCTGCAGGTCATACACTACCTGGGGGTTAGGTCAGCTACAGGTCATGCACTACCTGGGGATTAGGTCAGCTACAGGTCATACACTACCTGGGGGTTAGGTCAGCTACAGGTCATGCACTACCTGGGGGTTAGGTCAGCTACAGGTCATACACTACCTGGGGGTTAGGTCAGCTACAGGTCATGCACTACCTGGGGATTAGGTCAGCTACAGGTCATACTGTACCTGGGAGTTAGGTCAGCTACAGGTCATACTGTACCTGGGAGTTAGGTCAGCGACAGGTCATACACTACCTGGGGGTTAGGTCAGCTACAGTTCATACTGTACCTGGGGGTCAGGTCAGCTACAGGTCATACACTACCTGGGGGTTAGGTCAGCTACAGGTCATACACTACCTGGGGGTTAGGTCAGCTACAGGTCATACACTACCTGGGGGTTAGGTTCAGCTACAGGTCATACACTACCTGGAGGTTAGGTCAGCTACAGGTCATACACTACCTGGGGGTTAGGTCAGCTGCAGGTCATACACTACCTGGGGGTTAGGTCAGCTGCAGGTCATACACTACCTGGGGGTTAGGTCAGCAACAGGTCATACTGTACCTGGGGGTTAGGTCAGCTACAGGTCATACTGTACCTGGGAGTTAGGAGAACTACAGATCATGTACTACTTGAGGGAGTTAGGGTAGTAACAGGTCATACACTACCTGGAGGTTAGGTCAGCTACATGTTATACACTACCTGGAGGTTAGGTCAGCTACAGGTCATACTGTACCTAGGGGTTAGGTCAGCTGCAGGTCATACTGTACCTGAGAGTTAGGAGAACTACAGATCATGTACTACTTGAGGGAGTTAGGGTAGTAACAGGTCATACATTACCTGAGGGTTAGGTCAGCTACAGGTCATACTGTACCTGGGGGTTAGGTCAGCTACAGTTCATAATGTACCTGGGGGTCAGGTCAGCTACAGGTCATACACTACCTGGGGGTTAGGTCAGCTACAGGTCATACACTACCTGGGGGTTAGGTCAGCTATAGGTCATACTGTACCTGGGAGTTAGGTCAGCTACAGGTCATACACTACCTGGGGGTTAGGTCAGCTACAGGTCATACTGTACCTGGGAGTTAGGTCAGCTACAGGTCATACACTACCTGGGGGTTAGGTCAGCTACAGGTCATGCACTACTGGGGGTTAGGTCAGCTACAGGTCTTACACTACCTGGGGGTTAGGTCAGCTACAGGTCATGCACTGCCTGGGGGTTAGGTCAGCTACAGGTCATACTGTACCTGGGAGTTAGGTCAGCTACAGGTCATACTGTACCTGGGAGTTAAGTCAGCTACAGGTCATACACTACCTGGGGGTTAGGTCAGCTACAGGTCATACTGTACCTGGGGGTTAGGTCAGCTGCAGGTCATACACTACCTGGGGGCTAGGTCAGCTGCAGGTCATACACTACCTGGAGGTTAGGTCAGCTACAGGTCATACTGTACCTGGGAGTTAGGAGAACTACAGATCATGTACTACTTGAGGGAGTTAGGGTAGTAACAGGTCATACACTACCCGGGGGTTAGGTCAGCTACAGGTCATACACTACCTGGGGGTTAGGTCAGCTACAGGTCATACACTACCTGGGGGTTAGGTCAGCTACAGGTCATACACTACCTGGGGGTTAGGTCAGCTACATGTCATACACTACCTGGGGGTTAGGCCAGCTACAGGTCATACACTACCCGGGGGTTAGGTCAGCTACAGGTCATACACTACCCGGGGGTTAGGTCAGCTACAGGTCATACACTACCTGGGGGTTAGGTCAGCTGCAGGTCATACACTACCTCCAGGTTAGGTCGGCTACAGGTCATACACTACCTGGGGGTTAGGTCAGCTGCAGGTCATACACTACCTGGAGGTTAGGTCAGCTACAGGTCATACTGTACCTGGGAGTTAGGAGAACTACAGATCATGCACTACTTGAGGGAGTTAGGGTAGTAACAGGTCATACACTACCCGGAGGTTAGGTCAGCTACATGTTATACACTACCTGGAGGTTAGGTCAGCTACAGGTCATACTGTACCTAGGGGTTAGGTCAGCTGCAGGTCATACTGTACCTGAGAGTTAGGAGAACTACAGATCATGTACTACTTGAGGGAGTTAGGGTAGTAACAGGTCATACATTACCTGGGGGTTAGGTCAGCTACAGGTCATGCACTACCTGGGGGTTAGGTCAGCTACAGGTCATACTGTACCTTGGAGTTAGGTCAGCTGCAGGTCATACACTACCTGGGGGTTAGGTCAGCTACAGGTCATGCACTACCTGGGGATTAGGTCAGCTACAGGTCATACACTACCTGGGGGTTAGGTCAGCTACAGGTCATGCACTACCTGGGGGTTAGGTCAGCTACAGGTCATACACTACCTGGGGGTTAGGTCAGCTACAGGTCATGCACTACCTGGGGATTAGGTCAGCTACAGGTCATACTGTACCTGGGAGTTAGGTCAGCTACAGGTCATACTGTACCTGGGAGTTAAGTCAGCGACAGGTCATACACTACCTGGGGGTTAGGTCAGCTACAGTTCATACTGTACCTGGGGGTCAGGTCAGCTACAGGTCATACACTACCTGGGGGTTAGGTCAGCTACAGGTCATACACTACCTGGGGGTTAGGTCAGCTACAGGTCATACACTACCTGGGGGTTAGGTCAGCTACAGGTCATACTGTACCTGGGGGTTAGGTCAGCTACAGGTCATACTGTACCTGGGAGTTAGGAGAACTACAGATCATGTACTACTTGAGGGAGTTAGGGTAGTAACAGGTCATACACTACCTGGAGGTTAGGTCAGCTACATGTTATACACTACCTGGAGGTTAGGTCAGCTACAGGTCATACTGTACCTAGGGGTTAGGTCAGCTGCAGATCATACTGTACCTGAGAGTTAGGAGAACTACAGATCATGTACTACTTGAGGGAGTTAGGGTAGTAACAGGTCATACTGTACATTACCTGAGGGTTAGGTCAGCTACAGGTCATACTGTACCTGGGGGTTAGGTCAGCTACAGTTCATAATGTACCTGGGGGTCAGGTCAGCTACAGGTCATACACTACCTGGGGGTTAGGTCAGCTACAGGTCATACACTACCTGGGGGTTAGGTCAGCTACAGGTCATACTGTACCTGGGAGTTAGGTCAGCTACAGGTCATACACTACCTGGGGGTTAGGTCAGCTACAGGTCATACTGTACCTGGGAGTTAGGTCAGCTACAGGTCATACACTACCTGGGGGTTAGGTCAGCTACAGGTCATGCACTACCTGGGGGTTAGGTCAGCTACAGGTCTTACACTACCTGGGGGTTAGGTCAGCTGCAGGTCATACACTACCTGGGGGCTAGGTCAGCTGCAGGTCATACACTACCTGGAGGTTAGGTCAGCTACAGGTCATACTGTACCTGGGAGTTAGGAGAACTACAGATCATGTACTACTTGAGGGAGTTAGGGTAGTAACAGGTCATACACTACCCGGGGATTAGGTCAGCTACAGGTCATACACTACCTGGGGGTTAGGTCAGCTACAGGTCATACACTACCTGGGGGTTAGGTCAGCTACAGGTCATACACTACCTGGGGTTAGGTCAGCTACAGGTCATACACTACCTGGGGGTTAGGCCAGCTACAGGTCATACACTACCCGGGGGTTAGGTCAGCTACAGGTCATACACTACCCGGGGGTTAGGTCAGCTACAGGTCATACACTACCTGGGGGTTAGGTCAGCTGCAGGTCATACACTACCTGCAGGTTAGGTCGGCTACAGGTCATACACTACCTGGGGGTTAGGTCAGCTGCAGGTCATACACTACCTGGAGGTTAGGTCAGCTACAGGTCATACTGTACCTGGGAGTTAGGAGAACTACAGATCATGCACTACTTGAGGGAGTTAGGGTAGTAACAGGTCATACACTACCCGGAGGTTAGGTCAGCTACAGGTCATACATTACCTGAGGGTTAGATCGGCTACAGGTCATACACTACTTGGGAGTTAGGTCAGCTACAGGTCATACTGTACCTGGGAGTTAGGTCAGCTACAGGTCATACACTACCTGGGGGTTAGGTCAGCAACAGGTCATACTTTACCTGGGGGTTAGGTCAGCTACAGGTCATAATGTACCTGGGAGTTAGGAGAACTACAGATCATGTACTACTTGAGGGCGTTAGGGTAGTAACAGGTCATACATTACCTGAGGGTTAGATCGGCTACAGGTTATACTGTACTGTACCTTGGGGAGTTAGGTCAGCAACAGGTCATACACTATCTGGTAGGGCATAGGTCAGCTCTAGGTCATACACTACAATAGTCTTTCAGTAGTATGGTGTCCATAAGATGGAGTTTATTATTCATTATGCCTCTAATGGTATAGGGTGAAAATTATGGCACCTTAATATGATTTTTTGCACTACATTTCTGAAACAATTATGATATTGCCATAAATTTTGTTGTTGCCAGTAACAAAATAATTGTTCAGTCCATTAATTATTTTTAACTTGTTAAGATTCTTGAGTAAATGTTTTGTTCACAGATGTAAGGAGAGCCAAATATGCATGCATAAATGTTACCTTCTTACACAAATATAAATGCTGATTTTGAAGTGTGTCACAGTTTTGTTGAACAGTCGATTCTAACTGAACTTGTTCAGATCCATGAGAAGAGATGTACGAAAGGTTTTTGAACAGTTGCAGATATTTATGAACTTTCTTGAAGCTTTGGCGCCATTTGCTATAACTTCTTAAGAATTTTTATCTTTCTTGCATGGTTTCCAGTTTTATGATTCTCAGTGTTTTCAAGCATATTTTGGTATGTTTGAAAATTAGGTAATTCGCCTTGAAGAACAGCTCAGCCTATGATGAAAAGTTTACACAAGTACAGGTATGTGATTTACAAGCTGTGAAAGAAACTGGTTATTTCCTTGAAGTTTTGTATTTAACCTACTCTATTTAGATGACTGGTAATCTCAACAAGAAATGCTGCTTTAAACCATAAAGCCACATTACTTATCAAATTGTGGAAGTGATCTCTTTTTTACATTGACAAAAAAAGATGATTTTGTCCAGTAAAATGTACTTCCCATACTTAACCACCTGACTTCCATGAAGAAAACAAGCTCCCATACCCAGGTTCATTCTCTTCTCGAAGCAAGTTGAATTGACAATAGTTTAGTGCTTCTCATTTTATGAAGCTTACTACTGTGCAGGTATTTAAATAACAACTTTCAGTTTTTTATTTATTTATTTTTTTTTTTCTCCACTGATTGGCTCGTTAACCGCTTGGGCGATCGGTCACATCTATGTTATGCACTGTTGGCGCATGCACTGGCTTCTGAATGTATCTGAACCTACTCCAGTGCTGGTCAAGTCTGATCTTGAAACATCTTAAACTCAGCGCCATCACAACACTCTCTGGCAGGTTGTTCCATGAGTTCACAACTCTCGCTTCGAAAAAGTTAGCCCTCACAGTTTTCTGGACTTGCGGCTTCTTCAACCTCGAGCTGTGATCCCTTGTGGGGCGAGCATCCATCAGCTCCAGGTAAGGACACTCGACTGAGTAGTGCCTTTTGAGATGTTTATACACCTCAATTAGGTCGCCCCTTGCCCATCTGTAGTATAAGCTAAGCAATTGCAGCCACTCTAATCTCTCTGGGTAGCTGAGGTGCCGAAGTGCTGCCCCCAGTCTGGTGGCCCTCCATTGGACATTTTCAATCGACTGTCAGTCCCTAGCATATCTCGGGGACCAGGCAGGATGACAGTACTCCAGGTGGGGAAGCACCTCGCTCTTGAAGATCGTTGCGAGGGACGGACCGTCTAGATATCTGAATGACCTTCTTATAAGACCTAATAATTTAGTTGTTTGGTTCACCTTCTTCTCACAACGGTCCGAAAATTTCAGTTCATTGTCAAAATGCCCACCTCGGTCCTTTTCACATTACTCTCAATTAAAGCAGTTTTTGGTTCCGTTGGGACATATGATATGCCTCCTTACCATTGGTACAGTCTCGTTCAAGATTCTTCGAACACTGCTGGAGACAGCTGGCAACTCAAGACCGTTTGTTTACTGTAGTACTTAGTAAAAATTATGAATGAATGTAAAAGTGATCGGTGATTGGTTACTTAGTTACAGGTAATAGGTACTAGGCAGCTATCAGACAAGGAGGTACTATTGCCTGGGAAGATATTGGAAGCATAATGTGTTTTCTAATAGTAGACCCTGCTGCCATATGGCATCCCAAAATTTGTGACCAATTCCGAGGTTGCTGATCTGATTTTCTGCCTCATTTACACACAGTTGCAGGGTCTCAATTGTTTCTCTTACATTGACAACACAACATACATATATTGTTTCTCACTATTGATCTTTTTTCATTTTTGTATTTCTTTATTATTATTATCCGTGTTGTTGTTATTATTAATATTGTTATTATTATTATTTTTATTGTTATTTTTGTTATTTTTATTATAAATTTTATTTATTATGAACTAATTATTATTATAATTACATTTTCGCCCCCCAGGCCCCGATGTGGGTCAGTGACCTGTGCCCGGGTGGGCTAATCCCTGTAAAAAAAAAAAAATATATATATATATATATATATATTATATATATATATATATATATATATATATATATATATATATATATATATATATATATATATATATATATATAATCCCCGTTGCTTAATTAATGGTTGGACTTTGTTTCATATTATATTATTCTACAGTAGGACGTCGATTTAACACATGAGACATTCCAAGAGAGGTCACTTTAAATCGATTCGCACTAAATCGAAGTGTTGTTTCAATGGAATAATTTAGTTTGGTACTTGAGAAAAACAAAAATACTAAAATGACTTTTATGAACTAATATATATGAGAAAAATATATGGCTTAATGATATATATATGCAGCAAGCACCCCCTGCAGTCGAGTTGAGAGCTGGACGGTACTGTTACTGCATGGTACTGCACTGTACTGTCTGCTGCCTCGCACCACTGGCCCTCCTCCTGCCCCGACTGAGAGTCTACCCAGATGCACCTCAGCCCATCTCCTTGTTTTTTTGCTCCAGTGTAATTTTTTGCCTTGATTTCTTGGTCTATGGGGTAGTTAATGATGTAGTAGCTGGCCTTTTGGACATAGTGTTTATGGTTAATGCACGTGGTGGAAGGAGATAGTGTCACACAATATGTCCGTTCACTAGAGCGTCGGCGCGAGAACTGAAGATGTGGGAGGGTGTGAGAGGGTGGCAGGCAGCCTTTTAGCGTGCCCAGAGAGGCATCTGGTGGGAAGCATTTGGCGTGAAGCTTAAAATAGTGTGTACAGTAAAACCTCAATTAACTGACCCTCAATTAACCGACTTTCGGATTGACAGTTAATCCCGAACCCCTAATTTTTTTTTTTTTTTTTTTTTTTTTTTTAAACGGGGATTAGCCCACCCGGGCACAGGTCACTGACCCACATCGGGACCTGGGGGGTGATAATGTAATAATATTAATAATGATAATGATGATAATAATAATAATAATAATAATAATAATAATAATAATAATTAGTTCATAGTAAATAAAATTTTAAATAAAAAATATAAAATTCATAATAAAATAATAATGAAAATAAAAATAACGGCAACAACACTGATGATAATAATAATAATAATAATAATAATAATAATAATAATAATAATAATGATAAAGAACCATAAAGAAATTCAAAAATGAAAAAAAATCAAGAGTGAGAAACAATGTACCTGTATGTATGTTGTGTTGTCAATAGTAAGAGAAACAATTGAGACCCTGCAATTGTGTGTAAATGAGGCAGAAAGTCAGATCAGCAACCTGGGACTTGGTCACAATTTTTGTGATGACATATGCTCTTTGACTTTTCCATTTTTTATTCACGGTTTCTGTGCTGGTTCATATTTATTTACTAAAGTGGTTAATGTTTTAAAGCAAATTTTATTGAAATATGAATGGCAAATGAACAAAAATGAATAAAGGGACTTAAATGAGGAAAGTTAGAGAAAGGTACTTTGAAAATGTATGTTTTATTTCTAAGACTGTATGTACTATTAACCAACCTTTTGTATTATCCGTCGGCCCCTTCCCCCCATATGTGGTCGGTTAATCGAGGTTTTACTGTATTTCCATATGATGTGCCAGATTTGATTCGGGTAAAATAGGAAAGATTCACACTTCCCTGAATCCTGTACCCTTCCAGTTTAATTTTCATCCTTTCATGGGGTACGCTGTTGAAAGCCTTAGCAAAATCTAGGTATATATTGTCGATATTGCCAGCCTGTTCCAGAATTTGGGTCCAAACATCCAGCACCTTGAGTAAGTGTGTTAAGCAGGAGTGTCCCGGCATAAAACTGTGTTGGCGATCCTATACAAGGTTGTTTCGTAGTAGATGTTCCATCACGACATATCTTATAAGGCTATCAAGTACTTTACATACTATGCTGGTTAGCCTCACTAGTCTATAGTTATTCATGGAGTGTTGATTGGCCTTCTTGAAAATAGGACGCGCAATGTGGCTCAGCGCTATGTTGAACCGTATGACCTCAAAAGCAGGATTATTGTTCATATCCTACCTTATGAACACCGAGGAAAAGAAACTGCTCAACACCTTCACTTTGTCCTGGTCAGAATTAGCATAACTACCATCTTCAAGCCTCAGGTCCAATACTCCTACTCGCATTTTTAATTTTGACTTTGCATAGCGGTAAAATGCCTTTGGGTTTGACTTGACCTCGCTTGAAATCAACCTCCTACATTCTGACTTTACTTGGTTCCTGGATCTGGTATTCATCCTCCTGTCCTGTTCATCGTTTTTTCTAACCCACGTCTTGAATTTCTGGGTTTTCTTCTTAACTTTGTTGACCGCTGCATGGTTCATGTGTAGCGGTCTCCTTGTATTCCTGGTGGCACTGGGTTTGGTCTTGGGTATATATTTCTCGATCACTTTACTGGCTATAATAGTGAGCGTATTGTCTGCATTCTTATACCTAAGTGAGTCAGGCCAGTAGATACCCCTTATCTCCTCCCTCATCCCATCGTAATTTCCATTGTAATATTTGAACCTTGGCCTGATTTTGTCGTGAACCAAGTAACGGTTAAATCTGAAGAACAATGTTACATGGTGGCTTGTGCCAATGGGAGCTAGGTGTTCCAACTTGGCCACCATAACCTCCTCGGTTGTTAGGATGATGTCCATTGGCCTGGGTGTTTGCTCCCCTCTGTAATGAGTCGGGTCTTTAACACATTGGAACAGAAAATTATCTCTCAGAGTTTTACAAAAAGTGTAGCAGTGTTATTCAAGTCATTTTGTGTGATCTCATTTCTCCAGTTGATGTCACCATAGTTAAAGTCCCCCATAACAAGGAAGTGGCTAGGGTTGAGCACCGTTGCATTCTCTATTAAGGCTCTTACGTTCCTTTGGATTAATAAGCTACAGTTAATTTAATTTTACACCACTTGGATTCTTCAAAAACATTCTCTCCCTCTACCCTCACCTGGCTGGCACCAAGGTCTTGCCTAGCATAGATAACCACACCCTTCATGCAAAGGTTCGTAAATGAGTCATATCTGTCAATACTGAACTCACATTCCTCCGGGTCGATTCTCCTGTTCGTGTGAAACAGTTCTACAACACCTACTATATCGGGTTGATGTACCTTCAGTAGTGTTTCAAACTCCTCTCTTTTATCAAGGAACATGTTAATATCACTGTACATGAATTTCAAGATGAATTTTTATCTCGGTAACTTCTCTGTTCTTGGTAGTGACTCCAGCACCCCTCCATTCTCAGTAGCTGCAGCATTTGCTAAATGCATTGTATATTGTGGGATGTGGTTAGAGATATCATTGTTTATATGGCACGCACCTCCTCCTGAGTGGGAGGTAAAGTGGGTGGGGGTGACCTGCTGTCCCCTGGCTCTGTGCTGGCGCGCCTGCTTCCACTTCCCTCCCCCTGGATATAACCCATGTACAGTACACCCGTCTCCCTTCCTCCTCTGCTTCGAGTCCTGTAGGATTTTTTGTGCTGTTCCCTCTGCATTACATTCTTAAAGTTCAAATCATTGCTGCACAAATTCTACTGCTGGTTAATGCAATGAAACTGAATGAGTTCATTTTTGCATTCACATAATTACATGATCATTATTGGGACAATTCCATTTTGTGCTTCAATTATTTCAGGATCCCATCGGTTGCATGCCAGCAAACTTTTTAATCTCGAACTCAGTGGCATGACATTGTACCAAAAGTCCACTTTTTGTAATAAATCACTCCATTTTGTTTGACCTTTAAGTGAACTGAGACCAACAAGTTCTTTGACTCGTAAAATTTTACTTTAATATAATAATAATGGTTGCCCCTCGTGTAATGAGGATGGCCGGCCCAAGGGCCACCTAGGTGTGAATTTGTTTAAGGTGTAGAAGCTGTCGCCAACACAACAACCACACACTAAGTTAACGAGTTGCATGACCCCGTGTCAAGGAACAATCCAAGAAAACCCGACAACTCACCAACTGCACTGGCTAACCATTACCCCAGAATACGATCCGCAAATCAATTAACATCCAGGGCCAGTATACACAAAACTTTTAAGTGGTAGCAAACACTTGTTAAGGTTGCCATTTTCCTGTTAAGCACTAATAGTACATACACAAAACTTTTAAGGTCCTTAATAGTACTGTTAAGTTAAAAGACCTCGGGAGCACTTTAAAGTCCCATAATAGTCATGTGTTAATTGATACCAAGGTGAACCAACAACAAAATCAGCGGTGGCAATGCACTTATCAGGAAAGGAGAGTTATATTTAATGAATATGGTGTGTATATATTAAATATAGTGTGAATATATTGTGTGCATTCCTTCTTTATAGCAGAGATCTTCTTTCTTGACTTGGACAATACTGAGATTCAGCGTGTCTGACACTCTGCCACTGACCTCACCACACCAGGAAATGCAGCATTGACTCTCATGGTGATTTCCAGCCATGCCCTCTTTGGTTATTTTTTGTGAACCACCCATCACCTTTTTTCACATGAACAAAATATTTTTTTGCTGGTTTTCTTGCTGTTTTAGATGATTCTGACATTTATCTTTGGGGCAAATCACTTATTTTAGTTAGGAGGTTAGGACATGGCCTGTTAGGTCAGGTAACCTAACCTAACCTAACTAAAAAAAAGTTAGGCTAGGTTACCTGACCTAACAGGCTATGTCCTAACCTCCTAACCTAACCTAACTAAAAAAAGATTAGGTTAGGTTACCTGACCTTAACAGGCCACGTCCTAACCTAATCTAACTAAAAAAAAGTTAGGTTAGGTTACCTGACCTTACAGGCTACATCCTAACCTCCTAACCTAACTAAAAAAAAGTTAGGTTAGGTTACCTGACCTAACAGGCTACGTCCTAACCTCCTAACCTAACTAAAAAAAGTGATTTGCCCCAAAGATATATGTCAGAATTCATCTTAAACAGCAAGAAAACCAGCAAAAAAAATTTTTTTTTCATGTGAAAAAAGGTGATGGGTGGTTCACAAAATGAGAGCGACGCTGCGTGTCACCATCAAATTGAGACTTCAAATTTTTTTTGTTTTTACAACTAATAAATCGTAGATATCTTGTTTAGTTTTGGAAAGCGCCGTTTAATTCAAGTTTATTGTTTCATTACTCTGAGATCTACTAATTGGTAAGAAAAAATATCTTACAAAGGTGATGGGTTGATAACAAAAAATACCCCCCCATCTTTTTATCTTTATTATTCAGGAAAGCCTTCAAGCGACCATTCAATAGTAACTTTTTCTCTTCAATTGCATCCACCAATAATAAAGTCTGGTCAGCTGTGCAGCTGGGCTTCTTTTTCTTTTGTGGGGTTGAGGCTTCCATTTCCTCAATAACATGTTTGTTTACAAACAGCACGGCAAGGAAAAGCCACCGATCACTATCCTTGGTTAATAAATCCCCCTTCAAATGGCAAAGATTTTTTTTTTCAATAATCAAAATGTATATAAATGTAAATATTGAAATTAGTCTTCATACAGTGGTCCCTCACTTAACGAGCACAATCCGTTCCAGCAGGTTGCTCGTTAACCGAAACCATTGTTTCAATGGGGTTACAGTACTAGATACTTTAATATATCAAGAAATCCATTAACCTATATTAATGTATGCATTGTGCTGGGTAGAAACTAGGCATGTGTAAACGAGCCACTGACTGATGATTACAATAACACTGAAATTGAATGGAAGTGTTTCGGAACATCATAACCGAGACTGAGATAGACCTCAAAATGGACATTTCACCATTGCGCCGTAGTAATGGAGTTTCATTCATACTGATTTTCACAATATAATTACTCATGTTGTTCACAATATTTTTGATTTATGAAGAGTGACTCAGCAAATAGTACTTGATATTAGAGTGAACAGCTACAGCAATATGCAATATATATGTCTGCATGGGATCTGCCCTGTTACTGAGATGTAAATTGCATTGGTTTAATTGGCACCAAAATAAGCTTTTAAATCAAGGACTTGCAGACAACAGAACCTCCCATCCACCTAGAGTAAGACATTTATGGTTGTAATTTTCAGTATAGCACCAATTGATTCATGGTGCCTAACCCATCTTGATACTGTGAGTTCACTCACGCCAGTTTGCCATGCTATTTCAGCATTACGTATACCCTCTTTGTGAAGGCCAATAATAGCACCTTTCACAACTTGCAAATGTCCCCCCGATAATTCCTCGCTCCATTCAATGTAAAATCTTGTTGATGACTGGCCAATTACGACATCCACTCAAAGGTTCGCAGATGTAAACTACCAACTGTTCAGAAAGAGGTCGTGTAACATTGCTCGGAAAGCCTCGAATCACATCGACCCCATGGCTAACAATACTTTGCGGGGGGGGGGGGGGGGGGGTGTACATTTAAATTCAAAATACCAATATATTGATTAGAATAAGAACCAACAATTATCAAAACATTTGGCATCATAATGTCATACCATACTGTCCTGACTACTAGGATACATGGGAAAGCTCACAAGTTGATGTTAGATTAATGAGTTTAATAAATGTATGACCTGTAATAAGTACAGTACAGTAAAAGTCCAAAAATCCGGATGCCAGAAATCCGGACCACCTGAGAATCCGGACTTTTCGAAAACTATTTTTTTTTTTTTTTTAGCTGGCTTTTATGTGTATGTGCGCATGCATGAGCGCCACAGCTGCACAGCGACAACAAGCAACCATGCGGTTGCCACTTTAAAACAAGCAATCAAACTGTGACAATGTACAGTATGTAATTTTGAATCTTACTCTTTCCATTTACAGAGTACTGTACAAGCCCATAATAATGGCTCCTAAAGTAGATAATCTTCGTTGTGTGAAGAGAAAGAAGAACACATTGAAATTGGGTGACAAACTTGAAATAATTAAGAAACTAGAACATGGTGTGAGCAATACTTTTCTAATGGAAACATACGACATTGGAAAAGTCTACAATTTATGATATAAAAAAGGCAAAGATTTAAATTCTAGATTTCACAGATTTTTCTTTAAAACTGCTCGTTTTGATTAATAAACCATGCTATATTTGCGAATGAATAAGTTATCAAAATGTACCTGTTCATCTCTTCTTTATTCCTCCTTAAATTTGAATTTTAAAAGTACTGCCTGAGAATCCGGAAAATCCGAAAATCCGGACCGACCCAGTCCCCAAGCAGTCCGGATTTTTTGGACTTCTACTGTAGTGTACTATGTTGAGTACTGATAGAGGCTTGACTTGTTCCTGTCAGCATGACTGGGGTAACCTTCAGTGTATGGGCTCATACAGCCAACCTACTTTCACAGTTCTTAACCTTTTACTCTACCTTTGGTGCATAAGATGCAAGGTAATTTTAGGTGCCACTTTTGAGGTAGTTTTGATGTGAAACAAGTCTTGGAGATTAAACACGAAGGAAAGTGTGAGAGGTTTGAATAATAGACCAGGTTCTTTGCAGACTTTACTCTTGCAGCGTCAGACAGTGACTCGCAACCCGGCGCTGCCAGAGACAAACTCCCGCCTCCACACATGGGAAAACATATCATACGATGGTACTCCATCTCACAATCTCACATCTCCCCCACCCAAGTTAAAAGGAAATAACAATGCACATTTGAACTAACGAAAGGAAAACAATGCAATCATAAAAAAACAATAATGTAAGAAAAAACCAGTCAAATAAAAACATGCACACACAAAAAAAGCAACTCTAAACTAATTTTACACCACATAAACTACACCACATAGTCAGCCAACCAAACTGGGGGCTTGCGGCCTCTCCCGGGCCTGGCCACGCCCGACTGGGAAAGGGCCGGGGGTGCGAGCGAGGGGGCGGGTACAGAGGGCACCGCAGAAGGGGGGCCAGGAGACGTCTGTTGTGGATGGACACCTGCCACTGCCAGTCAACCGGACGACATACTGCCTGTGAGGGCGGGCTTCCACCACTATGCCCGTTCTGTCCCAGAGCTTGGTAGCAGCGTCCTGCACACGCACCTGTGCGCCCACAGCTAGGGGAGCCAGCTGGCAGAACACCTCCCTCCGCGACAGAAGGATCCCGTCCTGGGTTTCGGCCAATCGCACCTCCCTGATACGAAGTGCTGGTCCACCTTATAGTGCTGTCTGGCCACAGGAACGCCATCATGGAGCTGGCAGCCAGTGGCAAGTTGGGCGGGCGACTTGTTCACCCCTCGCAGAGGTGTGTTTAGGTACTGGAGGAGGGCCTGGAATGTCCTATCGCAGTCCAGGCTACCCCCGGGCCCAGTGTTATCCCTGAGGAGCCTCTTGGTGGCCTTGACACCAGCCTCTGCCCTGCCATTGGACGGGGGGAAGTGGTCTGACGAGAGCCGCACCTCGACCCCCCATGACTTGAGGAAATCCGTCATCTCACCATTGGCAAGGTTGGTGCCACCGTCCATGGAGATCTGCTCAGGTGCCCCCCACCTCGTGAAGTAACCCCGCAGACGGGCGATGATCTTTTCAGAGGTGGCCTCGTTGGGGAAGTGGGCGATCTCCAGCCAACCTGTGAGTCAATCAGCATATGCTAGGTACGTGTGGCCCTGCAGGTGGAACAAATCGGCCACCACTTGTTGAAAGAGATAGCCTGGCTCTGGGGTCAAGACCAACGACTCCGGAGGCTGGGAAGGGGCGTGGGTCTCGCAAGCAGCACACTAGGACCGATGATACTGCAGGTCACCCTCCATGCCAGGCCAATAGACAGACTCCTGAGCATGGAGTTGAGGCCCTGGTTCCCCACGTGCAGGTTAACGGCGACCCGGTGGTGGAGGGAGTCGGGGATGACAAGGCGCACACAGCCCTGGTCGAAGGTGTAGGTGACCAAACCCCTGACCACAGCCAACCTGTCCCTCACCGAGAAGTACGGGCGCAGACAGGTCATCTCCTGTGACTTGTGGGGGCGCCAGTCGCCCGCCAGCACCCTCGACACTAGAATCTGGTATACTGGGTCATCCGCAGCTTCTTTGCACACTGTGTCTTCGTCCATAGTGATGCACCCATCCTGATTCAGTGCTGCGATTGTGACCGCACACACTGCAGTGCACAGGTCCTCCTCTTGGTCCATGTCCTCCACGTCGGGCGCCGCCCTGAGGGAGGGGAAGCAGGATATGGCATCAGCTGCACAGTTCCGCTTCCCTGGCAAGTACTTGACCATGAACCAGAACTGCAGGGTCTTCTCCTTGAGCCTGAGCAGGCACGGATTCGCCACATCCGTGAAGGCTCTGTCCCCTAGCAAGCCAACTAAGGGGCGGTGGTCCGTCACCAGAACGATGTTTGGGTAGCCAAGGAGGAACAGCCTGGCCTTGTGCGGGCACCATACCACAGCCAGGGCCTCCCCTTCTACTGCAGCGTAGCCGGCCTTGGCCGTGCTCAGATGTCGACTACCGCACAGAGCCAACCGCCACCCCCCCTGCAGCAGAAGGGCATCTCTGGTGAGGCACAGGCACAGTATTGATGCAGGACGACGAAGCTGGTGCTCTCCCTGCTCCAATCTGTGACAGCTGCCGTAGGCCTGGATTTGTCATAGTACACCAAGCCGTCCCTGGCCAACTGACAGATGGTGTCCTGGGCCTGGCAAAACTTGAGCCGCAGCTGGTCGTCCCAATACACCCGCTTGCCCACTGGCTTCTTGAGGAGCTCACAGAAGGGCTCCATCACATGTGCAGTGGCAAGGAAGGGAGCCAACTGGTTAACCAGGCCGTACCAGGACCTGATGTCAGTGATTGATGGCTGATCAGGCATGGGGAAGTCCTTGATGACTGACAGACGTTGGGCAGTGGGCTGGTAGAGGTCCCACCCCAGGAAGAAACCCACAAACTCGGCTTCTCTCCTACAGAACTAGAACTTTTCGGTTTCAGTGTGATACCTGTGCGAGTGCAGGTCTCCAGAAAATCGTAGGTGTGCCAGAACGCCCCCTTCACACTGGAGTCATAGAGGAGAGTGTCATCCACTCACTTGTACTTGCGGGGCACATCCTGAATAGCGTCGTCAAACCTCTTAGTGTAGGCATCTGACGCTGAACAGTGTCCCATGGGCGTCCTGCAGTATGGAAAACAGCCCCACGGCGTGATGAATGTGGTCAGGCGTCTACTCTCCTCCTCCAACTCCACCTGATGAAATCCCCAGAAGGCGTCGGCGACGGTTTTGAACGAGTGCACTGGCACCCCAGACACCATGTCGAATGGTGCAGGTGTGTGGTGCGTCTCCCTCAGACAGCTTGCATTGAGGCGTTGGAAGTCTACAGTGCGCCTGGGCTGACGGTTTTTCTTGGCCACCACCACCATCCTGGCGCACCACTCCGTAGCCTCACCAGCAGGCACTGGCTGGATGACGCCTCTCCTGACGTCTTCCTCCAATTAGGCCTCGACCTCCGCTACCCAGTGTTTCGGAACGGAAGCAGGTGTGTGACAGGCATAGGGGGTCGTGCCGGGCGTCAGGTGGATACGGTGAGGGGGACCATGACTGGTAATGAATGAAAAGTGCATGAGCAGCCATACCTCCAACCTGGCCACATTCTCCTCCAAAGGAGGCAAGGGTATCTCAACTGGCCCAGGAAGGACAAGACTGCTCTCAGGTAAAGGGTTCGGATGTAGGTCGTCGGCAGTGTGCTGCCCCCCTCCATCGCCCACGGCAGCCACAGCACGCCTATGGAGCGGGAAGTCGACAGGCACCAAGTTGAGGCACTTGCAAGCCTCCAATGACAGGTAGAGGGCCTTGGCTGTCTGCACGAAGTAGACCTCCTTGACCGTGGACCCCTTGCCCACACTGAGGCGGCAGGGGGAGGACCCCAGACACTTGAGCTGTTTGTTCGCCACTTCCCTCAGGCCATTACGGGCCCGAAGTTGCCCCGGACACAAACCGATGGCCTGGAGCAGGGATGCCCCTGCCACACACACACACACCATAGCACCCGTGTCAGCCACAGCCAGCACAGGGGTGGCAGGGGAATTGCCCCTAGCCTGGGTCACGAACCCTTGTAACCTAGGGTGGTGGGATAGCTGGGCTGTTGCCACTGTGACAGCACCTGACACATCCACAGAAGCACTTAGGGCTGTCTTACTCCTACAACACCTTTTGAAGTGACCAACCATAGAGCAATTGCGAAATGTGGCCCCACTTGCAGGGCAGTTGCTTTTGCCCGAGGCATGTGTCATGCCGCAGTTCCCACAATGCGCGCGACTGGGGTGTCTAGGTCGGGCGGCAGCTACCTCAGACTCAACTGTGACGTCATCACCAACCGCCGCGGCCTCAGTGGCTGTTCCCGCCACTACCTGGCCAGACGTATGACACAATACACCAGAATATCTCACTGCTGCCTCAAATAACATACACTTGTTTCTAAGCACTTCAACACTATTATAACTCGAGTACCCCTGGAAAATTTCCATTTTCAACACTGGGTTACTCAGGCCCACCATAACTTTACGTAATAGCATGTACTCAGAGAGGTCGTTATCACATGTGGGACATTTAAATTCACACTTCACTGCCTCTGCGAAGCATCGTTGAAAGTACCTTTTCATGGGCTCCTCTTCACCTTGTTTGCTGTTGAAAAACTCGTTCCATTTCACAGCTTGGTTTGACGATTGAAGAACCACTCCACTGATGGCGTCCAGGGCTTCCTTGGGCGAGAGCTGCTCCCACTGACCGTTGGGATATCTCGAGTCAATCACCCTTTGAAGTGCAGGGACACAGTTCAGGCGAATGTGGAGTGTGGCCACCAATTGTGACCATCCATTCAACATCACCCACGACGCCATGGACCGCCTCCACGTCCTAAACGCCGCTGCTGGCATTTCTGCCTCACACTTCTCTGGAGCGACCGCTGCTGAGGGCTTCATGACCGGTGTAGGGGCATAACCGTGGCTGCCCGTAGCTAGAGACGCCATCCGAGCCATCAATGCACTCATGGTCTGCTGCTGGGTGCGTGTGGTGATCCCCACCGGTGTAGAGATGCCCTGGCTTCCCCTTGAGGGCGTCAAGAAACGTGGACATGTAGGGGCCATGTTGGCGTCCTCGTCAGGGCTGTTAAGGCGTGTCGGGCCTTGGCATCCTACTCACTGTGCCATGTGAGAGGTTTGAATAATAGACCAGGTTCTTTGCAGACTTTACTCTTGCAGCGTCAGACAGTGACTCGCAACCCGGCGCTGCCACAAACTCCCACCTCCACACATGGGAAAACATATCATACAATGGTACTCCATCTCACAGAAAGGTAAAGAATGAATAAGAATAAAATCAAGATTGGAACATGGAATATGAGGGCATTATATGAGGCTGCTAAATATGCAAATGTTTGGAGGGAAATAAAAAGATTGCATTGAAGTAAGATGGACAGGTTCAAATAGCATTAATGGTAAAGATTCTTACTTCTTATATCCAGATGGTGAAAAGCACAAGATAGGTGTTGGTATTCTTATAAACCAGAAGTTGAGTAATAGTGTAAAGGGATATGGGCAGTGTCAGATAGAGTTTTGTTAGTCCAGTTTAAAAGCTAAATCCATAGACTTAGTAATAATATGGGTTTATGCACCAACAAATGAAAGTGAGGATGAAGTCTTAGAAAAATTTTATGAAGATTTAAAGAAAGCAAAAGACACCTTGAAATTTAATGAATGTCTGATTATAATAGTGTTTTTAATGTAAAAGTTAGGAAAGGGAAAGAAGCTGCAGAAGTAGGACCACATGGGTTGGGTAATAGAATTGAGAGAGAATTATTAATTTACTTTTTTAAGGAAAACAAGATAATAATTGCAGTAGTCAGGAATAAAATAGATTACATTTTAATTGAGAAAATTGTCAGAAATTCAATAACCCAAACTAAAATAAATCCAGGGGCAGATTGTGGGTCAGACCACATCCCAGTATAATGAGTTTTGTGAGGCTAAAATTTCAAAAATTAAAAAGAAAAACTGGACAAAATCAAATGGAATTTTGGCAAGCTCAAAACAGGGGCGGGGATAGAATATGAAAGTGAAACCAAAAAAAGGCTTTCAGTATTGCTGGAGGGTAACTTTACATAGGAGTAATGAAAGTATAAGTGAGTGGATGACATATGATTTTTTTAAGAAAATAGATAGACAAAGAAATATGAGAAAATGGAGTAAGGCTTACAAAAAAATTAACATAGTTATTCAGAGGGAATGCAGACAGGACAGAAAAGATTATCTAGAATGGAAATGCAAGGAGATTGAAAATGATGATAGTAGGCATAACTATAGGAAATGTACAGAAGGATTAAATAAATGAACCAGAAAAAAAAAGAAATAAATAGGGTGGAACTATTAAAAGCAAAGACAATAAGATCCCATTTGAGGCAGAAGTAAACAAGAGCTGAGCAGAGTACATAGAAGAGCTATACAATAATAAGGAAACAGTAGAGATAAGAAATGAAAAAGAAATAAAGATTGAACTGCCAATTCTGGAAGCAGAAGCGTGTTTTTTTTTTTTTTTTTTTTTTTTTTTTTTTTTTTTTTTTTTTTTTTTTTTTTTTTTTCCCCCCCCCCCCCCCCCCTCTCCCGGGGGATTAGCCCACCCGGGCACAGGTCATTCACCCACATCAGGGACTGGGGGCCTAAAATGTAATAATAATGATTATAATTCATAGTAAATAAAGTTTTTAATAAAGAATACTAAATTAAAAATAAACCGACGACAACGACAACAACAACAACAACAATAATAATAATAATAATAATAATAATAATAATAATAATAATAATAATAATAATAATAATAATAAAAACCAAAAAGAAATACAAAAATTAAAAACAAAAAATCAATAGTGAGAAACGATATATGTATGTTGTGTTGTCAAAGTAAAAGAAATAATTGAAATCCTGCCATTGTGTGTAAATGAGGCAGAAAATCAGATCAGCAACCTGGGACCTGGTCACAATTTTCGTGATGCCATATAGCAGCAGGGTCTACCATTAGACAACACAGTAAGCTTCCAATATTTTACCAGGTGGTAGTATCTCCCTGTTTGGTAGCTGCCTTGTACCTGCTACCTGAGGCCGCTATGAGCAAAATTAAAAATTATAAAGCTTGTGGGGTTGATCAACTTCCAGCAGAATTTATAAAACAAATATGCATGAATGGGATAAAATTTTTGAGTACAATATGTTATTCTGTATACTGTACAGTACTTCAAAGGAGAACTTGCCAGTGATTTAAAAAAAATCATTATTTGTATTACTCTGTATTACCTAAGAAGCCAGGAGCCTTAGCATGCACCCAGTTTAGAACATTTTGCTTAATAATTCTTGCCTGCAAAGTTTTATTAAATTAATTTTAACTAGACTGAAGTTTAGAATAGAAAATAAGTTATCTGAGGAACAAAATGGATTTAGAATGCAAAAATGAACTAGAGAAGGTAAACATTTATTTGGTTTGAGAATTTTGAGTAAAGTTTTAGAGGACCAAATAAATTTGTATATGTGCTTTGTTGATTTTGAAAAAGCTTTTGATAAGGTAAAACACAATTAAAGTCTACAGGCCTGGGGAAAAAAGGGCATTAATGAAGGAGATATTACAATTCTAAAAAAATCTTTACTGTCAATAGGATATGAGGGCCTGAGCTGCCACCATTTTATAAGGGCCTGTGTGTCAGTAACAATTCCTTTTACTCTCATACTTATTACCATTGGTAGCGTGACGAAAGGAGGCTCGTGGGTTTATGTAATGATAGTTCCAAGTAATAGGGAAGAAATAACGGTAAATACTGTAGGTAAATAATAGACACAATATACAAATAAAAAATTTATTTAAACATTAATATGAAATTAGGAGAAAGAATTTATATGTACCAACAGACAAAATCTAGTACTAGGCCCTCAGGCTCAACATACTCACACCACTACTGGGTGAACATACTCAATAACACTTCCAACCCTACTGGGTGGACATACTCAATAACACATAACTCTTATAGTCACTTAGCACCATAAAGACCAGGGCAACTGCCACTACAACACTCAGTCGTCAGGAGTGATACTCAAGCAACAGCCATGGGGTCCAGCCACAATGGGGTACTTTCCGACAAACTCTGAAGATCCCAGTGGATTAATCCCACCACACAAATAGCCCTACTGAGTTAGACACTCATCCACCAATGATGGGGGCTGGTAGTGGTGTGTGGCTTGGTGATCCGGGGTCACCTCGCAGGCCGAGCGTTAGAGCCAGACGAGCCAGCTATGGGGACCATAGGTAGTCTGAAGTGTCTGACAGCCGGGTCTCACGAAGGTAACTGATCCTACTGGACCTCGGACATATCCCCAGACATAGTGGATACAACATCCGCCCTACAGACACGGCCTAGGCTGTGTTAGGGACCTGTATGGGTGAAGGGACGGGCACTTACTAACAGTGACAACGACATCACATTTCAGGGGACGTTAAAGACGTAAATATGACTTCACTCAGAGCATATCAACTACGTTACAGTAACACTTGCACAATCAACTATTAATTGGGTCAAATCACTTAAAGAAGGGCGAATTACAACACAGTGGAATGGCATACCTGTATGGGTGAAGGGACGGGCACTTACTAACGGTAGAAATGCCCGCGGCACCTTCACTCAAAATAGGCCAGGGAGTCCACCTACTTCTATTCCGATGAATTAATTTACTGTACACTCTGACGTTGAAACGGAGACTATGAACTCAGTTTCATTCCCTACTATTATCCTCACTAACAATGCTCTGACTCAGCTATCAAAAGCAAAATCAAATTGATTACAAAGGGTTGGATGGCAATAGGTCCCAACATACAGCGTCTGCTACGAAATCCGCGGATTATATTCAAAGTTCCCTCTAAACAAAGACGGGGAAACAGAGAAAATGGGGGACACGGAAGGTTTTGTGGACGTTTGAGCGTAATATGAATCCTTAAGGTTTTCAGGTTAGCCGTTATCACGATCATGACAGAGGCTGCAATGTTAGTAAATAATGAATTTATTAGTGAGTTCACTTTTAGACTGGGAGTAAAACAAGGCTGTACTCTATCTCTAGAATTGTATAATATATATTCAAAATTCTTAAGACTCTTGGGTTTGGATAGACACCTTCCCTTGAGACGCTCGGGCTTCTGGCCTGTTATTCACCTCACCGCAGTTTCGATTTATTGCATTAGCATTGTAAATAAATTATCTACAAACACTTTTATATAAGTAATCATGATAAAATAATTATTTCTATATTTAAGAGCGAGTAGAACACAAAATTTTTGTTTATGCTTCATGAAAATGTTTATTCAGTACAGTACATCAATATACAGGTACTCCCCGACTTACGATGGGGTTAGGGACCGACATCCAGGTCGTAAGTCGAAATGGTCGTAAGTCGGAAATGCTTAAATAACACTTAGAAAATCGAAAATGGATGTCTCTTTTTCTTCTCAGCACCACAAAACTCTCACTTTTAAGCTTGCCAGCCATTTTAAAGTGAATCACAGATGAAAATTTTGTCTGTGTACTGACTTTGGGACTCAAAAATACATAATTTGACCAAATTTTGGTACGACTGAGGCAGATCGTAAGTGCGGGTGGACGTAAGTCGAGTAGGTCGTAAGTCGGGGAGTACCTGTATACCTTTTATATTTCATGTGATTACAATATGAACGTTATTCTGTTATAAAGCAAACTTATTTAGGAAATAATTATAGAACTAAAGTTGTAAAACAAATAATATTTCACTGGGAAGAGGCATTAGGAGGCACCACACTATCACCTCGTGGTGCAATCTCCTTGCACTTTTTACGTTTTCCCACCCCTCCACCCTCGCTAGCAACACGAGGCATGGTTCAAAACTCTCACAACATTGTCATGAATATATGAAATCACTGTGATGCATAAGAAATTAGCACAAGCTGCGAGAAAATGGTGAGAACGTTATATCCTGAGTCCATTAAACACAAAAGGGAGACTGGTTTGGTGACCTTGGAGTGCAATCTACATAGTTACCAGATTACGCTGATGTTCTCAAATGTGCATCTTGCGTGTCGACCATTCATACGCAAATATAAAATTAATTTTATTTTTATTTTTTACTTCATACACAAATTTGCATATGAAAACCCGAAAGCGATAACTTAGATCATATGCAATTTTGTGTATGAAAACCCTACGAGTGTTAAAGAGAGAAGTCATAAGTGACAATGAAGGAATAAAAGTTAATTGTAAAGTACTGTAATATCAAATATATGCAATGCAGATGATACTGTTCTTATCACAGACAGTGACGAGGCTTTACAAAAACTCATTTACAGATTAATGGAAAAGGTTAAGAATATGGTTTAGGAGTTAATGCTGTAAAGAAAAACAGGAATGGTTCTTTGCAAATTAGAAATAAATACTCAAATAAAATTTATGGTAGGCAGCAGGGAACTTAAACAAGTGGAAAAATTTTTGTATTTGGGAAGGAACATTAGCTGTGATGGTAGATGTACGGAAGAAATCATAACTAGGATAGGGCAAGCAAAAACAGCATTTAATAATCTAAAAGACTTGATGAAAGGGTACATTAACTTCAATTTGAGAAAAGGGATGCTGAAAGGTTTTATATGGTGAGGACTGTTGTATGGGTCATATGTGTGGACACTTTCAGCAGACACCAGAAAGAGGTTGGAGGCCTTAGAAATGTGGTGCTATAGGCAAATGCTAAGAATAAGCTTCACTTACAGGAAAAAAATAAGAATTACTGTACTGTACTAAGATTAGTAAAAAATTCAAGAGATACTGTACTTGAAATATACAGAAAAACAAAAATGAGATATATTACTTTGGTCGTATAATTAAGGATGAGGGGATAATAAATAAAATATTAATGAGCAAAGTTGAAGGTAGGGGGGCCAGGGGAAGGGAGAGGCTGGGATAGATGAATTAAAATAAAACTGGGTTCCCAGCAAGATACAAAATCTTGAAGAATTGGTAAAAACAGCCCAAAAACATTTTGAGTGGAGGACTGTGATTGCCAACCCTCAGATATGAGGACAGTACTCTGATTGATTGATCGAGATGTGAAAATGGATATGTTAAGGCTTTTTGAAAGGGGAAACAAACTGTGGATGTAGCTTCAGCCCTAGGCTTAACATTAACATCATTTATGTTTTATATCCCCCCCCCCCCCCCCTGTTTTTATCTGAAAAGTTTCATTCTAAGTGAAACTTGATGCTCAACATCATTTCTGATGTTTCCTTTTTTTTTTCATTTGATTTTTTTAAACATAATATGAAAGAAATCTCAACATTTCACATCAGTTCTAACTTTTTATTATATACAGTACTACAGCTCCTCCCTGACTTACGACCTACTAGACTTACGACCACCCGCACTTACGACCTTCCTTGGTCGTACCAAAATTTTGTCAAATTACATATTTTCGAGTCCCAACGTCAGTGATTGCGCTGTGTACTTACAAAATTTTCGTTTGTAATTTTAAATTTAAAATGGCTGGCAAGCTTAAAAGTGAGAATTTTGTGGTGCTGAGAAGAAAAAGAGACACCCATTTTAGATTTTCTATGTATTATTTTCGCATTTTCGACTCACGACCATTTCAACTTACGACCTGGATTTGGGACCCTAACCCCATTGTAAGTCGGGGAGTATATATATATATATATATATATATATATATATATATATATATACACACACACACACACACCTAGACCCCGACTTACGACGGGGTTAGGGACCCAAATCCAGGTCGTAAGTCCGACATGGTCGGACATAGATAAAAAAAAAAATTTTTTTTTTTTTTTTTTTTTTTTTTTTTTTTTTTTTTTTTTTTTAATAAAAAATCTACAATGAAATACAGTACAGTAAAAGTAATGAATAATGATGAATGGATACAGTACAGTGAACGTAATAAATAATAAGGAATGGATACAGTGTGACTGAGCACTTAACCTTTAATGTAGTCAGCTGAATGCACATGGGGCCCCCATAATTTTCTAATTATACATGGAGACTACATTAACTGGAAACGTTTCGGTATAGAAAATGCGTGTGTCATTTAAATTTTTTTTTTTTTTTTTTTTTTTTTTTTTTTTTTTTTTTTTTTTTCTTATCTATATCTGAGGCGGTCGTAAGTCGGGGTCTAGGTGTATATATATATATATATATATATATATATATATATATATATATATATATATATATATATATATATATATATCCTGTATGTATACGAATAGCATACCATAAGGCATATGGTAACTTGGGTTTCACTATTATAGTTGTTTCACTATTACTAGTTGTGTTTTCAGGAGCACAAGTAAAACTACTAACCAATACCATTTTTTTTTAATCATTACTTTCACTCCCACTACTGCCTATACCACTTCCATTACATTCTTTCACAAACAATTCCACGCAATCAACATCACTGCTGCCTCCACCTTCACCAGCTCCACTCTACACTCCCCAGCCTTCCCAGGCAGTTCAAGCTAATCCTTGAACTTCTGACTTCAGTAACATCATTTTCATCATTTCAAATTCATCATCATCATTTAAGGTTAGTAGCCAATTCAGATATCATTATAGTACAGTTGTTTAACCCTTTCGCTACGTTTCGCGCACTTGCCATTTTATTCTGGTTACCGCCAGACGATTTTATTCAGCTTAGGATAACATCCCGTAGCCAACGGGTTAATGTAATAAGTAATATCTCCGTTAGCCAGAATCCCCCAAACCCAGAACTCTCCGATAGCCGGAATTTAAATTTTCTCGGAAAATCGTTCCCAAAGCAGGAATTTTCCGGAAAATTCCGGCTTTTGAACGATTTTCCGAGGGACACATTGTCCGGAAATTTTTGAAAAAAAAAATTCCTGGTACCCAGAAAATTCCAGGGATGAGGGATTTTTTCCGGGTTCAAGAGATGATGTAACAGGCAATTTTTGGAACTTCCGAGAACAGTTTTCCGTTACCCGAAAAATTCCGGGATGAGAAATATTTTTCCAGGTTCAAGAGATGATGCAATGGGTAATTTCTGGAACTTCCGAGAAAATTTTTCCGTTACCCGGATGGGGAATATTTTTCCGGGTTCAAGAGATGATGTAATGGGTAATTTTTGGAACTTCAGAGAAAATTTTTCCGTTACCCGGAAAATTCTGGGGATGAGGGATTTTTTTTTTTCCGGCTTTGAGAGTCGTCTCGGTACCCGGAAATCTCTCATTCCCGGAAGTGCTCTGCACCAATTGTTCCAGCTAACGGAGCTATCACTGTACTGGATTTGGTTGCGTGTACAGTAAACCCTCGATAACTCGGCATTTGTTAACTCGGAATTTCCTATAACTCGGCACAGATATGATCTCGAAATGTATTATACAGTAGTATAACTCAGGGAATGCCAAGATATATAAAATTATCTCGACAAATCTCAGCATATCTGGCCACCTGCATCACCTACCATGCCTCTGTGTCACCTACCATGCATTTGTGTCACCTACTACACCTCTGTGTCACCTACCATGCATCTGTGTCTCCTACTATACCTCTGTATCACCTACCATGCCTCTGTGTCACCTACCATGCATCTGTGTCACCTACTATACCTCTGTGTCACCTACTATACCTCTGTGTCACCTACCATGCATCTGTGTCTCCTACTATACCTCTGTGTCACCTACCATGCATCTGTGTCTCCTACTATACCTCTGTGTCACCTACCATGCCTCTGTGTCACCTACCATGCATCTGTGTCACCTACTCTACCTCTGTGTCACCTACCATGCATCTGTGTCACCTACTATACCTCTGTGTCACCTACCATGCATCTGTGTCTCCTACTATACCTCTGTGTCTCCTACTATACCTCTGTGTCACCTACCATGCATCTGTGTCTCCTACTATACCTCTGTGTCACCTACCATGCCTCTGTGTCACCTACCATGCATCTGTGTCACCTACTCTACCTCTGTGTCACCTACCATGCATCTGTGTCACCTACTATACCTCTGTGTCACCTACCATGCATCTGTGTCTCCTACTATACCTCTGTGTCACCTACCATGCCTCTGTGTCACCTACCATGCATTTGTGTCACCTACTATACCTCTGTGTCACCTACCATGCATCTGTGTCTCCTACTATACCTCTGTGTCACCTACCATGCATCTGTGTCACCTTATATGATTGTTTCATTCTTCTCTTGCAGTGCTGGTAAGTGTTACTTTTTTAAAGTTAGTATTAAATGTACGTACACATATATTGGTCGATAATTTTTTATTGTTGTATTTTTATAGGAAGGGGGGGAGGGAAATGCCTAGATAAGTCGAAATTTGGGATAAGTCGGCGAGGCCAGAGCCCCATACAGTATGTGCTGAGTTATCGAGGGTTTACTGTATATTAACTTACTGGGTGACTGAGAGGGGTCATCTTGTGAGTCAGGAACTTGACCCTGTATTTCCCACAGGTCTTTAGTGTTTTTATACACTGTTTCTGTTTGCAGTGTTTCTCAAGAACGTAATCACTTCATTAATTGAGGACCAACTGTAGCATCAACAACAAATATAAATATGTGAATAAAGTATTGAATTAGTGAGGGTTCAGTGTACTGGATTATATATATATATACAGGTACCTGTATATATACAGTACTTATATTTTTTAATTTCCACTATTTTATTCCATGCATGCAATTATGTACTAGATCAGTGTACTGTATGCGACTGTATGCAAGGCTGTTGTTTGTTCAGTGAAGGCATGCAAAGTTGATTACAGTATTACCCCGCTGTACACGGTTTCACTTTTCGCGATTTCTCATTTACGCGGTACCTTGCCAGAACCGGACTTTCACTTTCCGCGGTGCATCTACTCATATACTCCTGAAGTATAATTTTTTTTTTTTTTTATTTAGCTCGTAAAATTCATACAAATTACCTGGCCAGAATATAATTTACATTGCTGGAATTCTTACAATATGATGATCATTTTGAATATAAACATCATGGATTTTGCATTAGACATACAAATTTTCGATCTAATGTAATAATTTGGTTTACACAAAGCAAATATTTTATATTTTGTGCAAAATATATGACGTTTACATTCAAAATATTCCCTGACCTGCAAGGAATCCAGAAATATCAATTATATTATCCTAACTTTAGTCTGAGGTATTATTTATTACTAAAAGTTAAAATCTAGTATTTTCACCCAACATTTCTCTGGTAGGGAGGGAAGGTGGGGGGTGGGGGGGAACGTTGGGACCAACCGACCATCTGGCGCGGTTGGAAGAGGGGGGGAGGCAAGTTTGGGTACTTTAATTGACAGACAGTGTCGTGAAGAATATTTTTTTTTTTATTAACTGAAGATATTTGTTTTAGCTCATAAAATTCATACAAATTACTTGACCAGAATATGATTTACATTGCTGGAATTCTTACAATATGATGATCATTTTGAATATAAACATCATGGATTTTGCATTAGACATACAAATTTTAGATCTAATGTAATAATTTGGTTTACACAAAGCAAGTATTTTATCTTTTGTGCAAAATATATGAGGTTTACATTCAAAATATTCCCTGACCTGCAAGGAATCCAGAAATGTCAATTATATTATCCTAACTTTAGTCTGAGGTATTATTTATTACTAAACGTTAAAATCTAGTGTTTCACCCAATCATTTCTCAGAGAGGTAGGGGCCAGTGAGCTGGGAAGAGGGGGGGGGGGTGATTTGAGTCCATTATTTGAATGGACATTAACCTGGCGACTGTATTTCTCTTAAATATTAATTGTGTGAGCATACCATCATAAAATTTAGATGTTATTTTTACTACAACATAGGTATTGTGTCGGAAAAAGTGGAGTTTGGGGGTCGGGCCAGTCTCTATTGGAATTAATCCCATATATTCTGTTGTTCACTTTACGCAGTTTTCACTTTCCGCGGTACCCTGTGGGTTCAATTGACCGCGTAAATCGGGGTGCTACTGTACAGTACTTCAGGAGTCAAGTAGCCTCTTGTGGTAGTAATCAGAAAAAATTGTTTGCTGTTGTGAATGGGCTGCTGGGCCAGAGGTCTGGTACTAGAGTGATATGTTTTTTCCACTTCAGATGCTCGGCTCTCCTCAGATTTGTCCATGTTTTTTATGACAAAGATATCACGTATAAGAAGTGACCTTGATTGTGTTTCTTTGATTGAGTAATTTTCAGTTAAATTTCCACCGAGTTACACCATAGACCTCACTCCTCCATCATTTTGTCCTGTTGGGGTGAACAACATTCTGCACTACAGTGGAGTCTGCATTTACGGTGTCAATTGAACCCGTGGAGGCCCGCGTAAAACGAGAAACCCGTAAGTGAAATATCAGAACATATGGGATTAATTGAAATAGAGACTGGGCCGACCCCCAAACTCCACTTTTTCCGACACAATACAGTAAAACCTCGATTAACCGACCACATATGGGGGGAAGGGGCAGACGGATAATCTGAAAGGTCGGTTAATCGTACATAAAGTCTACGGAAATAAAACATACATTTTCAAAGTACCTTTCCCTAACCTACCTCATTTAATTCCCTCTATTCATTTTTGTTCATTTGCCATTCATATTTCAATAGAATTTGCTTTAAAACATTAACCACTTTAGTAAATAAATATGAACCAGCACAGAAACCGTGAATAAAAAATGGAAAAGTCAAAGAACATATGTCATCACTAAAATTGTGACCAAGTCCCAGGTTGCTGATCTGATTTTCTACCTCATTTACACACAATTGCAGGGTCTCGATTGCTTCTCTTACTATTGACAACACAACATACATATATTGTTTCTCACTCTTGATGTTTTTTTTTTCATTTTTGCATTTCTTTATGGTTCTTTATTATTATTATTATTATTATTATTATTATTATTATTATTATTATTATAATTATTATTATTATTATTATTACATTATCGGCCCCCAGGCCCCGATGTGGGTCAGTGACCTGTGTCTGAGTAGTCTAATCCCCGATTTTTTTTTTTTTTTTTTTTTTTTTTTTTTTTTTTTTTTTTTTTTTTAGGAGTTCAGGATTGACGTTTAATCCGAAAGTCGGTTAATTGAGGTTTTACTGTACCTGGACACAATACCTACGTTGTAGTAAAAATAACATCTTAATTTTATGATGGTATGCGCACACAATTAATATTTAAGAGAAATATAGTCGCCGGTTAATATCCATTCAAATAATGGACTCAACTCCCCCCCCCCCCCTTCCTATGCTCGCTGGATCCTCCCTCTCTGAGAAATGTTTGGGTGAAAACAGTAGGCCTACATTTTTAGTAATAAATAATACCTCAGACTAAAGTTAGGATAATATAATTGACATTGCTGGATTCTTTGCAAGACAAGGAATATTTTGAATATAAAAGTCATAATTTGCACAAAAGATAAAATTTTTGCTCTTTCTAATCAAAATTCTTACATTAGATCTAAAATTTGTATGTCTAATGCAAATTTTATGATGTTTATATTTAAAATAATCACAATCTTATAAGAATTCCAGCAATGTAAATTATATTCTGGCCGGGTAATTTGTATGAATTTTATGAGCTAAAACAAATATCTTCAGTAAATAAACAAATTATACTTCACCCGCGTAAATGACCAAATTTACCGCATAATTAAAGCATTTCATTCTGGCAAGGCACCGCGTAAATGACCAAACGCGTAAACAAAAGCCGTGTAAATACAGACTCCACTGTATATCAAGGATTCAAAGAAAGCTTTTTGTTAATTCTATAAATGTATCAAAGGTACAGTCAGCAACAGAAGTTTGTCCCAACCCAGGTGACCTGGTAACACTATGGAGGAAGAGTTGACAGATATGCTTTAAATTACTGGTTACAGTTAGTGATTGGGATGCATTCCTGAAAAACCAATCATTAAGTAAAAGGATCACTGAAAGAGGGAAAACAAAAATTAATATCCTAAACGAGGAATAATATCCATGGAGATGGCATTTAATTGTGTAGCCCAGTCTTGGACTTGTCAACCCAATAGCACTCGAAGCAGCAGGTGAAGCCGAGCTGTGAGTTATGTTATTGTTCAACTCGTAATTACCGGTTGAAGAACTGATGCTTTTGAGAGACAAAAGATCAGTTATTATTGGTGTTGATGATCTGATTGTTATCATTCAGTAGCTAGTGGGTTAACCTTGGTAAGTTGTTAGTCCATTGAATGGTCATTGCACCATTGGCAAGCGCACTCAGTGATGTATTCATATACAGCAACTCCTCGACTTACGCCGGGGTTAGGGACCCAAATCCAGGTTGTAAATCGAATTAGTCGTAAGTCGAAAATGCGAAAATAATACAAAGAAAATCTAAAATGGGTGTCTCTTTATTTTCTCAGCACCACAAAACTCTCACTTTTAAGCTTGCCAGCCATTTTAAAGGCAATTACAAACAAAAATTTTGTCAGTACACAGCGCAATCACTAACGTCGGGACTCGAAAATATGTAATTTGAAAAAATTTCGGTACGACAAGGGCGGTCGTAGGTCCGGGTGGTCATAAGTCGAGTAGGTCGTAAGTCGAGGAGTGGCTACATTGCTGTGTGCTCAAATACAGTACTGTACTAGGCTTACCATATTTTCAAACAACCAAGCCAGGACAAAGGTGAAGGATGCATTCTGACACATGCTAATACTGTGCAGTGTACAGTGTGAAACAAATAAGTTTTTCTTTTAAAAGTACCAGTAATTAATATTTTCATCAGTGATATCTCCATTAGCCAGAACAATTGGTGCAGAGCACTTCCGGGAATGAGAGATTTCCTGGTAATGAGACAACTCTCAAAGCAGGGAAAAAGTCCCTCATCCCCAGAATTTTCTGGGTAACTGAAAAATTTTCTCGGAAGTTCCATAAATTACCCATTACCTCATTTCTCGAACCCGGAAAAATATCCCCCATCCCCGGAAATTTTCAGGTACTGGAAAAATGTTCTCGGAATTTACTGAAAATACGCCTGATTTTCATCTCTCAAACCCGGAAAAAAATTCCTCCATCCCCGGATTTTTTTTTTCTCAGAGTTTTCCGGAAAAATGTGCCCCTGGGAAAATCGTTCCCAAGGCCAGAATTTTCCAGAAAATTCCGGCTGGGGAACAATTTTCTGAGAAAATTTCAATTCTGGCTATCGGAGCGTTCCGGGTTTGAGGGATTCCAGCTAACGGAGATACATATTACTATATCATAGCCAAAGTCTTTATATACAGTCTCTCCTCGACTTACTATGGGGTTCCGGACCGACGACCAGGTCATAAGTCGAAAAAGAGGAAATAATACATAGAAAATTTAAAATTAAGTACGGTACAGTAAAAGTAGTCAATAATGAAAAATTATTAAAGTGTTACTGTGCACTTACCTTTAATGAAGTCAGCTGAATGCACACGGGGCCTCAATAATTTTTTAATTAAACATGGATACTACATTAATTGGATGAAACAGAGGAGACAGGGCTGGGTGGGTCATCAATTTCACTTTCTTCAGACAGGCTTCCCCGCGTTAAAGAAGCCCGGGTTACGGAATTTCGCTCTTACGGAATTTGTAAATTATGACCAATAATTTCGCGTTACGGCCCGTAAATCCGCCCTTACGGAAATTGGAGTAAATTTTAACAAACACAAGGCCTCACAAATGCCATTCAGACTGACAGACTTGACAAGTTTTACCAACCATAAAGACAGTGAAGCTTTAAACATCACTCACAATGGATCTTGAATATTCCAACTGTAATCAGACATACCTAAGTTGCCTCAACAATTGCAACCCCAGTTGCAATATCAAATTCTGTGTCACTACTAAAAAGTAATACAGTAGTCCCTGGTGCACTCTTAAGATTAAGAGAAAACGGACGACTCAGGCGGCCTTGAAGTGAAAGAAAACGGACTCCTATGACGGGGCACTCAAATAAACATACACATAGCTGTGTAATGCAATATTATGCAATATTAACCCTTAAATTGGTGTTTTAAGAAGGTATATCATAAATTATTTAATGTACTGTATTGTATGTGTTTATAAATGTTAATTTTTTAATAAAAGTGCTTAAATTACTTTTTTGGGGCCGAAAAAATTCCTTAGGAACGCATCTCCAGTTTTATAATGGAAGTCATTGGGAAAATAGGTTTCGCATTACGGAATTTCGCGATACGGTCAATTTTCCGGGACGCGGGGTATGCCTGTACTTGCTTGTTGAAGGCATTGGATCATTTTTAGGGAGTGAAGAGGCAGCAGTGGTGGGGCGTGAGGAGACAGCAGTGGGGGACTTCTTAAAATATATGTCCAATTTAGACTGCACGTTTGCCTTTTCTTTTCATTGTAAATCACCCTGTAGCAAGCAAGTGCATCTTGGTTCATTCTGTCAACTTTTGCAAAACACTCAACATTTTGATCCATTTCTTCAAACATTTGCATCCCCTTATTAATAGTAGTAAATGCCTCTGCCATTTGTTTCACTGAAAACTATTTGGGGGGTGCAGGTTCATCTTCTACATTTTGTCTCTCTTCTTCCTCTGCAATTTTCTGTGCATCCAGTTCAATAAGATCCTCATTACTTAGCTCTTTTGCTACACTTTCAACCAACTGCTCAACATCTTCATTATCATTTTCTAACTCCAGCTGTTTACCCAACTCCACTATCTTGTTACTAATCTTGGAAATTGCTTCATCTTCATTAAATCCTTTGAAACTGTTCACATATCTTTTTAGGACCTTCTTCTATATTCCATGCATGCACTGATCTGGAACCTCATCCCATGCTGCAGCTATGCTCTTTATACATTTCAGAATGTTGTAGTCCTTCCAAAACTCTCTGAGCGTTTTCTCACCTTCAGTAGCAGCAACAGCCTGAGCGAAGGTCATACATAAATAATACGCTTTAAAAGCAGCTGTGGCACCTTGATCCATGGGTTGGATGATCGAGGAAGTGTTAGGTGGAATGTAGACTATCTTAACATCAGGGTGCAGGTCCAGGTGTGGTGGTTGTCCTGGAGCATTATCTAAAATTAATAAAATCTTGAACGGAACCCCTTGTTGCAGGCAATACTCCTTGGCTCATGGCATGAAACAACTCGGGAACCAATCCTCAAACAGTGTTAGGGTCATCCATGCTTTCTTATTACTGCAATAAAACACTGGCAGTGTGTGCTTGCTGATATTTTTATAAGCCCTGGGATTCTCTGAATGGTGTATCATGAAGGGTTTTACCTTGAAACCAGCCAAATTCCCCTCCAACAGGATTGTGATTCGGTCCTAGAATGCCTTGAATCCCGGTATGGTTTTCGCCTCTTTGTGGATGCATGTCCGTTCTGGCATGCACTTCCAGAATAAGCCAGTTTCATCCACATTAAATATTTGCTCAGGCAAATAATTTCCCTCCACAATGACACGATCTAGTGCCTCCTTAAAATTTTCGGCATCACCCACATCATCATTTACTGCCTCTCCACCCACCTTTACACTGTGCAAATTGTAGCGGTTCTTAAACCTTTGGAACCATCCATGACTTGCTGTGAAGTTTTGGTCGCACTCATCTTCTGCCTGCTCTTTCAGGTTTTTTGAAAAGGCTTCTTGCCTTAGCCTGTATGGTTAGAAGGCTTTTGCAGCTGATCTTCCATCCACATCACAAGTAATTTTTCCATCTCATGAATAGGACCTTGCCTTTTTTTCGTTATTATTGTTCCCTTTATAGGTGCCAATCCTTTCACTACCTCACGAGTTCATTCCTTGTCCTTCAAAATTGTTGATATCGTCGAGTGAGAGAAGCCTAGGTAGCGTGAAATGGTTGCTACCGTTTTTCCATTTTCATATTGCATTATTATTTTTATCTCAAAAGTACATGTAATTGACTGTCTCTTTTTCTTCTGAGCACCACCAGATTTCTCACTTTTACGCTTGTCAGTCATTTTAAAGGGAATTAGAAACGAAAGTTTTGTCAGTGCACAGCGTGGTCACTAGCACCAACGACGGCCAAACACCAACTGAGCGGGCTACGGCGTGGATGCTGTACATCACAAGGCGGTCCAGCCCACGCTGTCATACAGGATGGAAACGTTTCGGTACTAGAAAATACGTAATTTGAAAAATATTTTTTACACAACTGCGGTGGTCGTATGTCCGGGTGGTCGTAAGTCGAGGAGTACCTGTACATGTACTGTACATCTAAAATCACTTAATTTAAGACAAAAGAAGAAATAGAATGACAAAATACAGTACAGTGGTCCCTCGGTTAATGAATGCCTCAGTTAGCGAATTACCTTCCATAAGAATCTTCAATTCGGCTAACGAAAAAAAATTTGATTAACGAAATCCTTACGAAAATCACATTTTGTTTTGAACATCAGCTGATAAGCTGAGGAGGTACTCAGCCAATTCAGTAATCTCTACTATGTTTACATTCGTTTCCATTGGAGTAAATATAAAGAAAATTATGCTCTTTAATATTTGTGCATTTTTTATACAGTATTAAAATTATTGGTCATTCTAAAATTTAGCCATTCAAGCTCTATCTAGGTACTGTACATAAAATTTTTCAACTATTATTTTTGGCTCAATATATGTAACTTTATTCATTTATTGAAACTCATTTACATGCACACACTGTCCTAAGGACAAAGCTTAACTATACATGTAATCAGAATAATGTACAAAATGATTACTAAAATTTTTGTCTAGTGCAAACTGTGGCATGTTTACATTCAAATTAATCACTATCTTATAAGAATTCCAGCAATGTAAATTATGTTCTCTCCGGTCACTTCTATGAAATTGTATAAGCAAAAAACAAATACTCAATCTAAAGGACATAAATAAACAAATTAATACTTCACTAGACCTTCGGCACTAACTGTCAAACATGTCACTGTCACCCCTCCCTCCCTCCCTCCCCCCCCCCTTCCTCCTCCTCCCAGCGAAGGTTTCTGGTTATACAATAGGCTTTAATGTTATATAATATCTCAGACTAAAGTTAGAATATAATTTGCATTGCTGGAATCCTTGCAAGACAGCGAATAATTTGAATATAAATGTCATATATTTTGCACAAAAGATAAAATTTTGCTCTCTCAAATAAAATTCTTAAATTAAATCTAAAATTTGTATGTCTAATGCAAATTATAGCTTGTTTACATTCAAATTAATCACTATCTTATAAGAATTCCAGCAATGTAAATTATATTCTCCCCGGTCATATCTATGGAATTTTATGAGCAAAAAGAGAAACTAAAAAAAAAATTAATTCTGTACTTCACCAGATGCACTAACTGGCAAAGTACACCTCATCTCCCACTCCCCCCCCCCCTTTTCCCTCCCACCTCCCTACCCCTTCACCTGCCTCAGACAAAGGTTTGGGGGGGTTCCTGTAGGCTTACAGTGTTTATCTTGTATAATATTTCAGACTAAAGTTAGGAGATTATAATTTGCATTGCTGAAATCCTTGCAAGACAGCGAATAATTTGAATATAAATGCCATATATTTTGCACAAGAGATAAAATTAATCACCTGTATCACATTACAGTAAGAGTATGTGTGTGTATATATATATATATATATATATATATATATATATATATATATATATATATATATATATATATATATATATATATATATATATATATATATATATATATATATATATATATATATATAGACACACACACACACACACACACATATATATATATATATATATATATATATATATATATAGTGATTTAAGGGCGATTTAGGGGAATTTTAGGAATGTTTCTGACTTTATGCTTTTAGGAGTGTTTCTGACTTTATGCTTTTAGGAGTGTTTCTGACTTTATGCATTTTTGGCTTTACTTTGTATATACTTTTCTGTGAACTGGAACCAATTACCCAATATCCCATTGAAAAAATGGTTTCGGTTAACAAAATTTTCAGTTAACGAACTACCCTCTGGAACGAGTTGAGTTAGTTATCCGAGGGACCACTGTAAATGAAAGTAAAAAATAAGTCATCAGGTAAATAAAATACAGCTCCTCCCCGACTTACGACCTGCTCGACTTACGATCACTCGCACTTACAACCTGCCTCAGTTGTACCAAAATTTTGTCAAATTATGTATTTTTGAGTACCAACGTCTGTACACAGAGAAAATTTTCGTTTGTAATTCACTTAAAAATGGCTGGCAAGCTTAAAAGTGAGAGTTTTGTGGTGCTGAGAAGAAAAAGAGACACCCATTTTAGATTTTCTATGTATTATTTAAGTATTTTCGACTTACGACCATTTCGACTTACGACCTGGATTTGGGTCCCTAACCCCGTCGTAAGTCAGGGAGGAGCTATACTGTAAATTTCAAGTTTAACCCCGTTCGTGGCTGCAGGTGTTTGTAAGTCGGATGTTCATAAATCAGGGACCCTGTACTGTACAAACAGTACCTCACTAGTCGGGAATCGAACACTGGATCTCTGAATGTGAACAGGGATTGCTACTATCGCGCCACAAGGACAACAAACGCAGTCCTAGGCTTTGTTTTATTTCACACTAAGCCTGTTCATCTTATTTTTAAGCAACGTGAACCTCCATCTGGGATTGCCTATACCAACTACATTATTTGTATGAGGTCGTAATAGTATTTTACCGAATCCAGCTGGGAAACATGAGGCTACACCCTAGCTGTATTCGGTAAAATGCTATTACAGTAAGTCCTCGCTTAAAGTCGTGGTTCCATTCCTGAAAACTGCGACGTTAATGGAAACAACGTTAACTGAATAAATTTTCTCCATAAGAAATAGATCAAATATGGGATTTACATTCCCCAGCCTCCCTTTGCCCCATAAAATACATTACTGTACATATACAGGTACTTCTCGACTTACGACCTACCCGACTTATGACCACTCAGACATACGACCGCCACAATCATATAAAATATTTTTCAAATTACGTATTTTCGAGCCCCGACGTTAGTGATCGCGCTGTGTACTGACAAAATTTTCTTTTGTAATTCCCTTTAAAATGGCTGGCAAGCATAAAAGTGAGAGTTCTCGTGGTGCTGAGAAGAAAAAGAGAGACCCATTTTAGATTTTCTATGTGTTATTTTCGCATTTTAGACTTACGACTTGGTCGTCGGTCCGTAACCCTGTCATAAGTCAAGGACTGACTGTACATAAATTCAATGAAATTATTATAGAAAATAGTATATATTATACAGTTGTACCCCACTTAACGCAGTCAATAGAACCCAGAGGGTCCCGTGTTAAGTGAAATCCGCGTTAAGTGAACAACAGAACATATGGGATTAATTCCAATAGAAACCAGCCCGACCCCCAAACTCCACTTTTTGAAGACACATAACTATGTTGTAGTAAAAATAACATCTTAATTTTATGATGGTACATGCACACAATTAATACTTAAGAGAAATAGAGAAATACAGTCGCCAAGTTAATGTCCATTCAAATAATGGACTCAACTCCCTCCCCCTCTTCTCACACTACACTGCTGGCTCTTCCCTCTCTGAGAAATTTTTGGGGGAAAACCACTAAATATTAATAAATAATACCTCAAACTAAAGTTAGGATAATACAATTGACATTGCTGGATTCCTTGTAAGACCAGGAATATTTTGAATATAAATGTCATATATTTTGCACAAAAGAGAACATATTTACTAGAGAAAACATTTTATCTAAAATTTGTATGTCTAATGCAAAATATATGATGTTTATATTCAAAATGATCATCAAATTATAAGAATTCCAGCAATGGAAATTATATTCTGACCGGGTAATTTGTATGAATTTTATGAGCTAAAACAAATATCTTCAGTTAATAAAAAAAAAATATTCTTCAAGGGGTAACAGATGGTCGGTCGGTCCCTCCCTCCCCCCCCCCCACCCCCCCACCCCACCACCGTCCCAAGGAGATGTGTGGGGAAACCAGAATATTTAACTTTAGTAATAAATAATACCTCAAACTAAAGTTAGGATAATATAATTGACATTGCTGGATTCCTTATAAGACCAGGAATATTTTGAATATAAATGTCATATATTTTGCACAAAAGATAACATATTTACTCAAGAGAAAACATTTTATCTAAAATTTGTATGTCTAATGCAAAATATATGATGTTTATATTCAAAATGATCACCAAATTATAAGAATTCCAGCAATGTAAATTATATTCTGGCCGGGTAATTTGTATGAATTTTATGAGCTAAAACAGGCAGTCAGGCAGGGTGGCGGGTGGGGCAAATCTAAAAATAGCATCTGGAGCCAGACACTCACCGCGTATATGTGGAAAAAATCCGTGTTAAGTGAAAGTTCAGCTCTGGCGAGGCACCGCGTATATGGTAAAACGTGTTAAGTGAAACCGCGTTAGGCGGGGTAATACTGTACATCCAAAAAGATAAATAAACTAAATCATTTTGTATTGTACTCACTAATGGGCGGAGGTGGAGCGAGTGTGTGGTGGGTAGTGGAGAGGAGGAGGATGGTGAGTCACTGAGACCCAAAGGGTGGCTCCTCCTCCCGTTTCTGACCGAGTGAGAGAGGGTGATGCACCGTACAAAGTAGTCCGTGGCGACGTTATACCGAATCGGCGGGATATTGTTTGAATCATGGGTATCTAAAGAGTAGCGATGTTATAACGAAACCACGTTGTCGGGGGCAACGTTAAACGAGGACTTACTGTACAACCAAATAGTCAGTACGGGCAGTCCCCAATGGAGGTTCACGTTGCTTAAAAATAAGGTGAATGAACAGGCTTTGTGTGAAATAAAACAAAGCCTAGGATTTCTTTTGTTTTCCTTGTGGTGGTGGTAGCGATGCCTGTTCACACACAGAGGTCCAGGGTTCGATTCCCGACTAGTGAGCAGTGGTGGGCACGGTTCCGCTAATCCGCTAACTGCTAATTAGCAAAGCAAACTTTCTCATTAGTGGATTAACGTTTTCGGTAACTTTGGGAACCATTAGCGGACCAATTAGCTTCCGCTAAATTTAGTTCCGCTAACTTTAAGTCCGCTAATAAAATTTATGCATGTTTGTTCCTGTCTGTTGTAAGCTTGTGACGCCGCAACGCATGACTCCAACAGCCAGTCAGGCACTCTTGGCTGACTGCGTGTTTGTACGTGTAAACGTGACAAGACATGATTTGTCGACGCCGTGCTGCAGCAGCTGAGCAGCATTGTGTAATTCCGCAGTTCTGAGTTCATTTCACCAACAATAAGTTAAATAAAAATGCACTGGTATGATGTGTATGTGGTTAGTATTGCATATTTACATGAATAATGAATAAAGCCGATAGGTTGTATGAGAATGCAAATTAATTATTTGTGAAATTGTGTACAGTGTACACCTTGATAAGTTGATCATCATCTGATCTTGGCATGATGCTATTTGCTACTTATGCTATACAGTACTATAGTTTTTGGATTCGTTTAATACTTTCTGTCTTTACGTACAGTAAATAAAGATTATAAAGTGTATGTTGAAACTTGAATGTAAACTAATGTTTAATTTCATTTGTTCATTTAATTTTTTGTGTACACCTTGATCATCATCTGATCTTGGCATGCTATACCTTTTTGGAAAGCTCTATGTCTAAGCTACAAGACAACATATGAAAATTTCAGCTCTCTAGGTCTGTTTTTAAGGGTTTTAGAGCCAAAAAAAAAAACGAAGCTAAAGTCATATAATAAAAGATAGCGGTTAGCATTACCTTTCGCTAATTTTTTTTCGCTGTTTAGCGGTTTAGCATTAGTGAAGTTAATTTTTTAGTTAGCTGATTAGCGGTTAGCGAAGCTAACTTTTTGTTTAGCTGTGCCCACCACTGCTAGTGAGGTATTGTTTATATATACAGCAATATATTAAAATTAATTAAACAAATAACTAGAACTCAATCTTCAAAAAATTAACGGTTTTACATATTATTCATATTATTCATACAGTACAATTAAACTACAGTATAGTCTGCATTTACGCGGATTTTGTTTACGCGTTTGGTCACATACGCGGCACCTTGCCAGAATGAAAATTTTAAGTTACGCGGTTCATTCCATCATTTACGTGGGAAGCGGCGCCTGGAGGGTGCGCATATGTCGCTCTTACGTTATCGCTGACGTCATATGACGTATCAGGCTGTGATTGGGCCACGCATCCTTACCACCCACGCATTCCCTCCGCCGCTAGCTGTGATTGGTCTAATGTAACATGATGTGCCCTGCCACCAGAGGGAAGAAGTCGCTGACCTAGCCGGGCCAGTATCATTGTTCTCAGTTCTCCGCGTATACTGTTCTCTCTTGTGCCCGCTATTCCCCTCACAATGGCTTGAGCTGGACCCCCACCACCCCCGAAAAACCTTGAACTACCTGGACCAAGCCATGGTTATGTGAAGGATATCATCGAGTTGGGGGAGAAAATCAAGCTCATCCTTGACAAAGACACAGTCAAGCATCAGTATGAAGTGTCTAATAACCTTCTGTTGAAAATTATGGAGCCGTTTGTCCAGATGTATCACGACAACATCAATGCTAGTCTCGCCAGCAACCCATCACAACCACAGCCAGCCCAAGTCAATGATAGTGACAGTAAGGATATGGACTTTGAGGGGTTTGTCAGGGAGGCCCTGCAAACCTCTGTGAGTAGTGATAGTGATTCACCGGAGGGCCACTAATCTGCCCTCTGCCTCGGAACCAGCCGCCATCCACGTGTGCCGACCCATCTCTTCTACTAACGTAAGTGTTAAACACCTTTATATTTGTAGTTTTTTATTTAGATATTATGTGTGTGTCATTACCATCATAAAATTATGATGTTATTTTTACTACAAGGTACGCATTGTGTCGGAAAGAGTGGAGTTTGGGAGTCGGCCCAGTCTCTATTTCAATTAATCCCATATGTTCTGTTATTTCATCTACGTTTTTCTCGTTTTACGCGGACCTCCACGGGTTCAATTGACTGTGTAAATGCAGACTATACCGTACTGTACTTTAGCTAATATTCACTCACTATTTGAAGACCATCCATACACTGTGAACATGTCATGTCAATTTTGAGCTTATAGGAAAGCAGAGCTTGAAGTGTGATTTCTTACATGAGACTACAGTCTTGTTACCACATTTTGTTTAAAAGAGAAAAGTTTCCCTACAGGACCTGATGTTCCAGGCAAACAAAAGATGAATTCAATAACATGCATTAGATTAACCACTGAAATTCTCTTTACACTGAAATGATTGAACAGTTGAACCCATATTTCTTCACAGCTGGTCCTGTTTTCCTCCCTGTCTTTATTTCTAGCACAGTCAAATATAAATTGCTTTGCTAAAATTACTTCATTAAAAAGACTATCAGCATCTATTGCAGGCTGCCTATATCTTTCATTGATACTGTCTGCTGTTTTCTTAACTTCAGCCCAGGGAAATTCACCATTTATCCATATATGAGACTGCTCCTTTCCCAAAGAGATATGTAAGATAAACATCTGCCATAAAAAGCCTGAATTTATTCCATAAATGTTTTGGATTAAATATCTCCAGTGTCCTCTAATTTCCATAACAACACTTTTGCTGTTTGTGGGATGAAACTGTTATATTTTCTTTCTTGCAAATTTTTCTTTAGATTTTTTAGCTCACAAGCTATACGGCTGCTCCTCGACTTACGACCATCTGGACATACGACCGCCCCAGTCGTACCAAAAAATTTTCAAATTACCTATTTTCAAGTCCCGACGTTAGTGATTGCGCTGGGTGCTGACAAAATTTTCATTTGTAATTCCCTTTAAAATGGCTGGCAAGCATAAAAGTGAGAGTTTTGTGGTGCTGAGAAGAAAAAGAGACACCCATTTTAGATTTTCTATGTATTATCTTCGCATTTTCGACTTCCGACCTGGATTTGGGTCCCTAACCCCGTCGTAAGTCGAGGAGTGGCTGTACTTCTCTTGCACTGACATCAGTTTTTGCCATCTTCAGAATTACTTTCTTAAACAAATTGAGCTGTCCATGAATGAACCATAAATACACTTCTTGACATGATTCTTAAAAAAAAAATCTTGATAATAGATGAGCATTATTCTTGTGAGTTAAAGTAGCTGTACTTTAGTCCTTCAAATATATGAAGGATCCTTTCTATAGCAGAAAGAAGTGAAAGAAATCATGTATCGCCACATTTCAAAATCCTTGTATACTCTACCTCTGCAAAGGCACAAAACTTATTTATTTAAATAACATTAACAGTGCAAATATTTGTAAATTTCCATAACAAGAGCTTCCAAATCAAATGGTAATATAGTACATCAACTGTATTTTGAAGGTATTTTGAAGGCAATTGTACACTATGTTGCTGCGCACACAATTCCAGTTACTGTACATTCCTTCCTATTTTCCATCACTTATAGCAAGCATGCTAAAGATGAAGAAACATATTACATGAAAAAATCTAATCAACTAACAGTTCAAGCCACTGATTTCTCACCAGTAGGTTCTGGAAACATCTGGACAGAACTTGTCAAATTGACAACAAATACCCAGTACTTGACATAGAATTTCTTACATTTCACAACCTGTTTGACTCCCCAGGACAAGGGCTCAAAATTGGGACTGTCCCGGTTAAACTGGGATGTATGTTAAGCCTATATCAAGACTAGTATGCAAGGAAGAAATCAAATCCTCCACTCTTGCTGGAAATCAAATTCATGACCACTCACTTACCAAGTGAATGCTTCAGCAAATGAGTTATTTAAATTTTTTGTAATGATGCCAGGTGTCCCATAGGTGCTCATAATGATGCCAAGTTACTCACAGGTCCTTATAATGATCACATGTGACTCACATATGATCATAATTCCAGGAGCTGACTCATAGGTATTTATATTGACCCCAGATAACTAATAGGTACTCATAATGACCTCAGGTGCTTCTCATCACCCCAGTGGGTACTTCCTTCCGGAAACATCCAATAGTTTTACCTGTCAGCACCAAACATAGGAGAAATGATCACCAACAAGCAAAGGTGTGCATGTAACAAACCTTATAATTATTATTGTTGTATATTAAATGTACAATATTGTTAAAAAGTGATTGTGCAACTTTGCTAAACAAACATTTTATAGAGGGCATATGTTGCCTGATAAGGTATATTTCTTGTTCACAATTCCTTTCCACCAAAAGTATTTAAGTGAATAATATTGATCATGCAAACCATCTTTACCAGTTCTGGGCATGCCCTTAAAAGTTAAGGTTACACCTTACCCATAATGGGGTCATGGCAAGGTCATGGTTATATCATCATCAGCGTGATGACCATGTCAGTATGTTCTGTGTTTGTAACTCAACTGGCTCATATATCCAGACCCTATGGTCTGGGTATACAGTATGTGAGATACACCTGTCTTACCTCAACCTGTCTGTGATAAGTGATGCCCAGTGAGTGTGGCTTGAATGACACCTTGGGTTGAAGTAAATTTCATATTTTAACAGGTAAATCTTACCTGAGTGTAGGTCACACTTTCATAACACAACCTTATAATGTCTACCTTAGGTAAAAAATAAAGTCATCAGTATGTTAAGTGTGATTGTGATATCACTTTAGGGAAGCTTGGTTGTGATATCATTTACTGTATATTGAGCTAGATTGTGACATTATCAATACAGGAAGCATGCTTGTGACCTCATCAGTAGAGGAAGATGGTTGTGACATCATCATTGTTATTAAGCATGGTTGTGACATCATTAATATTAAACATGGCTGTGACATCATTAATATTAAACATGGCTGACATCTTTATCAATATAAAGCATGATTGCAACATCATCGGTAGAGGAAGCATGTTTGTGATATAAAAATACTAAGCATGGTTTTAACATGATCATTAATAATAAGCAAGGTTGTGAAATCATAAGTACTATTAAATGTGGTTGTGGCATCATCAGTATATTAATCATGGCTGTAACATCATCAGTATTTTTTATGTGGTTGTGAAGGCATCAGTAATATTAAGCATGGTTGACATCAGTAATATTAATTAGTTATGATATCACTGGTATATTAAGCTTGATTGTGAGTTATGACATGAATATGTGAAACATGGTTGTGATATTACAGTAGAAGTCCAAAAATCCGGACTGCTTGGGGATTGGGTCGGTCCGGATTTTCCGGATTCTCAGGCAGTACTTTTAAAATTAAAATTTAAGGAGGAATAAAGAGGAGATGAACAGGTACATTGTGATAGTTTATTCATTAGCAAATATAGCATGCTTCATTTATCAAAACGAGCAGTTTTAATGAAAAAGCTGTGAATTCTAGAATTTTATTCTTTGCCTTTTTGATATCATAAATTGTAGACTTTCCAATGTTGTATTTTCCATTAGAACAGTATTGCTCACACCACGTACTAGTTTCTTAATTATTTCAAGTTTGTCACTCAATTTCAAAATGTTCTTCTTTCTCTTCACACAACGAAGTTCATCTACTTTAGGAGCCATTATTATGGGCTTGTACAGTAATCTGTAAATGGAAAGAGTAGGACTCAAAATATTGTTATATTACAATGGTATTCTATTCATACTGTGCTTGATATAATGCATTTACGGAAATGTAATATTTTTGCTAAAATGACGTACGTATTACAGTGGAAAGTGGGATCAAATCGTGACGAAATCAATGACTTTCGCTTTCTTTCTTTCAAAAGATGTTACCGTAATCGCTTTTCGAATGGTTTAGTTAAAAAACTGTTGTACTGTATTACAATAATATTCTATCCTAATTGACTTGAATAAATACTACGATACCATATTTCTGAATATTTTCATTAAAATCCATCAAAATCATTTTCTTTGTCATCGTCTGCAGCACCAAACAGCTTCTCCCAGTCCTCTCCTTGAACAGGGCTAGAGGGTACGTGTTTTTCGAATCGTTTTCAGTTAAAAAACTATTACATCACACGTATATTTTGCCTAAACTGCACCTGAATGAATATATTCTCGGAAATAAATAGTAGTTTTGCTGAAACGTGATGTATTTCAATGTAAAATAGGATAAAATACATGCCGAAAACAAAAGACTTTACCTAAGCTTCCGATGTTCTAGAGATGTTACTCGTTTTTTTAATAGTTTTCGGTTAAAATTCTGTTATATTACAATGATATTCTATTCATACTGTGCTTGATATAATACATTCACGGAAATGTAATATTTTTGCTGAAATTACGTACGTATTAAAGTGGAAAGTGGGATAAAATCGTGACGAAAACAATGACTTTCGCTTTCTTTCGTTCAAAAGATGTTACCGTAATCGCTTTTCGAATGGTTTAGTTAAAAAACTGTTGTATTACAATAATATTCCCTCCTAATTGACTTGAATAAATACTGTACTTGAATGGAAATATACAATATTTTTGTTGAAACTACCTGCGTTTCAGTGTAAAGTGTTGTAATAATGAATGGCAAACAATCTGCCTTCGGCACTCGTGTTTCAGTTTATAGGACGTAGAGCGTTTTTACTGAAGGTTTTGTTGTTCGCTTACCCTCAAAAACGTGGGTCGAACTATAAACGAGGAATATCATAAATTAACGATTTCTTGGTCAAAAAATCAGGGTCGACAGATAAACGAGGGGGGGTTATAGATGAGTATATACGGTATGTTGTCACAGTTTGATTGCTCGTTTTAAAGTGAAGACCACGTTGTCGCTGTGCAGCTGTGGCGCTCACACATGCGCACATACACACAAAAGCCCGCTAAAAAAAAAAAAAAAATAATTAGTTTTCCAAAAGTCCGGATTCTCGGGTGGTCTGGATTTTTGGCATCCGGATTTTTGGACTTTTACTGTAGTTGTGGCTGCGACTTCAGTAATACAGTATTAATTGTGGTTGTGATATCATAAGTAATATTAAGCATAGTTGTGGTATACTACGTAGATTGGCCAGGTGGCTCTTTCGTTAATTGACATAGCCAGCCAAGTATGTACAGTACTAGGTAAGTGGGAAAAAAAGGGCGACTAAACAAACACGTTAGTTTACAAGACAGCAGCATGAGAGTTACCTTGTCTTACCTTCCCAGACCTGAAATGGAAGAAAGCCTCAGCCAGAAGCCTTTTAAAAGTAGGAGAATAACATAAATATATTGTTGTGTCGGTGGCATTGTGGGCCCGGAATGAAGATAAACTCAAATATACAGTAATGTAATTTAACTTACCGTATATTATAGGACAACTTGACCTAACAGGGTATAAGAACTTGAAGGGGGGATTGGTGGGCATTTGTCATGTTGGGATTTTATTTGGGGTGATATTTTTTGTGTGAGCTCCGTTTTAGAGTGGGCTGGTGGCATTAGGCGTGTACGTGAGATGTGGAGAGGCGACCATAACTGGGCCAAGGTTGAGGCCGTATGGGAAGGCTGGCACAAAATGGGCTCATCGATTTTGCATTGTGATTGCTTTGTTTATATAGGGTACTTGGTTATTTGGTTCGTGACTAGTTATCGTGTTCATAAGCTGATAACTGGTTCTCTTGTTTATTGGGTGGTCAACTGAATTTTGTTATTTTATTGTTAATGTTTGTTTTTGTGTGGGAGTGTGAAGTTGGATGGATGAGTAACCGTGTGGTTGGTTGGGTGACTACAGATGAGTGTGTGACATTAATCACGCAAGGTGAGTGTGTTGGTTGGTGTATGAGAGTGTGACTGTGGGGAAGTGAGTGGTTGTGTTGTTAGGTAGATGAGTATTGTGTGACTGGGTAGGGAAGTGACAAGTGAGTGTTTGTGTTGTTAGGTGGGTGAATATGGAACTGGAAGGGTGGGTGTGTTGTTGGATGTATGTGTGTGTGATGGGGTGGGGAAGTAAATGGTTGCATTGTCAGGTGGGTGAGTGTTGCTGGGTGTGTAGGGGAATGAGTGATTGTAAATAACAATAATAATTATAATAATAATAATAATAATTAATGGTTTATTGAAAGAGCATAGCAGCCAGAAGGCTGAAAATATACAGTTACATAATTGGGGAATGGGTTTCGATTTACAAATAATATACAAGTAACATAAGTTGTACAAATAAGATATATAATAACTAGATGGGGAAAAGCTCAAACTACAGGGCATTTCAACATAGTGACAGTGCAAGAAGTAGGATTTACTGGGAGTGAATACACTAGTTTATTACAAGTTATTGATAATTTTTACAATGGTTGGGATTGGGCTGTTCTTATAGCGATCAGTTTGTGCACGTATGGCCTGGATGCGGTTGTGGTGTCGAACAGCAATTCTCGGGCTAGGGATCTCAGGTGGTAGTAGGAGCCGGTGTCGAGGATGGTGCAGAAGCTTCTTACCAAATTTGCAGATGAGGTCGTGGTGATGGTCAGTGGGAGTCGAAAAGGTCAGTGTGTTGAGCGCTTCTTGATATGTGGAGTAGGAAGGGGAGAGAATAATCTTGCATGCCCTCTTTTGCACTTTTTCTAGGTGTTTACGTTGTGTGGCATTTAGGGAGGAAGACCAGGTAGGGGAGGCATAGGTGAGCTTGAGAAGTATGAATGTTGATTAAACACTGAGGAGCTTGGGTGCAGGAACTCCGAGGGACTTGAGTCGATGGAGGAGGTGGAGACGGAAACTGGAGGATTTGACAACTTCACTGACGAGTGGTTTCCAATTTAGTTTGTTGTCTATGGTGACGCCGAAGAGCTTAGTGGAATCTACAACCTGGAGTGTGTTGGGACCTAAAGTAATGGAAGGGGGTGGGACAATGTCGGAGGAGAGGTTGATGTGCATAACCACAGACTTGATATGGTTGATGGTGACGTGGTTGTTGGTGGCCCAGTTTTGGAGACTGTTCAATAAATCCTGAAGGGCGGTATAGTCGGAAGCAGAATTGTTGACGCTGATCCCAATGGTGGAGTCGTCGACATATTTCCAGCGAGCAGGGGTTTCTCTTAGGGCATCATTGATAAGCATAAGGAAGCAGAGTGGTCCCATCTTGGTGCCTTGGTGGATGCCACAGGTGAGTGACTGAAAGGTGGAGACAGCCCCTCGGAAGCATACAGCTTGGCATCAGTCACTGAGGAAGTCTGTAAGCCATGGTATAAGATTTCTCCGAAGCCCGAGGTCAATAGCTTTGTTGATGATTAAATTGTGGTCGACTAGGTCGAATGCTTTAGTGAAATCAATGAAGGCGACAGCTACAGACGTTTCGAGAAAGCTGACAAGACAGTGAGTGGTGGAGGAAGTTTTCATATTGCCAAATTGCTGATGGTCTACGACTCCTGCAATATCAACATAAGCCCAGTCGAACACAAAACTTTCACAGAGTAGGCTGGGTATTGGGGTGATTGCAATAGGTCATAGCTGATTTAAGGATTGTGGGCTGGGTGAGAGTGTAGTCTATGGTGGTTGAATGTGTGGCAAACGGATAGGATGTGTAAGATAGAACCGTGAGTATGTGGGGGGTGTATATATGTGGCTGCAAGTGATCAGATAAAAGATGAGTGTGGGTGAACTTGTCAACTAGATAGGTGGGTGTTAGTGGGTAAACGGAAATGAGTGACAAGGTGGACGCCTGTGTGTGTGTGTGTGAACGGGTAATTGGGAAGAGGGAGGGAGGGAGGGTACGCCAGCAACCAGCAGGAGGAACTGTTGAGGGAGCAGCAGCACTTGGCGAGGGACAAGGTCACTTGCCACGTGCTCGCCAGCTGGTGGTAGTGGTGGACGAGATGCCACTTCCTTCCCTTCCTACCGCCCCTTCATCCTCTTGTTAATAACTTATTCCTATATTCATTTTATGTAATTATTCTCAATCATGTTTTTTTGTTAATTGTATGCTTGTAAGGACACCAGATATTTTCAGTGATTTTTGTTCAATCTAAAACACACAAATAAGTTATAATTTTTGTCTCTCATTGAACACCTTAGTACAGTGACTGCTCCACTACAATGTCTACTTTATTACATTGACCAATTTACTACAGTGATCACCTTCCCACAGTGACCACCTTACTACAGTGACCAATTTTCTACAGCAGCCACCTTCCCACAATGACCACCTTCCTACAGTGACCACCTTCCTACAGTGACCACCTTCCTACAGTGACCACTTTCCTACAGTGATCACCTTCCTACAGTGATCACCTTCCTACAGCAACCACCTTCTTACAGTGACCACCTTCCTACAGTGACCACCTTCCTACAGTGACCACCTTCCTACAGTGATCACCTTCCTACAGTGACCACCTTCCTACAGTGACCACCTTCCTGTGACCACCTTCCTACAGTGATCACCTTCCTACAGTGACCACCTTCCTGTGACCACCTTCCTACAGTGATCACCTTCCTACAGTGACCACCTTCCTGTGACCACCTTCCTACAGTGATCACCTTCCTACAGCAACCACCTTCTTACAGTGACCACCTTCCTACAGTGACCACCTTCCTACAGTGACCACCTTCTTACAGTGACCACCTGCCTACAATATTTTGTCCCTATGTAATCCTTATGCATCCTTACCTCATTTTGTGCATGTCATCGTTATATCATCACATATCACTCGTATTACATCTTGTTTTATTTCACCTGTAATGCATTTTATTTCATGATATTTCACCCGCATTACATCTTATTTTATTTTACTCATATTGCATCTTTTATCATATTTCGCCAGTATTGCATCTGCTTCTTGTTACCTTAACTGTGTTTTATTTAATCACGTTTCATCTGTATTTCATCCATATTTTCCTTAGTTCATTTAAAACCTGGTCCTTATTTATGTTAGATTTATTATTTACACTAATTTTCAAGGATATGTGTTTTACTCACTGCTATATGGGTCACTTTTTTTTTTTTTTTTTTTTTTTTTTTTACTGAAAGTCATCTGTGACTGTGACCCTGAAACATCAGCCGATGTGTGCTGTATTATTGTGAGAACTGATTGTCTCTGATTCACGTAATTAAAACACTGGTGTACACAACTAACTTGAAATATGCGTAAACCAAACACACATACACATTCGTGCACTCACTCAAAAGAAATATCTCGCGCGATAAGATAAATAAACAAACAAATAGATTTAGGTAAGATAACACGGGCGGTTAAAAGCAGTGGCGCCCACCACCTCCACTTTTCCCGTCAAGTTACGGTAATAAGGGAAAAACGCGGGAAATCCAAGGTTGTCGCTGGGCTGCTCGACCTCCCCTATTCGGCTTACCAGTGCGGGGGCCACCGGGGGCCACCAGGGGGGCACCAATCCAGCCCCCTTACTGTGGCCTCTTCACCCCGCTCGGTTCCCTTGGTGCTCCTATACTCATCCACCTCTCCCTAGTACCGCTTATGAGGAGGACCCCTTCAATCGGGCACCATTGCATACCCAAAGCTCTCTTAGTTGGGCCTCTTATTCATACCCAGAGCCCTCTCCCTTCCTCTATCTCCCCATACACGGGCCCCTTTACGTACTCCCCTCATAGCCCCATTGTTGCCCACCACAATTGATTCGAATCCTCTTAAGATTCGTACGTTATTTTTTCTATCCTGAAGCAGGTCAAGTAAACATATCCAGTTACTATGCAGGTTCCGTGCGATTCCTACTCCTTTTTCGCATTCATATATAAGTCAGCTTCAGTTAACCAATTACATGCATTCTCACATCTTCAGTTAGTAAGAAAATAGATAAACGCATACGAACCTCAGACAAATGAGGAAGGAGGAGAGAAAAGCGTTATGGCATATCTCATGTCTTCAATTGTTATACTGCCTCTTATTATTTTTAATTGTTAACTTTATTATGGGAATACAAGTTTTTGTAAGGGATCACCTTTCCGGATTTCGCTATTGGGACTGTTGGTTGTGTCTCCCTGCACTATACTTGTGTTGGAACTCGTAATATGTAATTTTCTTGTGTTGTGTTGTCTATAAAGCAAAAAACAATTGAAACGTGTGGATTACTAATGATTAGTTATATATTTATTATTTTTTGACAGATGACAAGGGTTAACACAATTGTGTGTGCGTGAGATCAGCCAACACGCAGTGTATTGGTGTGGGCGTGCACGTGCTAGACGCACCCATAAGTATGGCTGGTACGTGCACTATTTGCATATGCAGTACATATATATTTTAAGACGTGTCTGTATGTTGGTTTAGGCATACACATTTTAGACGCCCCGTTGCTGGTGTGGGCGTGCTCATGTTAGGCACGTCTAACACTAATTTGAGCGCGCACATATTAAATGCAGATGCAATGGCGCGGTAGTGCACATGCAAGTCGTGCCAGATGTTCGTGTATGTGTGCAGCACGCCAGTGTGGTTGTGCACGTGTTAGAAGTGTCCCATGTGTTTTTGTTGGTGTGGGCGTGTGATTATTTGAATTGAATTGAATTGTAACAGTTTATTTAGCCAGAAAAATACAGATACAGAGTGGATAATAATAATAATAATATTAACATGGCTGAGCCAGTTGAGAACCTGAGCTCTCTTTGAGGCACCTGATATATACTATACTGTACATTTATCTCAAGGAAGTATTATGTAACATTTAGTATCATCTGGAATAGTACAATAGCATGGTAGTAATAAGAACATCTCATAGTGTTACCACGGTTATCACTTCAATATTTATTTATTTTATTATTTATCATTTTTATTTATTTTTTTTTTTATTTTTTTTTTATTTATACATACCTACACATATACTGTATACACATATACATATACAGTGGTCTCTCGGTTAACGAAATTTCGGTTAACGAACTGCCTCCCATAAGATTCTTAAATTCGGTTAACGAACAAAAATTCGGTTAACGAATTTTTTACAAACCGACCTCAACATGTTTTCGCTTGCACTGGCCGGTCAACCAGCTTTAGTATTAGTCTGCCAATACATAAATCGGTTCTAGGGCTTAAATTCCTTACTATTTTAGTAAATATCAAGAAGTTTATACTATTCAATAATTTTAAAAGTTTAATATTAACTTTTTTAGTCATTTTAACAATTATTGAACATAATTGAAGGTAAAGAAACTAGTTTCTGGCATGCCATCCAGCCTGTTAACACACCAGACAGGCGTTAGTCTCTCTGTTTTCAGTGGAGGTAACATCTTGCTTGAGACTCTCTTCAATTAAACGCTTTTTTTCTGTGTTTCCAAGCAAATTATTGGTCATTTTGAAATATATTTTACATATTGACAATATATAATGCAGTGCAGTGTTGATTTAAAGAAAATAATCTTGAAATACACCAAGAGAACTAAAATTTTATGGGTGAAATGGTGCCATGGGGTGACTTCTCTTCCACCCCAATGCCTTCTCTTCTTCCTTCTCCTCCACCTCCCACTTCAAATGCACATCATCATCATCATCCAGGAGCCTTCTACATACACACCTCAAAGTAAGTGAACTTTTCTACCATTTTTGTTGAATTTAGGCAATTTTCGGTGAGCTGGAACCAATTACCCAAAAACCCATTGAAACAATGGTTTCGGTTAACGAATTTTTCGGTTAACTAACAACCTGCTGGAACGGATTGTGTTCGTTAACCGAGGGACCACTGTATATACACACACACACACATATATATATATATATATATATATATATATATATATATATATATATATATATATATATATATATATAAACACACATATACAGATACATATAAATTAGAGTGGAATTTAAAAACATAAGTATAATGGGGGAGCAGTACAACATGGGTTGTGCAGTAGTAAGGTTGAACAAGAGGACAGAACTTTCAGGATTATGTCTAGTTGGCAATTATGTGCATTGCAATGGTAATAACTTATTTATTTACATGATAATTTCCGATAAAACGGATTTCGTGGTACAATAAAAGTAGGTACTGTAAATATAGTAAGTGTTACAAGACATATTAATACTTCGACAATACATATTTTTTTAGAGATGATTTAAAGGAAGGGAGCGTAGTCTTTGCTCAGATGGGTGGGGGTAAGTTGTTCCATACCTTCACACCATGATATTTTATGGACGTCTGGGACTGAGAGGAGCGCATGGGGGGTGGTCTTAGTAGCTCTGGGTGTATCCATGTGCTAGTGTAGAAGTGAACATACTAGACAAACCCTTGTGCTGGTGTAGGTGTGCACACATTAGGAGTGCACGTGGGCTGCCGTGGACCACGTGGTGCCCGGCCATCATCTAGCCCCCCTCCCCCTATCCTAGGCTTCCGGCCACGCCCCCCCTTATACTAGCCCAAGTCCTCTTTACTCCCTCACCTCGTGTGCTTCACATGTACACACACAGAGTTATTGTGGTATGATGTGGTCACACACACACATACACGGAGGAATATGGTGGTGATGATGCACACACAGGGTTATGGTGGTGATGGTGCACACACACACACACACACTCACAAGGTTATGGTGGTGGTGATGATGCACACACACACACACACACACACACACACACACAGAGGGTTATGGTGCTAATGATGCACACACAGGGTTATGGTGGTGATGATGCACACACACACACATGGTTATAATGGTAATGATGCCCACACACACAGGGTTATGGTGGTGATGATACACACACACAGGGTTATGGTGGCGATGATGCTCACACACACTCAGGGTTATGGTGGTGATCCACACACACTCAGGGTTATGGTGGTGATCCACACACACTCAGGGTTATGGTGGCGATGATACACACACACACACAGGGTTATGGTGGTGATGATGCTCACACACACACAGGGTTATGGTGGTGATGATACACACACACACACAGGGTTATGGTGGTGATCCACACACACACACACACAGGGTTATGGTGGCGATGATACACACACACACACAGGGTTATGGTGGTGATGATACACACACACACAGGGTTATGGTGGTGATGATGCTCACACACACAGGGTTATGGTGGTGATCCACACACACTCAGGGTTATGGTGGTGATGATACACACACACACAGGGTTATGGTGGTGATGATACACACACACACACACAGGGTTATGGTGGCGATGATACACACACACACACAGGGTTATGGTGGCGATGATGCTCACACACACACAGGGTTATGGTGGTGATGATACACACACACACACAGGGTTATGGTGGCGATGATACACACACACACACAGGGTTATGGTGGCGATGATACACACACACACACAGGGTTATGGTGGCGATGATACACACACACACAGGGTTATGGTGGTGATGATACACACACACACACAGGGTTATGGTGGCGATGATACACACACACACAGGGTTATGGTGGTGATGATACACACACACACACACAGGGTTATGGTGGTGATGATGCTCACACACACACAGGGTTATGGTGGTGATGATACACACACACACAGGGTTATGGTGGTGATGATACACACACACACACAGGGTTATGGTGGTGATGATACACACACACACAGGGTTATGGTGGTGATGATGCACACACACACAGGGTTATGGTGGTGATGATACACACACACACAGGGTTATGGTGGTGATGATACACACACACACACACAGGGTTATGGTGGTGATGATCCACACACACACAGGGTTATGGTGGTGATGATACACACACACACGGTTATGGTGGTGATGATACACACACACACAGGGTTATGGTGGCGATGATGCTCACACACACACAGGGTTATGGTGGTGATGATGCTCACACACACACAGGGTTATGGTGGCGATGATACACACACACACTCAGGGTTATGGTGGTGATCCACACACACTCAGGGTTATGGTGGTGATGATACACACACACACACAGGGTTATGGTGGTGATCCACACACACAGGGTTATGGTGGCGATGATACACACACACACTCAGGGTTATGGTGGCGATCCACACACACTCAGGGTTATGGTGGTGATGATACACACACACACTCAGGGTTATGGTGGTGATGATACACACACACAGGGTTATGGTGGTGATGATACACACACACACAGGGTTATGGTGGTGATGATACACACACACAGGGTTATGGTGGTGATGATACACACACACACACAGGGTTATGGTGGTGATGATACACACACACACACAGGGTTATGGTGGTGATGATGCACACACACACAGGGTTATGGTGGTGATGATACACACACACACAGGGTTATGGTGGTGATGATACACACACACACAGGGTTATGGTGGTGATGATACACACACACACACAGGGTTATGGTGGTGATGATACACACACACACAGGGTTATGGTGGTGATGATCACACACACACAGGGTTATGGTGGTGATGATACACACACACACACAGGGTTATGGTGGTGATGATACACACACACACACAGGGTTATGGTGGTGATGATACACACACACACAGGGTTATGGTGGTGATGATACACACACACACACACAGGGTTATGGTGGTGATGATACACACACACACAGGGTTATGGTGGTGATGATGCTCACACACACACAGGGTTATGGTGGTGATGATACACACACACACACAGGGTTATGGTGGTGATGATACACACACACACACAGGGTTATGGTGGTGATGATACACACACACACAGGGTTATGGTGGTGATGATACACACACACACACAGGGTTATGGTGGTGATGATACACACACACACACAGGGTTATGGTGGTGATGATACACACACACACACAGGGTTATGGTGGTGATGATACACACACACACACAGGGTTATGGTGGTGATGATACACACACACACACAGGGTTATGGTGGTGATGATCCACACACACACAGGGTTATGGTGGTGATGATACACACACACACACAGGGTTATGGTGGTGATGATACACACACACACACAGGGTTATGGTGGTGATGATGCACACACACACACAGGGTTATGGTGGTGATGATACACACACACACACAGGGTTATGGTGGTGATGATACACACACACACACAGGGTTATGGTGGTGATGATACACACACACACACAGGGTTATGGTGGTGATGATACACACACACACAGGGTTATGGTGGTGATGATGCACACACACACACAGGGTTATGGTGGTGATGATACACACACACACAGGGTTATGGTGGTGATGATGCTCACACACACACAGGGTTATGGTGGTGATGATACACACACACACAGGGTTATGGTGGTGATGATACACACACACACACAGGGTTATGGTGGTGATGATACACACACACACACAGGGTTATGGTGGTGATGATACACACACACACAGGGTTATGGTGGTGATGATCACACACACACACAGGGTTATGGTGGTGATGATACACACACACACAGGGTTATGGTGGTGATGATACACACACACACAGGGTTATGGTGGTGATGATACACACACACACACAGGGTTATGGTGGTGATGATACACACACACACACAGGGTTATGGTGGTGATGATACACACACACACAGGGTTATGGTGGTGATGATGCTCACACACACAGGGTTATGGTGGTGATGATCACACACACACACAGGGTTATGGTGGTGATGATACACACACACACACAGGGTTATGGTGGTGATGATCACACACACACACAGGGTTATGGTGGTGATGATACACACACACACAGGGTTATGGTGGTGATGATCCACACACACACAGGGTTATGGTGGTGATGATACACACACACACACAGGGTTATGGTGGTGATGATACACACACACACACAGGGTTATGGTGGTGATGATACACACACACACACAGGGTTATGGTGGTGATGATACACACACACACACAGGGTTATGGTGGTGATGATACACACACACACACAGGGTTATGGTGGTGATGATACACACACACACACAGGGTTATGGTGGTGATGATGCACACACACACACAGGGTTATGGTGGTGATGATGCACACACACACACACAGGATTATGGTGGTGATGATGCACACACACACACACAGGGTTATGGTGGTGATGATGCACACACACACAGGGTTATGGTGGTGATGATACACACACACACAGGGTTATGGTGGTGATGATACACACACACACACAGGGTTATGGTGGTGATGATGCTCACACACACAGGGTTATGGTGGTGATGATGCTCACACACACAGGGTTATGGTGGTGATGATCCACACACACACACAGGGTTATGGTGGTGATGATGCTCACACACACAGGGTTATGGTGGTGATGATGCTCACACACACAGGGTTATGGTGGTGATGATCCACACACACAGGGTTATGGTGGTGATGATACACACACACACAGGGTTATGGTGGTGATGATGCACACACACACACACACTGGGTTATGGTGGTGATGATGCTCACACAACACAGGGTTATGGTGGTGATGATACACACACACACAGGGTTATGGTGGTGATGATACACACACACACACAGGGTTATGGTGGTGATGATACACACACACACAGGGTTATGGTGGTGATGATACACACACACACAGGGTTATGGTGGTGATGATCACACACACACAGGGTTATGGTGGTGATGATACACACACACACAGGGTTATGGTGGTGATGATACACACACACACACAGGGTTATGGTGGCGATGATACACACACACACACAGGGTTATGGTGGTGATGATACACACACACACAGGGTTATGGTGGTGATGATGCTCACACACACAGGGTTATGGTGGTGATGATACACACACACTCAGGGTTATGGTGGTGATGATACACACACACACACACAGGGTTATGGTGGTGATGATACACACACACACAGGGTTATGGTGGTGATGATACACACACACACACACAGGGTTATGGTGGTGATGATGCTCACACACACACAGGGTTATGGTGGTGATGATGCTCACACACACAGGGTTATGGTGGTGATGATACACACACACACACAGGGTTATGGTGGTGATGATACACACACACACAGGGTTATGGTGGTGATGATACACACACACACACAGGGTTATGGTGGTGATGATGCACACACACAGGGTTATGGTGGTGATGATGCTCACACACACACAGGGTTATGGTGGTGATGATACACACACACACACAGGGTTATGGTGGTGATGATACACACACACACAGGGTTATGGTGGTGATGATGCTCACACACACAGGGTTATGGTGGTGATGATGCTCACACACACACAGGGTTATGGTGGTGATGATGCTCACACACACACAGGGTTATGGTGGTGATGATACACACACACACACAAGGTTATGGTGGTGATGATGCTCACACACACAGGGTTATGGTGGTGATGATGCACACACACACACAGGGTTATGGTGGTGATGATGCTCACACACACACAGGGTTATGGTGGTGATGATACACACACACACACAGGGTTATGGTGGCGATGATGCACACACACAGGGTTATGGTGGTGATGATCACACACACACACACAAGGTTATGGTGGTGATGATGCTCACACACACACAGGGTTATGGTGGTGATGATGCACACACACAGGGTTATGGAGGTGATGATGCACACACACACACACACACACACACACACACTGTTATGGTGGTGATGATCCACACACACAGGGTTATGGTGGTGATGATGCACACACAGGGTTATGGTGGTGATGATGCTCACACACAGGGTTATGGTGGTGATGATGCACACACACACACACACACACACACTGTTATGGTGGTGATGATGCACACACACAGGGTTATGGTGGTGTTGATCCACACACACAAGGTTATGGTGGTGATGATGCTCACACACAGAGGGTTATGGTGGTGATGATGCTCACACACAGAGGGTTATGGTGGTGATGATGCACACACACAGTGTTATTGTGGTGATGATGCTCACACACAGAGGGTTATGGTGGTGATGATCCACACACACAGTGTTAGGTTGGTAATGATGCACATAAACACACACATGTTATGAGAGTGATGATGCACAAACAGTTATGGTGGTAATGTTACACACACTCACAGGTTTATGGTGATGATGGTGCACGCACACAGGGTAATGGTGCACACATACATACATACACATGCGGTTTTATGATGGTAATTGTGCACACATACACAGCGTTATGGCGGTGATGTTGCAAACACACACACAGACTCACACACACACGCACACAGGGACAAATCTTCACCAAACATTTTCCCTATGTACAAAAATTAACAACTTCGCACTGGAATAAACACCCACAGAATATGATTCACTGTACAAAATTCCGTCAGCTCAGGTTCAAGTAATAATACACTGTCTTGTTAGTTTTGGGTAACTCGTGTGGAAACTTGTCTTACAGCTGGTGATGACGCAGGGGATTGGTAGAATGAAATAATAATAATAAAAATAAAAATAACTATGTACCGGAATAGTAATACATTACTTCTACTGTACTACTACTAATAATAATAATTTTGTAGTTATCTAAATGATTATAATAATGGTAGATAATATATTGTACGTGTTACAGTAATTATGAAACTGGTAATAATAAGCAGGATTGATAACGTAGTAATCAGCACGACACTAATAATAACAAGACAATAAGTTATCATTATAAGAATATGAATAAACACGCCAAAAACCTTTAAAACTTTCCCTCAAATAATAATAATAAAATAAAATAATAAAAATAATAATAGAGGTACTTAAGGGATACAACTATAAACCAACTTATTAAATTAAACAAAATCGAATAATTTATACAAACGAAAATTTATCACCTACATATTTTAAACATCTCAAAATAAACCTCACCTCGTCTCCAGCGTAATTCGGTTGGGGGTTGATGTGGTGAACTGATAGTCTTATATGGGGAGTTGTTGAAGAAGAGGATAGTACTGTAAATGGTTCATGGTACTGTTGGTGATGACAGTAATAGTAGCAGGATAGTAAAATGGTCCGTAATACTGTTGTAGATTATAAGATGAACAAAGATAATAAAGAGTGTACGATACTATGTGAATGATAACAGGAGAGAATGGTACTAGTAATTGTTCCACAGCAATATTATGAGTGGCAATAGAAGTAATAAAGGATGATAATTAATTCAGGTTACTAGTACGTATGATAGTACCGTAGAAGCAACAGAGTATATAGTCAATGCGTCACAATTATTATTTCGGGGGTGATGGCCAAGGTTTTGAGACAGCGTAAAATTGAATTCGTGTAATATTTTTTCTACAAACAGCCTCATCACAGGAGAGCTATTGTAATGTATAAGAAAGTGAAAATTGCGGTTGGGTGAATTAATGACAATATAATACAGTGAATACCTTAGTAACTCAATTAAAATGTCTTTGAAGTAATCAGTTGGTATTCAGTGGTAATTTATAAGTGGAAGATGATAATTATGTACGTTCATCGTGGTTTTGAGGTAAATGCAGCGGGTTATTGTGGATGATGGTAGAAGGAGGAGCAGAGGGAAATAATTGAATCTATGATAATGATGATGATGATGATTGAAATAATGGTATATGTAGAGAGGTAATATAAGAAAGAGAGAGATGCGTCACTCCCCCCATACATGGCCTCCATCACCTCGCCTCGCTAAGGTTAGTCCAGTGTGGCGCAGTTTCATCAGCAACAGCTGTCGACCGATCTAAGTTCAATGAACAAAACCGGACTACTGTATATCCCGCTGGTCAAAAGTATCGGACAAAATTTTCCACTGGATCATATTCAGTTATATTAATTAACAAGACAAAAATGCCACCATATGATAGTTCACCGGACAAAGCTACGAGATAATTATTCACGAGACAAAAAATCCCGGCAAGTAATTATTCACTCGACAAAACTTCACTGGATAATTTCCTACTAGAGTAACAAAATAGTTTTTACAAGTATTTATTTATTTATTTACTGTGACCTACAGTTAACTTGGGAGGAGGGATTGGATCAACCACTAATTATTAAACTAGATGTGTCGTAAACATATGATAACTAATTAGGGACATACTCAGTGCCTCACAATATATCACGTAAACTTACCGTAAGGTTTTAGTTCAATAAATTCAAAATTTGACGCGATAATTTTTATGTGTGTGTGTGTGTAATCATATCACCTTTGAACCCCATTTTGAACTCGTTAACTGGCATATTTAAGATTACAGATCTTGCATCGGTCAAGCACTGACACAGAAACACTTGTATTCTTGTATACGTGTGATGTTTGTTCATACTGAGTAACATGTGATGTGAGGATTAAGATATTGGATACTCATGTGTTTTATGCAAGTCTCGCGGCTCACAGGACCACACCCCAAGCTATCACGTGGCCCACATTACTGCGTAGATCCGTAGAATAAACTGTATTGGACGACTGTAATTCTTTTCTCTTCGATATTATTATTATTATTATTGTCATTATTATTTTTATTATTATTAGTCATTAATATTTTATTATTGTTGATATTATTATTATTATTATTACATTATTGGTTTGGTTATTATTAATTTTCCTTCATTATTATTGTTATTATTATTATTATTATTATTATTATTATAATTATTATTATTATTATTTTTATTCATCTTCCCGGGTGTAGACGACAACGATCGGTGTGTGTGGGGGGGGGGGGGAGGGGGAGTGTCCGGTCAAAAGCCCCTTGGACAAAAACCCCCCCTTCACTTAAATTGGAAAGTAGGACAAAGACCCTCACTTAAAGTGAAAAATAGGTTAGGTTAGGTCAGGTCAGGTCACGCACTTGCTATTTTATTCTGGCTACCGCCAGGCCATTTTATTCTGGCTACCGCCAGACGATTTTATTCATAAGAACATAAGAAAATAAGGAGTCTGCAATAGGCCGGTTGGCCTGTGCATGGCAGCTCCTGTCGAGAGTTACTACCACTCTCTATCATCCATGAATCTATCTAACCTACCTTTAAAACTTTCCAGCGTTCCAGCACTTACTACAAAGTTTCTAAGCTTGTTCCACTCGTCAACCACCCTATTTGTGAATCGGTTCCTTCCTATCTCCCTCCTAAACCTAAACTTATCCAATTTAAATCCGCTGCTACTAATCCTATCCTGCTCGGATATTATAAGAACTTTATCCTTTATTGATTCCTTCCACCCACCTAAATTACCTCTATCATATCTCCCCGCACTCTTCGTCTTTCTAGGGAATGCAAATTTAGTTTCTTTAATCTATCTTGATATGGAAGGTTTCTAAGTCCCTGAATCATTATCGTCAGTCTTTGCTGCACCGACTCCAGTGAATTGATATCCATTCTATAATAAGGGCACCAGAACTGAACAGCATAATCTAGGTGCGGCCTGACTAACTCAAGATATAGTTGCAATATGACCTCCGCACTCTTATTACTTACACTTGTAGATATAAAACCTAATACTCTGTCTACCTTATTTCAAACATTAACGCACTGTTTTCTAGGCCGTAGGTCCGGGCTTACAAGTACCCCTAAGGCTCTTTCACAAGTCAACTTCTCTAGGTTGATGTTAATGCTGTATTCATTGACATGGCTACCTGTGGTGTAATGGTCAGCATGCTCGACTCGCAAGCTATCGGACCCGGGTTCGATCCCCGGGCAGGGTGAAACTATGGGCAAGTTTCTTTACGCACTTTGCCTCTGACTACCCAGCAGTAATTGGGAACCTGAATGTTAATCGATATGCGGTTCGTGTTCCGGGGTAATGGTTAGCCAGGGCAGTTGGCGAGTTATCCGGTTTTCTCGGACTATTCCTTGACACGGACATGCAGCTCGTTAACTGAGGGTGTGGTTGGCGACAACTTCTACACCTTAAACAAATTCAAGCCTAGGTGGCCCTTGGGTCGGCCATCCTCGTTACACGAGGGGCAACCATTATACATTGACAGTATTTGTTCTTCCAATATTAAGTACGCTGTGAAAGGGTTAAAACCTATCTTGATTAAAGAATAAAATAATGATATAAAATTGTTATTATTTGTGTACAAAATTATGAGAAACTGCTGATTTTATTATGAAACTTAAACAAAGGCTGACATAATGGTGCTTAAAGAACCCTGTCAATTGTATATTTGGATCCGATGTTGAGTGTAGGTTGTTATCTTCGATATTTCCTGAAGTAAAAGTTTGTTAATTTTTTTGGATTTCAATATGACTGTGTTTTCATTTGATCAGATGCCTTCAACAACCTAATATTTAGTGAATGAGATTCTTGCTTAATACTTAGTCATTGTGGGTCCTTAAATAGTTGTGTCCAAACATTTAAATCCCTATTAATAGCGGATTTCAGTTGAACGTGGTATTGAACGTTTTTACATGCATTGAGCAACTTGGCTAATGAGCGAGATTCTTGCATACCAATTATGTGTTCCGCCTCTGACTGACTAAATTTCGAAATAATTTGGAAGATTTATTAAGCAGAGGATTATTTTGAAAATCTTTCAAATGTATTCGCCTCTGGATTCTTAATTAATGGGACTTAACGCTTAACGGATCACCTGAAGATTAGGCATCCCATCCTTCACCATACTATTAAGCCTTCTAAAGATATTTGTGGGTTAGGTTAGATTGGGTTTGCGTTAGGATGGATTAACGTAAAGTGAAATAAGCTGGGGCTAATCTTCAAGTGGTCTGGCTAAGTTTTACCCAGCAAAGGAGACGTGAGGTTAGGTTGGCTTTAGGGTTATTTATCTTAATTTTTTTTTTTTTTATTACGGGGAATAGCCCACCCGGGCACAGGTCATCGGCCCACAACGGGGTCTAGGGAGCGGAAAAAAATAAGAGTAAAAAGAAATCATAAATAGAAAAGGATAAGATTATATTAATCTGCACCACGAAGATGCCGGAAAACCATCTTTTTTTTAATGAGACCGATTGTATGAGTACGGAAACAGAAGAAGGCAGAGCATTCCACAGTTTGGCTGTGTGAGGAAAGAAGGATGTACTCTAACCGGTTATTCTAGTGTGACCGACATCCACAGAGAAACGGTGGGCACCGCGGGCAAGACGTGGTTACGAGCCCACGGCCTTGCCGGCGGTACACAGGATGTCAAATCCACCGAACATTGCCCGTTAAAGTACCTGTACCTGTAAAAGGTGAGAGAGTGAAGCAACATTGCGGCGAAGAGAAAGGGAAGAAAGATTATCAACTAAAGGAGGAGAGTTAATAAGACGAAATGCCGTTAATTCCACCCTATCTAACATTTGGACAGAAGAAGAGCCTCCCCAGATATGAGAGCAGTACTCCAAGTTACGACGAATGAATCCCTTATATACTGTACTTGAAGCAACTTCTCAGGAGTGAAGTAGCGGGTTGGGGAGTTGGAGAGTTTAAATCAGGTGATACATCTAAGACTTTTCTAGCAATGAAAACATGAGAACAGAGACTTACGATGGCTCACTAAACCTACCCTGCACGTATTTATTTCTTATTATATCTCTTTGAAAATGTGAGCCCCCTAGTGTATGTCAATGGGGGAGACGAGGGGGCTGTCGAAGGTAGGGAGGGGAGAAGTTTGAGGAGGCTGGGGAAGGGAGGCGAGGAGACTGATGAGAGGAGGGATGGGGGGGGGGGGGGAAGAAGAGAGGTGAAAGCAAGTAGCAGTAGCCAACTACAGTATATCCTCTAACACAACAAACTTTATCATGCATGCCTCCCTCCAACACAGTTTATGGGTCATGTGTAGGGTAGGTTAGGTTTTGTTTGGTTTGGTAAGGTTTAGTTGGGTTAGTGAATTCTACTTACCATAATTCTCACTCCTCCCCCTCCTCCCTCCTCTCCTGCACTACCATTGCATTTAATCACCTGATACATATTATACTAGGATACCGGCTTATCTCAGTAAAAATCATCATTTACAACTAGTGCACTGTACACACGATCAAAAAGGTATGTGTGCACATTAGGTCCGATGATTTCTTAAATGATCAATGCACCTTATGTTGCAACATAACTTACCAACATGAATCATGCTAAACAGTGTTCGCAAGTTTAATCTATTTTCTTTGAATGTGCATATAATAACAATACTTTCTGTGGATAAAACAGGAAATGTCGCTAGCAAGCGATATTTGGCATTTTGCAATATCCATCGTCTGTGGTGTCAATGTTTCGCGTGAAATGTGCACAGATACGTTTTTATCATGTTTATATCTACAAGAATCCTATCGACATCTGGCGGTGAATGTGACAACTCAAGTTTTAATTGTTCTACTTATTATAGTTTATATGTCATTATGATAAGTTATGTCTTTTGTAAGGGTCAATCTCACTTATGAAACAAAATTACAAAGACGTGCATAAGATAATTTTGGTGCTGCTATAGCGTACGGTCAAAAAGATATTTAGGTAGGTTAGGATTGTCCTCAGGAGTTGAAATCTCTTTTTATTTCAAGTTTTTAAGACAAATAAAAGTTTGTGTACCCTTTTTATGAATTAGTTTCATGTGTCTTTTACTTAATGAACTAAAAACGGGATATTTGATTCCTGGAACACGGCTGAGGTCAATGTTCCTTGGAGTCACTTAAAAATAGTGTTAGTATGTTGTAAACTTTTTTTTTAACTCTTGAATTAATTAATTAATGTGTTTTGTTTACGCGTTTCAGGAGAAGAACAGCTTCCTCAACTACAACGTGTCTTGCATCATGACCCTTCCACCCTACCAGCGTCAAGGTTTCGGTAGACTCCTCATCGACTTTAGTGAGTACTTCCACCCTCTGTACCCCTGTCTCTTTCTATCTCTCTCACAGTTCTTCAGTTTGGGATTCTGTAAGATGGGGCAAGTATGATTACATAATACATAGGTGTGTGTGTGTGTGTGTGTGTGTGTGTGTGTGTGTGTGTGTGTGTGTGTGTGTGTGTGTGACCGACTGATGCACCATGTATAGAGGCATGCAGTGCATGCGTGTTAAAAGGCATGCGTTTGTGTTGCTACAAGCAAAGGGGCTTGCGGACGGCAAGCAGGTATGCAGAATGGGTGGCTGACAGGATGGATGAGGGTAGATAACAGGTGGGTGAATGGGTGACTACCAGGTAGGTGGCAAGCTTTTAGGGTGGGTGGATACCGGGTGGGTGGCAGGCAGAGTGGGTGAGGTTAGTGACTCTGGTACGGCTGTTGCATCACACCGCCCACACCCAACTATCACAAGGTCGAGGCAGTCAACCCTCCTCCAGAACCAGTTCCTCAACTTCCCTCCCTCCCTCCCCTGTGTACAAATGACTAGATTTACCGTGGTTTAAGGACATTTCATGCATATTTAGTTTGGTTTTATTAAATATAAGTTGGATTCCTGTGATATCTAGGATTGGTTTATTTCGTATTAATGACGTTTATGTATCTATAATGGATTTAGAATCTTTTAAGAATATTTCTGCCAAAGTTTGAGTCAAAATTTATTACGTTTTAGGGACTTTCGTGTTCTAGATCGAACTAAGTTGGTCTTCCTCCACGTTTTGGACAGAAATCAGTATTGAATCCGGGGGGGGGGTGGGTGTTAGTGGCTTAAAACTGTGGCCTGGTGACCTGTGGTAATGCTGTTGTGTGGTATCAGTCTTGGGCATGTTAGTTCATCGGTGATCTGCGTCTTCTGTGGGTATTATTTATTACGTAAACCTAATCTAGGAAAAGTATCGGTAGCTCTGTGTATATGAAAGTGAGATTAAAGTCGATTAGGGAGATAGAGTACGCACTTGTTCGTATATAAAAAATCTGATATGAGAAATCTGAGCTTGTCCACGACTCCACGCATACAACAAGGAACAAAAATTGTGCGTCATAGAGGAAAGGGCAACCGAGAGTCGTATATCGTGGAAGAAAATGTAACGTGCATCTTGGATTCTACTTGGAAAATTGGCTGAGAGTAATTTTTACTGGGTCAAAAAAGCGTTCATTGTAGAATAAGCGGCCGAATCAATCGTCCTGGAAGTAAAGAAAAAATATAATCACAAGAAAAGGAGGCAGAGCCAACCATCCTAGAAGTAAAAGACCCGAAACGCCTTAAAGGGAAAATTGGCCAAGTTGATCGTCCTGGCAGAAGAAAAGTGGTGGGGTTTTGACCGAGGCCGCTCCCACGGGTGTTGGTGCCAAGTGTGAGGGTCACCAGGTACTCAGCCTCCGGCCCTGCATTCTCACAGATTCCTACGTTGTTTTTCACCGTCATTTGGAATAAGAGAAGGCATCTAATAGTGATAAAGTGTCAGTGCATTTTCAGTACCATTAACTTGCTGACATCAATGTCCAGCAGTTCATATGAGCCAGTTTGGTGCATTCCAACATCTCCAGGTGCGGAATAATTTAACGCAAGTATCTTTTAGAATCGGGCTGCTGGGTGTGGAGAGGTAGACGTTTTTATTGTTACTCCCTTAACTATTATTATGAGTAGTAGTAGCAGTGCAGCTGTTACATCGTATATCTTTGGGCATTTTCGTTGGTTTGCAAAAGATGGTCGGGGTGGTGGGTGACGGATGTAGTGTGAAGGGTCAAGTATATGTACCCAGCACCATTCCCTTCCTTTCTCCCCCCCCCCCCCCCCCACGCCTCCCCTAACGGTACGATGCTTTCCTACTTTGTCTCCGTTTTGTGTGGTTTATCAGTACTTCTCATCGCCCCTCGTCTGTACGGTCCATCCAGTCTTTTGTCGATGCTTTGATTCCATAATCCACTCCCTGGGTCTACATTGTTGGAGGTTCTTACGATGAATGTTCCTTTTGACTTTACTAGAGCAAAAAATTTTGTCAATAATTAATATCAAAATTACACTGAAACTATTTATAACTATATACCTTCACTTAGTACCAGCTGGGAAACAGAAATAAACATACATTTGCCGTGAACACATGGTGATTTAGGAACATACTGATCGATGACGTCGTGAACATTTTGTGATGTGAACATGCAATGATTTGAATATACTGTGACTTTCCAAACCCATACTCGGTAGTCTGTGTACACTAAAATGCAATTGAATTTTCACATTTTTTACCTCACAAATTAATAGAATAATTGTACTGTTTAGGGGCTTGTCTATCATTATGTTGAATGAATACGTACTTATATACTTATTAAAAGTAGTCACGATATCTAGTGTACATTACATTTCAGCATCTTTTGTAACGTGGCCTATTCTGTTGGTAACCGTTGTGGTGGTAGTTCCTTTCCTAAAACATTTGTTAAACCTGAGCGTTTATTATGTATGGAAGGTCTTTAGGAGTGATTGATCCGTAGAGGTTTTTGTTTAGTTCTTGCGTAACGTTGTGCATCTGTGTGACCTTGAGCTGTTTCCCTAATGTTTTAAGGTTCGTCCGTTAAATTAGTTTCCTTTCCTCCTGGCTCACCTGAACTATGATGAGACAAAGATGATGGCCATAAGACAGACATTCAAGAAATACAAAACTAAACATTAGTCTTATGTGTTCTCTCATCTCCAGCCAAGTAGCAAACAATAACGTACTCAAATGTTTGAGAATCCGAATGCAGGTTGCATAGCACCATACAAGATGTGAACAAATCCGCTTCCCTCCTTACGTAACCGTGAAGTGTGTATGCTTGTAGGGGCTGATTTGTTGCCAATATGTAACTCGGCGGGATGGTTACTTAACTACAGTCATAGCAAGTCGTGCGTTACGGCCACATGTTGAGATTAGTCGTGTTGGGAAGCAGCCAAGAAATATAATTGTTGAACTGGAAAGAGTTGCAGCTGTTCCGATCCGCGCGTGACGTCGCTTGTTCTTGGTTCACACCGAGTGAAAAACACACGTGGAGTGTTCGGTGGCTGGCTAGATCATTAGCACTTGTAATTACCCTTTGTGGTAGTTAAATACTGTAAGGAAGTAAATAATAAGAAAGGAAGATATTTTTATTAATAAATCACAAAGATTTAATTCTATATTCCTTATTACCATTTGAAGTATGTCAGAAGCAATATCATAAACCAAAGGATTCTGAGAGAATCTTTTTATATACTGTACTGTCTATACTTTTTCTCAATTTTTTTTTTCAACTTTTTGTGGCTGGAGGGTTTGAGTGCGGTACGCTTCCAGCAGTTCTTGACACTACTACTACTGTAGGAATTACTCGAAAGGGATTTTTTGGGTGTGTATAGTGACTTGAGTGAATCAATGAGAATTTTCCTGTCAGTGAATGAGCGAGCTAGTGAGTTACAGATAAACCTGCCGGCACAACAGACGTTTAGGAAAGAAAATAATATTCAAATATACACGGAAGACTCGAGACTGTTCACTTCGTTTGGTAATGTATGAGATGGGAGGTACATATATAATAAAAATAGCTGTTTCCATTGTCTTTTGTTCCAATTTTCCCAAATTTGTGCAGTATACAGTACAGTACCAGCCAGTTCGGCTTAAGTTGATGTAGACAAGAATTGTGTGTACTTTATATGAAAATATATTTCAAGAGATTCGGCTCTTCAATTATATATTTTACTAGTATTAGTAAACTGACCAGAGTCCCGATTTTCGGCGGGACAGTCCTGCTTTTTAAATATGCATCCTGCTTTCAAAACTCTCAAGTACCCCCGAAAATGTCCCGCCTTTGGAGCAAATGTTAATAAATGTCCCACTTTATTGGAATTACTGCCAGTTTGTAGTTACATTTTTTTCTTTCTTTTTTTGCTACGTTACGTTCTTGAACAAGTGTTTGGGCATTGAATGCTGATCACCCTAGGTGGAGTCCGACTGTCACTGTCTGTCTGATTCTAATAACCATTCTATACCGGGGCCGTACGTGTACTACACATGGCCACAGAGACGGCAGCCATATAGTTGCCATTTTAGTAATTTTCCGCCGCCGATAGTGAAAATTTCCTAACATTGTAAACCTTGAAATTATCGAGAATTATTATTTATTGTTTTTTTTTCATCTATACTGTTCGAGTAGAACTGAAAGAGTTTTGTGATTGTATGTACATTGAATATAAGCAGTTTTGGAGTACAGTAAAATAAGATGGTTGGCATTAATGCCTGCAGTTAAAGGAATACTTCAAGTTGTTTCTTGGCTTTAGATCATATTGTCTGAGTCAAAGAAAGTGTCCAGTAATACTGAAAAACTTTTTTGAAAACCCATGTGCAGAAATTTGGCAAAACTCGTTGCATTGTCAAGCAGCCATCTTCCAAGTAATTTCAAAGTTGAGGGTGAAAAAATGTCAGCTGTGGAAGTATTGAGTGCAGTTTATGATTTGAAGCAAAATCAGTAGGTAAAGAAAGGTAATGCCACTCTCTGTTAGGGGGCTAATGAACAAACTGTAAAGAAAATAATTTTAGGAGTTTTATGACACGTGTGCATGGTCGGGTTACTTGCAAAACCTTGAGCATATGCAGTAGGCCTCATGAAAACAAGTTCCAAAGTGGTGAGATGTTGAGAAAGCAATTGATTTTGTTGAAAAAAAAATTTCCGAAAATTTAATACTGAGTTATATGATGAGTTTACGTGTGTTGCAAAGTACATTAATGATGAGAAAGTATCACTGGAATGAATCCAGGTTAACCAACAGACTAGCGCTGGGTAGAACTACGTATTCACGCATTTCAAAGACATCAGTCACCAACGCATGTCCAAATTGGTTCATTTCTTAGTCTGTTTTCAAATGACTAACATGTGGACATCTGAAGAAAAGAAAACATCTTGAAGTCCCAATCCTCAAAGCCTAAATGGTAACTAAGATAAGTGTCAATAAAACTTGTCCGGAGTTCTACAATATGCTGAAATCCACTCCAGAGTTACTGAAGATCTGAGGCGTCCGGCATCGTAAGGTGCATTCAGACCATTCGGGCAAAACCAGTTTTTTGTTGGAAAGTACAATTTTCGGCCTAGCTCTGTACGATGGTAGTTGACAAGGTTGAAAGCCCTTTGAAAATAGGGTAGAACATCGATTTGTGGCAGACAGGAAATTATGGGCTTGGCTTTCGTGTCATTGATTTTGATTTGATTTTGCCGCTTGCAGCGGCTACTTTATTGTGCACCCCACACTCATCCTGTGAGCGGTAGCGCAAAAGGATTACAGAGTAGAGTTTACAAAGGGTCATAATAATTAACCCCCGTTGTCAGGATATTATGGCACTGAATGTTACACAGTATTTCATTTACATTATGTGTTTAGTTCTATACATAAAGGGTAACTTATTCACAAATGCGTGAGTACAGGCGTGTGAGGCAGTATGTCTGGCCTCACACTTTGTTATTCACATTTACGTGGGAGGTATGCATAAGGTGCATAAGGTGCTCTCATCCCATCAGTGAGTGAGTGAGAGGAGCGGCCGGCCACTCACAGCAGCCAGTCTGCCGCCTCCAGCCCCCCCTCCCTCCCCCCGTCTACTATCCATGTCACGGCCCCTCCAGTGGGCAGGATCTACACTCTGATATGATTAAAGTAAAAAAAGCCATAAGCGGGTGGGAGTTTTGTTGCTTCAAGTCAACATTGCAACAACCCAGTACATTACTTCATGATGCGCTATGCACCATCTGCAAGTACACTCTTTAGCTTCAAAATGTATCAAAAATTAATGTTGTATCTCAAAAAAAAAAAAGTTATGCATGTCTGAAGTTGGAAAAACCTTATAAACGGTTTTCTCGGTTTAAAATTTTGGCGTGAATAACCCATAAGATGTGGGGCGCCTCACCTCATTTAGTAAAAAGTACAATAATTGAAACGTAAGCACGATATTCCTGATATTCCTGTGCATTCGGAAGCCAACCTAAGACTAAAGTTGTAAGTCAAATAGTAATTTTCATATTACCCCAGAGGTGTATCACTTGATGTTAGCCAAATATTTTATTATTATCATTATTATTATTATTATTATTATTATTATTATTATTATTATTATTATTATTATTATTCATGAGATGTCCCGCTTTCAGCTCCAGGGAGTCTGGTCACCTAAATAATTAGTCATATTGTGGTGAGTCATTTGAATTCTCTCTTAGTAGCTTTTTCCAGAAAAACCTTATAAAAATATCTGGTCTTGAGAACTTGCCACCAAACGAATCTCTGGAATTTTATAGTTCCAACCAGTAATTTGGACAATTCTAAGACACTTTTCTTCAATGCCATTTCTGGCACAAATTGCGTATAAGCGAGATATTTAACATTCCATCGTGTATGAAAATTTACCTTTCACTGGCTGCCACTAAACGAATCTCGTGAATTTTATGTTTTTCAAGGAAGTTATGATTTTTACATTTTTCCAGTAACTTAAGATTTCCTATGGAAATGAAGGTCAAATTTGCCGGAAACACCCTAAAATAAACCAGAAAAGTAGGTTTTCATGTAGACAATTTGACCCGCAGGGGATTGGGGCATTCATGTCACCTTATCACACTGAGGTGTGTTGATCTGTGTATTGCAGGTTACCTCTTGACGAAGAACGAAGGAAAGATTGGGTCACCTGAGAAGCCTCTGAGTGACCTGGGTCTCATCTCCTACCGCTCCTACTGGAAGGACCTGCTCCTCAACTATCTGGCCAGCTACACAGAAAAGAACGTCTACATCAAAGGTCAGTTTCTAGTTGGGATGAAGTGGTGTGCATGTTTTGGGGGGATGGTAATACCGTAGTCATTTTTCATGATTTTGTAGTTTGATACTTTGCTGTATTGTGGGGTTTGTTATCAGGGAGAGCTATTGTACATTACACTATTAAATGCATGGAATATGTTGGGATATATGTTTAGTACTGTACAGTACATTATTTCTAAGAATATGTAAATGTATGTACTGTATGTAACTAAGACTGTATTTTGGTGACTTAAGCTGATTTGAATTGAAATTTTACAAACCACTGCATTACTGAGCGTGGTAGTGTCAGTAGAATGTGTTTTGATTGTTCAATATGTAATGCATGACAAATGTGAGAATGAAACTTGTTTTTGATAAAGAAACATTGATATGTATTTTGTAGGTACTCTTTTATAATGTACAGTAGTTGTAGCCAAATGATAACCTTTCCCTATCTCCTTGATACAGATATGAGTACAGAGATGGCAGTGAATGCATATGATATAGTGAGCACCTTCCAGGCCATGGGAATGATGAAATATTGGAAAGGAAAACACATACTTCTTAAAAGACAGGTTTGTTGACATCAGATTTTTCTGAATGCCTAATTCTAAATTTCTCCTTCGAAGAATTATGCTTGACAGTGTGTTACTCCAGTCTGTCCATCTATATGAAATATAATTTTCATTCAATAACTTAAACAGGGGCAGATCCAGGAATATCAAAAGGGGGAGTCCAAGAAGTTGTGGGTGGGGAAACATGGTGAGCGCATGGAGCCCACCCAGCTGGGGTTTTGAGGGAGCTCTGTAAGACCCCTCAGAAGATTTTTTTAAATCTAATCAATATCATAGGCATTTTGATGCCCTGTGCATTTTATATTGGGAGGTATTCTGCAGTCAATAGTAAATACTTTTTACTACACAAAAATGCCTGAGTACAATACAGTACTGCGTTTAAGAAAAAGTATTGGAATTTTCTGGTGAAAAGGGGGGTCTGGACTCCCACAAACTCCTCTCCCCCCCCCCCCCCCCCCCCCGAATCCACCCTTGTTAAGAAAGGCTTTTTGGATCAAAATTATATTTGGTGTGCAGCTTCTTGATAATATAGTACATGTAATCACTGTTTTCCAACTTTAGTTGTAAGAAGCGTTATAACCCCCCCCCCCCCCCCTCCTTTTTTTTTTTACTATTTTAATAATTTTATTCAAATGAAATATGACTGACTCAACTACTGTAACTACAGTATTGAGTACAGTACCGTTATTATACAGGTTGACAATCCCTTATTCGAAATCCTTGTGGTCAGAGGCATTTCGGAATATTTTGGTTTTCAGAATGGTTAGTTTTTTTTTTTTTTTTTTTTTTTTAAGCCCACCCGGACATAGATCACTGACCCACATCAGGGCCTGGGGGGCGAAAATATAATAATAATAATAATAATAATAATAATAATAATAATAATAATAATAATAATAATTCATAGGTCTAGGTCGTGTTTCTCACTTTTGATCTTTTTTTTCATTCTTGTATTTCTTTAATATTATTGTTATTATTTTATTTTGGTGTATTTTTATTAAAAATTTTATTTACTATGAATAATTATTATAATTATTATTACTATTACATTTTCGCCCCCCCAGGCCCTGATGTGGGTCAGTGATCTATGCTCGGGTGGGCTAATCCCTGTTAAAAAAAATAAAAATAAAATAAAATAATAAATAAAAATTGCCCCCCAAAAAACTTTCGGTTTTCAGAGCTTTTCGGTTTTTGGAATTTCGGATAAAGGGTTGTCAACCTGTATATGTAATTGTACAGTACAGCATTTAAGATTAAAGCAGGTTCTGTACTGTATTTACAAAATTATTCCTGAATAACCCACATTAGAGAAGTTATTAAGCATGTTTATATTTATTTTTACAATAAAAGTGCCAGAAATATGTGAAGAAATTGATATCATTATTGTAAATATAAATGATAAACCAAGTCGTAATGGAAGATGTGATTTCTTTAATTGTTTGCCACAGTCTTTATTCTGAAACTTTTGTTCCCTTCAGGACTTACTGGAGGAGTTCTTAGAGCGACAGAAACGAAGGCGAGCAGACTACAAGGAGATCGACCCTAAATGCCTCAATTGGCGCCCTTATGTTCCTCCACCACCCTCTGAAGAATCTCAGTCCAACAGTAACAAAAACAAGACTGTCGCTGCAAACAAAGCAGCTGCTGACCGCAAGAAAGCTCAAGCAGCTTCTGCAGTGCAATAACATAGACTATCATACGATATCTTATGAAATGTATGTGCAGTTACAGGTACATGGGTTTGTCTAATTAAAATTCTGTGGATCATGATGACAACAAAGGATAATAAACAGTAATCCCTCGCCAACGATTTACTATCTGCAGTCTAAGTAACCATGTTTTATATAATGTACACTACACCGTTTTACCAACCACGGTATCTTGTTTTAACTATGAATGGCTTTTCATAGCAACCGTGGGAGATTTCTAGCTTAACATGGTGGGACTGCAGGGATAGTGACTCTAACCCTGTGATTATCTTTGTGGTGTTGCTCTCAATACACTACACTCTTTTGTCTTTTGCCCTGAAATATGGGATGAAAGTGTACATGTAGGTGATGTGAGTAGTGCTACTTCAGAGACGGCAAAAAAGTAATGCAATGGAACAGAAATTGGAATTGCTCGATTCATATGCACGTGGTTAAAGTGTAGCAGCATCCATCTGCAGGCATTTTCACATTAAGGAGTCAACTGTGGGATCTATAAAGAAATATGAAGATACCATTTGGGTTAATCTGGTGGGAAGTGCACCAAAGAGTGCAAAAGTGACTTATATTCCCCCATGATCCTTGCCTAACAAAAGCAGATTAAGTACTCTCTCTGTGGATTGAGGGAGGTATGCAGCATGAAACAACATTGCTAGCGGAAGCATCAAGGCCAGGCGAGCAGTGTTAAGGAGGTTGCACCTTTACACAGTTTTTTAGGTTTTCTAATACCTGTACAGTGTACTGTAAAGTATTTTTATACAGTATAATAAAAAAATTCAGTGCAGCATACACTTTGTACTTATTTTTAATCTTGAGCTGTATAATATATTACTGTACAGTACTTTAGCTATGTCTCTTAAGGGGTCACTTCTGTCAACCCCCGATTTCCCATTAGGCTCAACCCCTCCCAACCATAATACTGTATTCTCAATAATGGGAGAATTTTGAAACATAACCTTTGCAGTTGGCGAGGGATTACTGCACAGTACCTGCATGGCATGAGTGTCTTATAGTGACTTTTGTGGCACCAATTAATTTGAACACTGAACTGAAAATATGCGCAATGGACTAAATGCTCTATTTTCAGTTTGTGTCAGCTCAGTAAGGTGCTGTGACTTATTATGGCTCTCAAACTCAGTCATCTGATGATTATTATTATTATTTTATATATATATATATATATATAATAATCATCATCTCCACACTTTAGCTGACTCAGATTACAGATTGCCCCGGAGGGGGCTAGTTTATTGGGCACCCCCTTACATCCTGTGCAAGGTGAAGCAGTATGGATCAAAAACTTAAAATTTTCATTAGTCAATTTCACTTGTAAAAAGTGTTTGACAACAACATGCATAGAATGTTTACAAGTACAGTCAGTGTGAAAAATTCGCTCTCTCCCAAAAGGAAGCAGCATCGACTCATTCCTGTGACTCGGTTTCACTGCGGGAGTGAACTTTTGTCTGGGACTGTACAGTGGAGTCGCGATAATTCGTGGGTTAGGTACTATGTATTATAGTTTAATTGATTTAAATGGAAATATTTAGTTATATTCCAGAGGCAAAAAAAAACACAAAATATTTCAAAACTGCTTCAATAAACACTAAATATTGTACATAATACATATGGAAATACAGATATTGTACAAAAAGAATTTCTGTATTACATAAACAGTTCCTTCCCTTATAATCATCCTCTGGGTGACACCAATACTGTACTTCAACATCAAGACAGGTATGGGTGCTGACTGTCTGGCAAGTTAATTGTTTACACTATGTAAAGAAAACACAGGAAATTTGATATGACTCAATAACTCATTTAGGGTTGAGTGTGGGATTTATTGGAAGAAGATTTATTATTTGATGATTATGTTTTATTAGCCTGGCACCAAGTGAACCTATAAAATAGGGGAATTATGGTGAAATTGCACACTGTTGTAACAGGGTGATAGAGTTTCCCAAAACAGAGAAGGGATTGAGATGATATTTATATTACTTTTCCTTATTTCTAAGTCACATTAGAGTATTGAAATGTTTCCACAACTTTTATTGTTTCTTATTTGAAGAAACAGTGCTCAGCCACGAAATAGGTATACTGTAAATGACTGGAAAAAAATGGGTAGTAATTGAGGTACAGTACCCACAAAATTTAAGAATGTGAATTATCGCAACTCCACTGTATGTATGTTTCATGTACAGTGGTGTGAAAAAAAAAGACTAACACTTCCTTGGACGAGTAATTTTAGCTTGCTGACTTACGATGCCCATGATGCTGTGAATAGAGAAACAGTTCTGGTGATATGAGTCCATCTGTGAAATAATTTACAAATATTGTTTTCTCTTTTATATTTTTTTACAGTTGCTATCATCATAAAAATGACCTTATGAATATATTGACTACAGTACAGTATTTGATAATGCTTTACAGTATTTTTACCCGCAATTTCATAGGTGCTTTTTGAAAAGGGACACATTGAAATAAAGAAATAGTGGAGCCAAAATACACTTGCAGCTTCTCTGTAAATATATTTGACAGCAGATTATGGTGAACAAACAAATAGTGTAAAAATGTGATAGATATTAAGTAATGTGTTCATCATTTCTCTGGAGGAGAAAGGTAATGCTTTCAGTCATAGACTGATTCCAACAAAGAAAGAGAAAGTTATTTTTGTTAAGTACTGAAAAGTATACTGTGTACATAATGTATGTAGAATTTGATTCTGTACAATCCAAATGACAATTAATAAATAAGTCAGTTCACTAAGATGTATAAAACAGGCCAAAAACTAGTGACAATAAGTTTAGGGAAATGAATTTAATATAGCAATATCTCTTCAGTCATGACAGAGTTTATTGTTTTATGCCAGATTTGAAGTTGGCACACAATATTTACATCTTTAAGCATACTTAAATTTATTTTTTTCCTCTGTTAAAATACAGATATCAAAAATGTAAATATTTGTAAATGTCAACTTGAGAGCATACAATGTTGGAGGGTGTAACAGCTCTCACCATGTGGCTCTAGGACTCCCTCCTTGCCAGCATCCAGGCATATGCCCAGCCCAGTCCAAGCATCTTTCAGCACAACTTTGTACAGTAGTTGTTTTTTTAAGTCTTCTGCATCCAAAGATGTTGCTTGTATAATTTGATCAGATTTAGGTAATTGAGCTACATGTTCCTGGAGCAAACAAATGAAAAGTCTTAGCAGTTTCACAAAATAAAACTCTGGTGTGGCACAAAGCTTTCCGATGATACTCTTACACCTGTTTAGATATTTAGTGCTGTAGTGAGGGAATAAATTTATCTCTTCAAGTTAGCAATCTGTTTATGTGTTGTACATCCTTAGAGTTAGAGGGGGAGAATCAATCTTGACAACACAAATCTCATGTTGTAGATTGATGCTTTGAGCATTTTTACATTTTTTTTTTTTTTTTAAGTTGCAATATGTTTTAGTTGGAGAATATTCATTTGGTTTATGAAGTGCATCTGCTTGGGCTGGCACTGTACCTGAGATGCTTGATTTACCAGAGGTGTACTCGTTGGTACCACTGTGTCAAGGCTGACTTATGAAGTGTCACTGACTTTCCATGCTATAAGTTATGGAGGAGGAACTCAAGGTTTTATCTGTTGATTAATAAAAGATAAATTTTAGCAGGATTTCCCTTTTTCCTTTGTATTAAATTTATATGGAATTCCCTGTTTCTTTCTGTTATTACTGATACTTTTTCTTACATGAATTATATTGATAGATCAAATGTTTGTGTGCAGGAGATAATTTTGGGATTTTCCGTGTGGGGGGGGGGGGGGGTAGGGGCCTAACACACTGCACGCCTGCGTGTGTCTCAGGAACAATTTCATTAATATAATATAATTATAACAAATGTAAGCCATCTGAAAACTGTCTTTATCTAGTTACTACAATGAAGATAATCAATATGTGTAAGTAAAGTGAATGTGTGTAGGAAGGGAGGGGATCTGCAGCCTGATATGCACCTATTTGATCTGACAGTGATTGTTTGACCAGTTGTATAAAGTTTTTAATCATCAATTTTTAGTAAAAAAAAAAAAAGTATTTTTTTTTATCCTATGTATCACCCAGAGGTGTCATTATTCCATCATCTACACCTCAGTTAAGATGGGTTATCTACAAAATTAATGTGATTCATCTTGCATGTTTTCAGGCAACATTCACCATCGGGTGCACTAGAATATGGATTTAAATGCCAAGTTATAATAAAGAAGTCTCACAGGATTCTCACTGTTGTAATAAAATTATTTTCAATATTTTTGTTTACATCTTAAAAGTTATTACAGTTGAGTCTGGATTTACGCGGTTTTGCTTTATGCGTTTTGTCATTTACGCGGTGCCTTGCCAGAATTGAAATGCTTGATTTACGCGGTAAATTTGGTCATTTACGCGGAGAGCATCTGGCGGTCCTGCCGCGCCATTTTTGGATTCAAACCTCCCGCCATGCTTGGGTAAGGGGCGCGAGTAGGTTGCGCAGTGTATGTCTCTGTTGCGTTATCGGTGACGTCATATGACATATCGGACTGTGATTGGGCCACGCATCCTTACCTCCCTCCGCCGCTAGCTGTGATTGGTTTAATGTAATATGACGTGCCCTGCCACGGGAGGGAAGAAGGCGCTTGACCTAGCCGCGTCAGTTACTCTCCTCCCAGTCACTCCGTGTAAACTGTGTTCTATTGTTCCGATAATCTCGTAAGAATGGCTTCCACTGGACCCCCACCACCACAGAAAAACCTTGCATTACCTAGACCCAGCCGCCCTAAGCCAAAGAAGATACGACGTGCCCTAAGTTACGAAGTGAAGTACAAGATCATACATGATTTAGAAAAAGGAACGAGACAGGTTGATTTGGCGCGCCAGCATGGCGTGAACGAATCTACGATCAGGACGATCAAGAAGGATGCAGCCAAGATAAAAGAACACAGGAACATCACAAAGTCTGTAGGTGCTTCAATGGTGAAGTACTGCCAGAACAAAGTGCTGCTCAAGATGGAGAATTTACTTGCGAGCTACTTGATTCGTCAGGCAAGGCGGAACATGGCGGTGGACACGCGGTCGGTTCAAAAGTACAGTACGCATGTGAACAGTACGTAGCAGTGGCACGTAAGATGGGAATTGCAGAGCCCAAACCCTTCAATGCTTCCTCTGGGTGGCTGCAAGGGTTTAAGAAGAGGAACAAGATCACCAACATTAACATTGGTGGTGAAGGAGCGAGTGCTGACCGTGTTGCGGCTAGTGATTTTCCTCCATTCTTACGTGACGTTATGGAGGAAGGACGGTACACTGACGACCAGTTGTTCAACACGGATGAATCCGGTCTGTTTTGGAAAAAGCTACCTACCAAGACCTTCGTTGTCAAGTCTCCCAGCAAGTGGGGGGCCGGAAGTTGCAGAAGGAGCGCATCACTGTCCTGTTTACCACCAATGCCTTCGGTACCTGTAAACTCAAGTTATCGGTGATCCACACAGCCCGCAAACCGCATGCCTACAAGAACATGGACATGACCAAGCTAAATGTCCACTGGCTAACCGCACATAAGGCGTGGATGTTCTCTGCTCTGTCCCTCTCCTGGTTTGACGAATGTTTCGTTCCCGACGTCAAGAAATTCTGCAAGCAACAGAATGTTCCATTCAACATTTTGTTGCTCCTTGACAACGCACCAGGACACTCGCCCCTACTGTTGGATCGTCACCCCAACGTAAAAGTGGTCTTCCTTCCTCCCAACACTACGTCGTTAATCCAGCCCATGGACCAGGAGTTGATATGCAACGTTAAGGCTGCATTCTCTACAAAGAAGTTTAAGCTCCTGAACGACTGTACCAACACCAAGGATGAGTTGTGTAACCTGGGTGACACCGAATGCGAGAGCGACGAGGACGAGGAACAAGAGTTGGCGGATCAAGACGTTCACGTCAAACAGTTTTGGAAGAAATTTAACGTCAAGAAAGCTGTTGATTTCTTGGTGGAGGCATGGGATCAGCTGTCTGTAGCAACGATTCGTCTCGCATGTGTTGCAAGGTATCCCAGGTGGGAGGCAAAGTCGATCTGTGACTGGTGAGGTTCAGTCTGTTGCAGAGGCAGTGGACCTTGCGAGAGAAGCTGCGCAGTGTTACAGCTGCAGGCTTCTCCGAGACCACCGAGGACATTATGGAGGTGATAAGGGATCCTGAGGTGACTGCCAACGAGATGTTAGAAGACGATGACGTCAGTGAAGATGCAGGTGGTGCGTCATCCCGAGAAGAACCTAAGTTAAAGCATGGTAATGTTAAGGATGCCATCGAGTGTGCAGAGAAACTCAAGCTCGTCCTTTCCAACGACGCTGACGATAACTGCTAGGAAGTCTTCAGTAACCAGCTGTTGCAGACTATGGAGCCGTACATCAAGGTGTATCACGACAACATCAACACTAGCCGTCAGCGTAACATCACAGACTTCTTCGCACGCGACCCACCACAGCCAGCCCAAGCCAGTGAAAGTGACAGTGATGCTATGGACTTTGAGGGATTTGTCAGGGAGGCCCCGACAACTATGGTGGATAGTGATGGTGATTCACCTGAGGGCCAGTAATCTGCCCTCTGCCTCGGAACCAGCCACCATTCCCGTATGCCGACCCATCTCTTCTACTAACGTAAGTGTTAAACCTAACCTAACCTTGATTTTTTCTAACCTAACCTAAGTGTTAAACCTAGATTTTTTCTAACCTAACCTTACCTAAGTGTTACACCTTGATTTTTTCTAACCTAACGTAACGTAAGTGTTAAAACTTGATTTTTCTTTTACCTGGTACAGTATATTATTCTCTTACCGATATTTCTCTTCTATATTATATGTGTGTGCATACCATCATAAAGTTAAGATACTATTTTTACTACAATGTACGTATTGTGTCAGAAAAAGTGGAGTTTGGGGATCGGCCCAGTCTCTATTTCAATTAATCCCATATGTTCTGTTATTTCATTTACACGTTTCTCGTTTTACGCGGTACTCCGCGGGTTCAATTGTCCGCGTAAATGAAGACCCAACTGTACTGCATTCATTAGCCAAACATCTCAGGGAAAATATAAAACTACAGTATTTTCTTGGAAATACTGGACATATATCAAATGTTGTACAGTACTGTTGATAAATATATCATAATCTATATTTCCATCCATAATTTGTTTACCTTGATTTTGTGTGTGTGTGTGTTTTTATGGTTGCTTTATTTGTTTATTCATAAATTTATTGAAAATTCATTTTGATTGTTTCTCCATTTTATTATTTATTATTAATTTATCATTTCATATTTTTTCATTTTTCTGTGGTCTACTTTATTATTCATCAAATTAGTTTTTTTTTTTATACTATACCTGTACATGGTTATCTTCTGTCCATTAATTCATATTTTTTTTACTTTTGGTTATTGTTTTTTTTCTTTCTTAATTCGCATTCAGTACAGTACTTATTCTTCTGGTAATTTTTTTGTTTCGGAATGTCTGAGAATGTGAAGAAAGAAGTACAATATGTTAAGGATTAGAATAAAGTGTGTACAGCTTAAAATAAGGAGAGAATTAAAGAGGGTGTGAATGGAGAGGGTGAGGGAGGCAGAGACAGAACTTCTAAGAGATAGAATGGACAACATAGAAACAGCAAAAAATAAAGAGAGCTACAGACAGAAATCAAGATACAGAAATACTGTAGAGTAATTGATATTAAGAGAGGTGGAGAGAAAGTGACGGGAAAATAAGGCATGGAAGTAGAGTGATGTCTACTGTATATAAAGATATTGTACCAGGTAGATATAAAATGGATCACCTGAAGAATAGCCCCACCAGTTTATTTTGCCTAAAGATTAAACATCTTAACACTACCAAAGGGGGAGGGGGTAGGTTAGCATTTGGGTGGTTAAGGAGAAAAAGGCTGGCAGTGCTAATTTTCAGGTAATCTAATAGAATATTTTACAGGTATGTATAACGAACTAGATAGAAAGGAATCAATAAAAAATGGAAAGAGCAGAAAGTGATATATCTAGATTAGTTGATGCCAACACATATTTTAGATAGATAAGTGTCTTGCCAGTTAAATATCGAATAAACAAATGCTGATAATGACAAAACAAAAGCGATGGAGAGATGTACCACAGAATAAAAAAGTAACAGTGAGTATTATCTTACTATGACTGAACAAAGACAAAATATTTGTTCAAAGACAAACAAAATAATGAAGCTGCAATTAACTATGACTCAAAGATAGACAAAACTGAGAGAAAGCAGCAAACTACAACTTACATGCGAGCAGACAGTGATGGTAACCATCATACTGTATAATGACTGACATATAGAGACAAAAAATATGACAAACAAGCTACACTTAGCACACGCGAAAACAAACATACTTAAACTTACATAATATGACCGACAAACGAATAGAGCAAATGTGTTTTATACGCACACAGTTATGAACCAACTCGCTCTTGGATTCCACTTTTGACTAATTACAAACCGACACGAACTCTTGACAGCATTTATACCCCTTTCACACACGGGGATGCAATTTAACAATTAGTGAAATTGCCAGGATAATAAAGAGGCCACAGCTTACTCTTAACTGCATCAACACTCACGTCAAAGTTGAATGTGTGGAGACATTTGAGTGGCAGTGTTTTAAGAGTGTGATGTATAAAAAGGCAGGGATCAAGATTTACGGACCTCGGTGACATTAAATCCTACTGTTTTATTTATTTTTCATTTCCAGAGATTAATTGATGATTTTTTCCAGACTAGACATGGTGTCTGGAACAGCGACCCCGCGGGAGGGAGGCGCCGGGTGAGGGAAGGGGGCGGGAGGGACAAAGGGGGAGGAACAGGAAGGGCAGAGGAGAGCGTGAGGAAGTCAGGAGGAGGTGGAGGGGGAAGAGGGAGCTGTGTGTGTGGTGTGTGGTGAGTCTGGCGGCCACACCCCCTCAAGCAGACACAATGTTGCCAAACTGAGCTGGCAGGCAAGGAAGCCACTTGCCCCCCCCCCCCCCCCCACTCCAGATCCCCCTGCCCAACCCGGGATAGTGACTGCCCACGAACATAGACTACCCGCGCAGGGATGAATTAGGGAGTTATGGATCGCTGGTTATGTACTCACGAGGGCACCTACAGGCTACGGGAGGTAGTGAGTGAGGGGGCCTGACGAAGGGATCACCATCGAGGGGTTTCACTCATGTCGAGAGTAGATTGTGGGATGACTATGGAAGGACTAGAATCCTAGTTGGATATGATGAAGTCTCTTAAGATTTGGATTCATCCCGAGTAGATGAAGTCTCTTAAGAATTGGATTCATCCCGAGTAATTTTAATTCATTGAAGACTTTTACGGTATATGATGAACTCATTCCAAATAATATCTGTACCTTGGTACTATTCTGTTATGGTTTTAATTAGTTAAGACAGTGACAGATGCTCAAGGTTACAGAAGGAACGACATGAATAGGATATGCGGCTATGGTCTCCCTTAAATTTTATAGAAAAAATAATTAATTTGTATAATGAACCTATCTGTCTGTCCGTTATCTATCTATCGATGTTTTGTTTCCTTTCTTAGGTACAAGCCTAATCCTGATATGACTGCAGGTGTTAATCTCCTGATTCTTAACATTCAGGAGCAAATGGGTTACCCCTCCCCCCCTTGGCAGTATGCTAGGGAATGTTCAACTATAATGTGAAACTTGAGGAGAATGTCTAATTAAAGAGTAAAGAGGTACTCTCTCTCTCTGCCGTCTCCGTCCAATGTAGCGTTTCGGACCATTCTTCTCTCTCATGATCTCAGCATCAACATGGCTCCTTGCTTCAAGAAAGGTCACGAGCCAAGACAAGAGAGCGTCAGACATAATCTGTAGATGCATATGAATTATGGACTCTGATTTTTTTATTTTTTTACGGGGATTAGCTCTCAAAAGATATTATTGACTTTCTTAACATGAAAAGGGTGAATGTGGTTGCCTTAGGCATGACTGCCCGTTAGGGGTAGTATGGATGAAGCCATGAAGCACACTATATATTATGCCTTCAGTAAGCAAGGAGCCAGCGTTTCTGGCACTGCATTCGACCGCCTTCACTTCCTCATCTGAAAAGTTAGGTATTCCTTTACACTTGTGTGGACTGGGAATTGCCCTGTGATCGAACCAGCGACAAATGCTCACAAACTAGAATAACTTAACCCTTTCACAGCTGGAGGTTACCCTAAGCTGAATAAAATCGTCTGGAGGTAGCCAGAATTAAATAGCAAGTGCGTGACACGCGGTGAAAGGGTTAATAAAATATAGAGACTAGGTGAAAATTGGGGGAAAAGAGACTAAAAGGTGGAAACTACATGGTGGTCATCCTCTCAACTAGTGAAGGACGACAACAGGCAGGCGAGGCTGAAATAAAATCCATACAGTTCTTTCTTAGATACCCTGGAGGTATGAACTTCAGGTTATTCAGGTATGGTATCTGCCCTAACGTCAAACTACTCAGATGAAGAAGTAGAATGTTATCAAGAAAACGTTATACTCTGTGGGTGACTTAAATGCCAAATAATGAAAAAGAAGAAAAAATTTGGTGCTGGTATTAAAGTAAGACAAGCAAGAGATCTTGTCATAAATATTTTTTTAAAGAAAAACAACTGGAGACGAACCTTAGAAGATCCAAAGAGAAACTAATACCGTATTATACAACTAAATTCCTTTTATCCAACACACAACTCAGGATGAATAGGTACTTCATCAATTCATTATCAAAGTGATCATAAATTAGTGGGAGTTAAATAAGTGATTGTTGCGTTTGAATAAGCAAAGCTCTTTGATGAAGACAGTTCAAACGTTCAATTAGAATAGAAGATATAAATACAAACTTTGACCAACTGAGAACCGAAATGAAGTATAGAATTATAAGAAATAGATTTAAGATTTATGATTTAAATTAATTTTGCCTACATGTAAATATACAGCAAGAAAATAAAATATGAATGAAAATATGAAAACAACCGAAGATGACCGAGCAGTTTCTACTGTATACTTATTGTACAGTACAGTATTGAAATTTGTAAAGCGGAAAAGAAATTTCCCATGTGAATATCCAAGCGTATAAATGAATGTTCTAACGAGGAAATAAAATTAATCAATAATGTTATCAACACTATTCGGATCCGATTCGTAAGATGAATATTCCTTACAATTGAAGATGTTAATTTAAACTACATTACTAAATTGATATTTTGAGATAATACCCAAATTATATCGACGCTACCTTAATTATATGTTCACTTAGCATCAGTTAATAAGAGATCAAAAGTTGCTTATTTTAGTGTTGTAGTTTTAATCTGAATGTACTATTCACGTTATTTTATTTTTTCCACTAAACAGTTAATTCTCAATTCTTTGTGTGACCGAGGAAGACGGGTGACAAATCAAATGAAGTGCATGACATTCTTTAGTTCGTGCATCAAGGCGAGAACAAAATATGAAATACCCTGTACTGACTGACATCAATTGACTTAAAAACGGTTCTTGTTCAAATACTCATAAAAAGGCACTATGCTACGAAAGGGAATAATTCTAGTCTATACTTAGTTAAACAAGTTTAAAATTGTTTACCATATACTGACCTAATTAATATTTTACATTAGCTGACTGTAAACATAAGTTTAAGAACCATTGCATGACCTGCCGTAATGAACACATCGTGTGGTCGGTAAATTCTCTTCTGAGTCCTTAGTTGGAGTGTGGAGGTATCACCAATTTTCAGGTTTCCCTTCTTGGTGAAATCATAATAATTTGTTATGTACAGTACACAGAAACAAGAATTGTATATCTTATCGGTGTGTGATCATGAAATACTATAGTGCTTGTGTTATGTCCTGTTTAAGGGTTGATCCCTAAAACGGCTGAAGTGTCGCCCAATCTTGTTCGTCTTCCTAGGTGCTTGGACTAAACACGTCAGCAGCTATTTTGATCAAACAGGTATAGTAAGTCACATATTTTAACACCAATGCAGTATTCTTCAAGCCCGTAAACCAATTTGATTTTTTTTTAAACTATAACTTGGTCACTCAGACTTTTCTTCGGTATTATTACACTCAGCCACAACTCGGTTTGAGCAATTTCATGTTTACCATTAGTTATATCTTGTCACAAGGAAAACCTTTTAGTATTATTGCATTTTCACACCCCACATTCCTACCCCTAATCTATTTTTTTTCATTTATTGGGCACCCCCCTACACCCTTGTGTAAGGTGAAGCGCAGAAGCGTTTACAGCGCCCAACAGGGAAGCATGCGAAGTTCAGGCTTGCCTTATGTCTCATGAGTTAAGGGCGTAGAAGCCTGAAGAGTCAATGGTTCATGTCTAAGCAAATTATTGGAAGCTCCAACAACTTGTCCCTGAATACGAATTCGCAACTTTCTATTTACAGCAGGTACCTACTTTGCTGCTAGGTGAACAGGGACCTATCATATTCGAATAAGACGTCTAATTATAAGATAATTTTCTTCTATTACATTACCGTCGCAAATGTATAATAATGGAGATAGCGTATCCCAAATTTTCTCTATTTTCTTCCATTAATCTTCCGCCATTATCGCCTACCTCACCTCCCACACTGCGTGTCTCCTTCATAAATCATCACCCGCATGCGTTCCCGTATACGTCACGCGACCAATCAAAAGCGGGTTTTTTTTTGGCAACCAATTAAAATGATTTGTGGTTAAATTCGTAGTATTTTTGGCCCAACCAAAATAAATTTTTATTTTGGTCTCTCCCATATTTCCAAATTCAAATTCATTTCCGACCATGGAAGTCAGCGATGGGTGTCACTTCAATTATATGGAGCTGATTCTGAGTTTTTAAAAAAAAACAAAAAAATGAAAAAACTATTATCATTTTTTCGATCTCACGGTGTTCTCCCGACCTCAGTAAAGTGTACTAAGTGCAAGAACGAATGTAAATATCGTCAAGACCATCATATGTGACATTGTGATAACTCGTCCTTTATCCCAGAGACAAAGAGACGGCCAATAAGGTAAGAAATAAGTGAATCCATCATATGGTGAGTCATTTAGGTTAGGTTAGGTTTAGTTTATGTTTTCTAGTGTTTTTTTTTTTTTTTTTGGTATTTTGTATTCGCTTAGCAATAATTTTTTTTTTTCGGAAAACGCCCCACGAAAAAAAAAATCGAAGAAAAAACCGGCCAATTTCCGACGGAAATGAAGGTCATAATCGGGCTAAACACACATAAATACTCTAGAAAATTATATTTTTTACTCTCTAACAGAGTTGGGTGCTCTTATGCAAATTTACCAGCCTTTTTTCTAATACCACTTCCGTCGCAAATGAATGTTAACCGAGAAAGTAAATTCGCTTAGAAATTAACATAAATTTGCAGTCACCGCATGTCGTCTGTTTGTCGTCTGAACTTATTCTCGCGTCCACAAACAGCGAAGGTATTATTTCACTTGTTGCCATTACACGAATCTCACGAATTTTATAGTTACGATCAATAGTTGTGACAATTCTAAAACACTTTTCATCAATGGCATTTCTGGCGCAAATTACGTATAAGCGAGATATTTAGCATTTTATTATGTATGTTCGTATGTGGTGGTACACACGCAGAACACCGAACTGCTGTTGAGCTCCCCAGTTTTTTTATTTTTATTTATATATTTATTTTTTTTTTATGGGGATTAACCCACCCGGGCACAGGTCACTGACCCACATCAAGGCCCCAGGGCAGGGCAGTGAAAATGTAATAATAATAATAATAATTCATATTAAATAAAATTTATAATAAAAATACAAAATACAAATTAAAATAATAATTCATAGTAAATAAAATTTTTAATACAAACTACAAAATTAAAAATTAAATAATAATGATAATAACAACACTAATAATAATAATAATAATAATGATAATAATAATAAAGAACCACAAAGAAATGCAAAAATGAAAAAATCAATAATGAGAAACAATATATGTATGTTGTGTTGTCAAAGTAAGAAAAACAATTGAGACCCTGCAATTATGTGTAAGTAAGGTTAGTAAGGTTAGGTTAGGTTGATTGGGGTTTTGTTTTTCCGGTGGTTTTTGATGAGTTTTGAACATTTTTTACCTTGATTTTTATAGCAAATCTCTAGATTCTGAGATGGGAGGGGGGCTAATCTAAAAAAAATATTGATTTGCGCCAGAAATGAAGGTCAAATTCGTTCATAAAACATCAAAACCCACCGGAAAAAGTTTCAATTTCGATTTCGTGTAGTGGCAACAAGTGAAATTCTACCCAAACGAAAAATTACACAATGATACTTAAACAAAGCTGCTTTCATTGGTACTAGATATCAAAATAAGTACTTTCTGTTTAATATGGTGGAGACGGCTAGGAAGTTAGGTAAGGTTTGGTAGCCAAGGGAAAAACAAAAATCTATGGTTGAACAGTAGTTGTGGCTGAAGCTGTGAATTTACCTTTTCTTCTGGGTACTGTATATGCAAAGAAGAGGCCACTAACCTAACCTTTTGAGGGTGTGATTTTGTGTATAGAACGTCCAGTGTCTGAATCGAGAAAAAAGAACCTCGAATTTACTGTGGAAAGTGCAAATAGGCCATGACCTCTACTTCTTCGAATGAAAAAGCGTTATTGAACTGTATTATTTTAGGAAGGGATTGGTCTGTTCATGCAAAATCAAATATAGCACACCGAAGGTGCGGAACCAAGGCTTATTTTGTTTCTTAAATAGGTATTTCATCATCCGACATTAGATCCATGAACTACAAGTACTGGACATTCAAGTGTCAAATGAAAAATAAAATTCCCCAAACCGGAAGTTTAGTGGCGCCTTGGTTCTTAACATTTACGATTTTTCCCTCAATTACTGAATTCAGTCACTTGCAAATCTAACCTAATCTTCCTACCTAACTAACTAACCTAATTGGTAAATTTGATTATAATTTCCCCCTGTCCACTAGAACAACCAAACCCAACCCAATTGTCTAAACTACATGATAGGTAAAAAGCCAAAAGTTGTGGGGCAATTAAAAGAAATAATACCACCTAATCTTCCTACCTAACTAACTAAACTAATTAAACCAATGAAATTTAACCTAACCGACTAAATAAAAGCTAATCAACTTAACCAAACCAAACTACCTGTATGTTTGTAAGTGACCGAATTCAGTAATGAAGGTCTTCAGCGTCAACCAAACTGAACAAATGTCAGACAAATGGCAGAAGGAAGCAAAGGTTTGTGACCACTAATTAAGTAATTCCAAAAAGAAAAAAAATCAACTTAGATTTAAGAAAAGGAAAGTTTGGAATTTAGTTCTTTTCAAAAAAATAGTTGTTACTTGTGATGTAGTTCAGGAGATTTAGTGTGTAAAAAAAAAAACATACAAGGCTATGTAGGAAATTAATCTCACATAATTCAAATCAAAGTTGCGAAAATATGAGGTATAAACGACAGTACCAATGCCCTTGTGTAAGTGAGTACTGACCGATATCCTCATCCTCGTGAACATTGATGAGTAGTAATATACAGTACTGTACAATGTACTGTATATCTGAAAATTGCTCTATATCCTACACCTCGAGTTTTTTTTATTTAGCTTGTTTCCTTAAACAGATCAAATGCGGTATTCGAATTAACTGCCATAGACTTGACGCTCTCATTATAAACGCAAATTCAACTTGAATCGGAGAATGGTTTTGTCATTAGTCTGCTTCCTTAACTTACCGCTACTCGAATTTACAGTCAGGCAGAGACGCCATCTTGCGTCTTAAAACCCGCGGTCATCTGATAATCATCAGGTAATTATACGGGATTTTGCGTTGATATCTATGATCATTAACCCTTTCACAACGGGAGGTTGCCCTAAGCTGAATAAAATGGCAAGTGCTTGACACGCGGTGAAAGGGTTAATCGAGATAGGTTTTCAGTAGAAAATCATACCAACTCCTCGAGGGTCCAAAGATTTCAATGGTTATCTTGGAAATTATATATTATTACCTCTGTCAACTCAAACATTTTTATTTCAACCGGGTTGTCTGGTAATTTTATTACGAAAATAATATCGCTTCCATGAAACAACAAAATGCTCACGATTGCTAGATCAGACAGGACAAAACATAAGAATGGGTTAACACCACTGCTAGCCACACGACAATTTTCTATGCAAGGAAAGTGTTATATTATCTCGAAGATAATACGAATCCCGTGTAAGCATCTTGATTTTTTTTTATACTGAGAATGCTGAGTAGGCCATCTAGGCATGTCCGCCATGTTGTTAGCGAGTGTTACACCTCGGCTTCTGTGAAGAAAAACGAAGCCACCATTGAGCAATATGTGCCTGCATGTATTGTACATACAGTAGTTCAGTGATGGTTTGTTTTTATTTAGAACCACGAAACTACTCCTTTAGATGTACTGTAGGCCGCATACCGCTGTGGCTGTAAGACGGCGGCACACTGGGGTCTGGCCACTTTTCTTCCCATCCCAACATGTTTGGCAAACAGGACCGGCCAGCAAAACGAAAAGACGTTTGCGTCACTGGGATGTTTTGTTGGCGCGTCCATCCAACGCAACGAAAAGAACAACAAAGCTCCTAGACAAGGTTTGCCATGGATCACGTTACTAAATTGAGGCCTTGCAGGATTGTGCTATAGTTCTTCATCTGCTGAAGTAAGTGAGGCGTCTTCAAAAGCAAAAGAAAAGACAATGGATGCTTCGTGAAATTTCTTTAAAAGTGGTGGCGACTGGCTAACCAAAGACCCTGAATAATGATTTAATAAAACTAAAGAAGTTTAAAGAGACGAATAACTAGAAACATGTCACCGTCTTATGTGTTATATTTTAAATTATTATTGTTTCGTGATTTATTTCAAATTTTACTTGAATATTCAACACCTAATATGAAGCTCATTTGAGCACTAACCCGGTCAGCAAAGCTAACCGCCAAACCGTTGTCCACTTCTCGCAACAGCCGAAATCCTACTGCTTGCTAGGCCAGCGGCCAGCAAAACGGACATGTTTGGAGGAAGTGCCCAGTTTGCCGCCGCCTTTACTTGTTGAGGCCTCGCAAGTAAACAATGTGAAGGAACACAAACACAGAGCTCTAAGAAACCTACGCCTGATTCGTATTATTCTCGAGATTAACAACACTTTCATACAATAGAAAATAGTCTTGATATAGCTAGCTTTGGTGTGACCATTTTTTACAATGTTACCAAGATAGCAGTATGATTGTTGCATTTAATGGTTAGTCCTTCAGTAAGGTGGTCGATCCCAAGGCCACCAAGGCGTGAATTAGTGTAAGGGGTAGAAACTGTGACCAACAAAACGACTACATCCTGAATTGACATGCTGTATGACCCAGTGTCATGAACCCAAAAAGACTGCTCACTTGCCATCTGCACTGGTCAGCCATTACACCGGAATAAGATCCACTGATGATTAACATGTAGGTCACCAGGTACTTCTGCGTAGAGTGGTTCATAGTGTAAAGAAAATTGGCCACAATTTCACTGCCCGGGGATTGAACCTGAGCGATTTGCTTGCAACGCGAGTATGCTGGCCCCTGCACATACTAATATAGAAGAAAGTGTCTTGTATGAAAGAGTAATAGCAAAACCCGTGCATATTTTTATTTGGGCGAGTTTGAAAAGATAATTAGGAAACAGGAAGTACGCCTCTGGCTCTATTGCTATGTCGCTCCGGCGAAGGAATTATGGTATGTCTGATTTCATCAGGGCAGAACCACTGAACATTAATAGTTATCCTCTTTTTTTTCGTTAATTCACACTGGTTCGTTATAATTTGCTGGAGCCACAGAGCGGTGTAGTTACTGGTGTACATACCGGTTCATAAGTGACCCCCAAACTGGCTACGTGTGTGTAGCAAAACTTTAACAAATAACTTTGTACTCTGTGGTACTTTCTTCAATTACTTTAAATTTTCTTAAGTCGGCATAGAACGCATGCCATCATGTTTTACGTTGTTTCATATGATAAGCAGTTTGTCATTTCGTGACGGCAGTCATTTTTTATTGGAAAATTTCCTGACAGATACCTTAAGCATTGAGAAAATACTTAAAAAATCCATATAATTGTTCAGGGGCCGATAAATATTAAAATCTTAATTTGGTTTGATGTTCAATTTGATGTGCATAAACACTATATTCCCGGGGATACTTTAATAATGGCAATATTAGTGAGTTATTGATTAATAACCGATGTATTTATGGTGCTGTCAGATAGCATCTCCTTTCACCGGATTGTAGTTTCGAGTAGCGTTCGAAATTAGGGAATCGCTCTTGGCTATCATTAAACACGATTTTATTGCCTTGCTTGTCTAGTATCACATTAAGTGCAGCCCAAGGGCCGGGGGCGGGGGGGGGGGGGGGGCAGACTCAAAACACTTTGCAAGTTTCAAATTCGGCAATCTTGTAACCGATTTACGATTTTCAAAACTTACAAACTGCTAACAACATTGTAAATCCCTCATGCTCAAATCTATTTTGCGATATTGTTAGATAGTTATAAATCGAATGTAATATTGTAGAACGAGTCTTCAAGTTGCCCAGTCGGCCAATTACAGGAGCGCTTTCAAGACATGCTGCCCATCACACGCTAAGGATATCAGCTGGCTTGAAAGCTCGAGATTTATAAACAACAGGAATTTAAGAAGCTGGAGAATGTACAATTTATAGTAATGTAAACTATTATGCGCTGCATAACTATCCCAAAAATAAAAAATATTAACAGTTTATATTAAGAATATGAGTATCCGGCCCCGGATACTCAAACTTATTTACAATATTGTATCCAAGTTGACTCGCAAGTCGACCCTAGACGTAGCGAAGTCCTCTCTCTGGCGATACTCAAAATAAAATATCCGCCATGTTGTGACGTCACATTATGTGGCCATAACTTTACAGGACCTTCGGAGCTCTTGTAACTGAATAAAACGCGACATAGTGTGTATATTTACAAATTTCATAAACAATATATGCCCTCCAAGCTATGATAAACCTCATTAACTGTTGTTTGAGAGTGGCGCACGTGGGTATTTTATTCTAGCTAACAACAGATGATTTTATTCAGCAGAGAAACCCCTTCCCTACAAAGGGTTAAAGCTGTTCTATCAGAGATTACTGTAGAAAATAAGTTTCATATTTATCAATGCAAAATAACATTAAAAGATAAAATCTAATCAATTAAAAATTATTGTATCTTATAAACAATTGTGTTTGTTTATGATTAGCAGGCAAAATGGAGTTGATCGATGTATATTTAAACGATCGAGCTTTGCGACGTGAAAGGAGACCCCAAGAACCTTTGTACCCTCACATAAGTGATGAACACTACATAAATTCCTTGATGTGACATTTTCAAGCTATGCGAGGAATTGACACCTTTTTAAAGCGGAGAACAAAGAGTTCATACCCTGTACTGCCCCAACTGTTATCATCATTTGTATTTTTCATATTTTGTTTTCTTATAAAGTGTATATCATTTTTTCAGCTTACTCATTTTGTTTGTAAATCTTGTGCCCTCAAGCTGATATCCTTAGCTTGTGATTGGTCAGCAAGTTTTGGAAGCGTACTGTAATTGGGCAACGAATAGTTGCTCTACAATGTTTGCGTTCGAGTTTCAATACTCTACAAAGTGTTTTGAGTTTGACATTCCTCAATTCAGTCGAAAGACACCTTATTGGTTTTTAATTGGTCAAGTACTTGCAAGGTAAGTTATGTTTATCTTATTGAGGCGCTTGAACATGAGAATTTGATTCATGATCTAGATTAACGTTATTATGAGTAATTATTTAGGTTAAGTGATGATACGATAGCTTAAGCGAAGTGTAGGTTTTTGCACAAATAATACCTTTTTATTTTTCATATGAAGGCTTTGTGTTCCTCCCCAATAGACGAGTTGTCCGTCGGAATTTTTTCGTAAGATGGCAGGTCAATGGGTAAAGAAAACGCTTAAATTCACCATGGTGATGATATTTTTAAATAGATTGGGCTAAAAAGTGTAAAAAATAAGGGCTAAAGTAGCTAAAGTCACGTGACTTCGAAAAGCTATGATTGGTTGTGACGTCACAGGTTGGCTCGAACCGCGGAGCTGGAGCCTGGAGACAGCCAGCTGTGGTGTGTGTGTTGTTACCAGCAGAAATACAGGACTTGTGGCTGTATACAATGTTGATGTACACAGGCATGCCTTATTTTTAGGTTAATTACTGCTCAAGTATCACCGTGTGTATTTACTTGGTGGGTGGCAAAATGATGCAAAAGACCGATAACTCCAACATGGAAGTTTTCATCACTGTTCTCTATTTCATGTCTGGAAAATGTAAGTTTTCGTCACTGATGTCTTTATTTAATGTTGTGGAAGGACTAGGGACGACCATGGCCAGGGAATGGGCTTCAGATGATCAGGTGACATGTAATTTAACATGCTTCATAGCTGGATGGCGGAGTTCTTGATAATAATCTACAATCATAAAGACATCTACTTTTGGTAAATTTCTTTCATCTGCCTTGATGAACCCTGGCAGTAGTTGTCCAACCTTCTCGGCTGATCGGCTTTGTAAATAAATATTATTAGATAATTAATTATGCTTTACTGTGCAACACAGTAATGCTATATTGAATATATAAACATGATAAGCACATTAACTAGTTCAATGGATATTAGCTGCCCCTACTACAAATTTCATAGTATAAACATTCCACACAATATTGGTATTATTTTGGTCATCTGGGGAACCTTAAGATTCTAACTATGGGATTAAGTACTTTAAACAATAAGACACATTATCTCTACGGGATTTCTGTCGCAAAACATTTTTCGATTGCATAAGAAAATACAGGTCATATGTTAGGTTAGGTTAGCTTAACATACACCGGTGGGGGGGGGGGGAGGTAGTAACTCGAAACTAGTGATTTCCGATAGAAATGAAGGTCAAAATCGTCCATAGCACATCGCAAACCACCAGAAAAAAACATAGTCTGCATGTCTAAGTACAGGGATGACCTTAAAATTTACCCAATATGGCCTATCTCGAATCTCAACTTCCAAATACTTATGGTAGTTAAAGTAAAATTTTACTCATTAATTAATATAAATGATGATATATCCCAATGCATTCTCAAAACAAAGTCCAGACAATGTCAGTAATTCTAAATTGACTCGTATCTCCATCTAGTACTGATATACTCTGTAAATGAGCTGGAAAAAAAGAGAGAAAGTCTACCAGGTATGAATACATGACAGCTGAGCTGGTGTGAACATGGGAGTTTTTTATGTCCATAAGCTGCTCTTGACGGCACATATCTTCACTTACGAAATGTCCATGACTTAGACAAAAAAAAAAAACTTCCCTGAACGTGGCAGTTGGGGTCTGAAGAGGTCATCCTTTGTACGACCTCCGACTACAGCGGTGAAACTGGTGACGTCATTGCAAATGGCGGCCCTGTTTCTAGAGAAGTAAACTTATCTCGACTGTTATAGCAGGACTTTAAACTTTTACTGCAAATTATACATACCGTATCACTCTACGAACGTGGCAGTGTGTAGTTCTTGTGTTTACTCAGAACCTACAACTCGTTCATTATACTCTTGCTATACTCACAGGAACTACAAGGCATGCGAGTGTTGTAATTTAGGTCGGGTAACGAAATGATGATTGACAGCTCGACATCGTGGTTGGTGTTCGCGGGGCAGAGACGTAGCAGAGTATATGTGTGAAGTATTTGCCACGTCTTTCTTTATATGTAGAGAAAATACCACCCCTCACTATTATGTAGTTTATTCTCTTGTGGGTAAATATGTGACTTTTAGTTTGACTAGATCAGGATAATTATGTGTACCAAGGAACAACAGAATAAGAATATCTAATGCCGGTACTATTGTTGATGTTTGGTTACCATGGTGAGAAGATGGAAGTAAGGGAGAAAGATAAATTGCATACTCTTGCTCGATTTCTGTGCACGTAGTCAAGGCCGTTGGCATGGCGCAGTAACTGGGAGTAATGCGTTGTAAGCCTGTAGATATAAGCCAACAGCTCTGAGCCTCACGTTGAGTTGACTTTCACTACGAGGTGTTTGTTACTCGTAGCGTACATGTAGCCATATACACATAAAGTAATTGGCGGTAATAAAATAAATTTCTTAGACTATCAGACTATTACAGCCTTACATAAATAGCTACAATAAATAGCTTAGAGTTTACTAGTCCGTCTGGTCTATCAGTAGTAGCGACCAGACGACAAAGAGGACTCGGTCAAGGTATTAACGGGACTCGAGTAGTCACCTCACACACGGAATTTCTTCCGGAGTCGTACACTGATGACACAAGTGATAGTTTCCCACATGGGTTCCTTCATCGCTTGCTTATAGTAACGTGTCTTTTGAAAACACAATATTGCTAATGGTTCATAGTTGAGTAATTCTGCAGCTGTGACATTGCATATATATTTGCATTGTATTAAATGTCCGTGTGATTCGTTTTTTATTTTGTTTAACTCCAGCGGGTCCTCTATGATATCTAAAATTGTCAGATTAGTCACAGAGTTCATAGTTACATTGGTTGTGGCATTATTTACCGTAACCAGTGGTTATAAAGATTGTGCTTGCTAGGCAGCATCTCCGAATGGGGAGGTAGAAACTTGGTTAAATTCAATAGTAATACAACTCAGTATTTACCAGTTACACTTGTAACACTTTCCAAATTAGATGATGTCCCACAAATCACATTTCAAGACGCAATCATGCTGCCAAATTCTAAAATAAATATGCTAGGCCTCACCATTATCTCTAATACGTCATGGAAGCCACACATCCATAACATTGCTAAAGCTGCCTCCCGAAGGCTGGGAATGCTGTACAGATGCCGTGGCTACTTCACTCCTGAGCAGTTGCTTCAAGTATGTAAGGGATTCACCCGTCCTGACTTGGAGTACTGCTCTCATATCTGGGGTGGCTCTTCTGTCCAACTGTTAGATACGGTGGAATCAAAGGCATTTCGTCTTATTAACTCTCCTCCTTTAGTTGATAATAATCTTTCTTCCCTTTCTCTTCGCTGCAATGTTGCTTCACTCTCTCACCTTTTGCAGGTACAGGTACTTTAACGGGCAATGTTCGGTGGATTTGGCATCCTGGTACCACCGGCAAGGCCGTGGGCTCGTAACACACGTCTTCTCTGTGGATGTCGGTCACACTAGAATAACCCGTTAGAGTACATCCTTCTTTCCTCACACAGCCAAACTGTGGAATGCTCTGCCTTATGTGTTTCCATACTCTTACAATTTGTCTCACTTCAAAAAGCTGGTTTTCCGACATCGTGGTGTAGATTAATATAATCTTTTTGTTTTCTATTTTTAATATCTTTTTACTTATATTTTTTTCGCCCCCTAGACCCCGTTGTGGGCCGATGACCTGTGCCCGGGTGGGCTATTCTCCGTAAAACAACAACAACAAAAAAAAGCTATAGAAACTACGCAACTTGGACCAATTATATTTCAAAGTAGAATTTTTTTTCCTTGGTGACTGGTATGTTGGGATCACTACGCGCGCGTGTGTGTGTGTGTTCCTTCTGAAATATATACAAGGTTGTTGAGATTGAAACATTCTTAAGTAATTTTTTTTTTTTACGGGAATTAGCCCACCTGGGCACATGTCGAACGATCCACAAGGGGGCCTAGGGGGCGAAAAATAAGAATAGAAAAACATTAAAAATAGAAAAGAAAAAGGTTATATTAATCTACAGCTTTTTAAAGTGAGACATTGTAAGAGTATGGAAACAGAAGAAAATAATAAATTTATTAATATTTTTAAGTAATTTTAGTAGAAATCTATAATATCGAAGTAATAGCCTCTGAGTAATACTGTAAGATGAAATATTATTTTCATCCATCCAACCAAATGTGTCCATAAATTCTCTCTAAAATTATCATTATTTTGTCGTGCCAATGAAGATTACTCACGCCTTTATTAGGCTGACATTGCAATAATATACGTACAGTAAGTACTTTAACAAATGGATTAAGGTTTTGGTGATTTCATAGTTATACAGTGTATTAGAGATGTATTGACGGCTTACGATAGTTGAACAAAGACCAAAATGTTTGAAATCATTTACTAAGTGTAAATTCGCTTGCTTAATGAAGTTGTGACCACATATTATCAAAGCCATGAAGATAATTTTTCTTTTATTTACGATAATTGATTATTAATATTACCGGCATCATTAATTATTAAGTGAACGTTCTGTCCCGTGATTTTTGTTAAGCAGACTGCATTATACTTATTAGAAGATTGTTACAAATTGAATAGCTTGTCATGATTTTTATTAAGCAAGCACTACTATATTTAACAAGATATAATAATTTTTTCCGCGGATAATTTTCACATCTCAGCACGCACTTATAGTAGGGTGTGTCAATTTTGTCAACATGTTAAAAATCAAATTTGGTAGTCAAAATATTGTGCCTCTTTATGTCTAAACTTGAGATTAGCAAACAAAAATGAATTGAAATAACCCTCACCTACATCAATTATACCTTAAATTTTCAAATATCAGTATTTCAACAAATTAATGAGACTTGATTAGAATTATTCACTTGATATTAACTAATCTCATGTAAGCATATGGATTATGGAGTATTTTATGGTTCTATAGCTTGTGTACAATATGCATGTCAGAACATGAACATGAACAGGCTCTCCGTGTGGGACAGTTTAATTCTTGTTTTGACTTGTACCAAGCGTGAGGATAAGGCGCCCGGCTCACTCTCCTTCTAGATATCATAGACGGTGGTTTGCTCTCATTGCACTTGCACCTACTCTACCAGACGAATTCTACATTTTAATTATTGTAAGTAGGGCATATTGATTGTCGCAGTTACCTATATCATTGTATAAAACATTATGTTCTAAGAAATTATTATGTTATTTCTGTTACAGCATTTTTGATAAACAAATTGATATTTTTTGAAACAACAATTGAATTATGAAACATTGAAATATTTTTCTATTTGTCAGATAGTGTGAAGATGTCAAAATTGAAGACAAGAAGTCAGTTGTCAACCCACTTGAGCCTGCTAGTTGGTAAAGGGAAGGAGCTTCCTGTATCAGAACTTCCAACAGTGAGAGACATGCTACGATTAGGGTTACTCCTTCGAGAAAAAATGCAAAGGACAGAAGGAACTATACAGATAAAGAACTCATAAATGACATGATAGTCCCTCTTCTGCATCAATGGACAAAAGCTAATGCACTATTCAAACCACCTGTGATTAATCAGTGTCGAACTATTGAGCTAAAACTAACGAAATTATGGCACAAAGCAGTTGAAACATCACTTGGTAAAGGAAACTTGGCCAGGAAAAATGAATTTCTGCACACACTTGATACTCTGTTTGACATTTTGACCTGCAAGTGCTCCATACAATTATGTTCTGAATCCAACTGCTCTCACTCAGGTAAGAGAGAAAATAATTCCCACATTGATTGTGGTTGTCCTCGTGAAAAGAAGATCCCTGTTTTAGAGCTTGAATTTATAAAGGCACAGAGGACAAAGGCAGAAGGCCAAGGAAGTATGCAAATGGGTTCAATAGATTATTCAGAAACAAAGAAGCAGATTGCTAATGCCAAGAAGAGAGAACAAATCCGAGAGAGGGAACAAAAGAAGAAAATGAAGAGTGAAGAAGCCATCCAAAGAGAGGAAGAGCTGTGTCAAGATGTTTATCACTTCTTTGATAGTTCTTCTGATGAACAGGAAGCAACATCAGATGATAGTTCCAAAGAGCCATCTGAACCTTTACCAAAGAAAATGAAATACAACACAAGAAATATTTCAAACATTGCTTTAGCTAGTATTCGCCACCATGCTGGACTTCGTGAGGCTGCAGAAATTGCAACTGCCGCTTGGATAGATGCAGGCCTCATCAGCCGAGAGGATGTATCTTTGGTGATAGATCATAATAAAATTAGAAGAGCACAAGAAAAAATAATGAAGGAAATATCTGATCAGCATGAAAAAGATTTAAGCGAGGGAGGGCTCTCCTGTCTTTTGTTTGATGGAAGAATAGATGACACAAAAGTTTTGCTAGAAGTAGAGGGAGTGAACAGAAAGTTTCCAGGTCTCATCAAAGAAGAACACTACTCTGTCTGTTCTGAGCCTGGTGGTCGGTTTTTGTTTCACTTTGCTCCCGAAACTGAAGTAGAAGGGAAGAAACATGCAGAGGTCATTGCTGATCATATTTTATGTTGGGTTCAGGAGAGAGGACTTGGCAGTTCACTGCAGGCTGTTGGTGGAGATTCAACTGCAGTGAACACCGGATGGCAGGGGGGTGTAATGACGCATTTAGAGAAAAAACTAGGAAGAAGACTTGTTTGGATTGTATGTGATTTACATACAGGCGAGCTACCTCTTCGTCATCTCATCCAGGAACTTGATGGTCCTACAAAGAGCAACAACAAGTGGTCAGGTCCCCTTGGCATCATGCTGGATGAAGCAACACAACTAGAAATAAATACAACCTTTCCAAAGGTCGAAGTTGGCCCTCCCCTTCCGGCGTTGTCTGAAGGAGTCATCAAAGATCTCAGCACAGATCAATCCTATGCTTATCGTATTGCCCAAGCAATAAGATCAGGAGAAGTGCCTCAGTCATTGGCTCTTGGAGATTGGACCTGTCAGTCACAGCCGTTGGTTAACTACAGCTCTTCGTTTCTGCAGGATTTGGATTTCCAAACACGAATTGAAGGGCAAAGTGCTGAAGAATTTGAGGTTAATTGTTGAATTTATTATTGGAGTTTATCTTCCCCAGTGGTTTAGTGTGAAACTTAATCCTATGTGGGTGGATGGGCCCAATCACCTTTTGTTTCAATTGCAGCTAGTAAGAACACAGAGGAAGGTAGTGAGGGACATCGTGTTACCTGTGGCAAGAAGGTCCGCTTGGTATGCTCGATCAGAAGCAGTTTTGCAAGCAATGCTTTGCAGTCAATGTACCAATCTCCGAACCGAGGCTGTAGAAGTCATTCTAAAGATTAGAGGAACGCTAATAGATGACGACCAGTTGGGAGACTGTTCGTTTCATTCAAGAAAAGTTCTCCCAATAAACGTCAATGCCACCAAATTGTCAGAATTGGTTGACTTGAGTTTGGAAGTCTTAGAGCCACCATTGACAACAAGTCTAACTAGCCAAGAATTGAGAAACCTTAAAGAGACTCCAATGCAGGTGCCGAAGTGGCCTTCCCACACTCAAAGTGTGGAGAGATGTGTGAAAATGGTCACAGAAGCAGCGGGCCATGTTTACAGCCACGAGAGGCGAGAAGGTTACATCAAAGCACAAATAGCAAGCAGACTACTGATGACAAGAAACCAAAGCAAAGAGAGTATGAAGGCATTGGTTACTTTCAAATAGACTACGGATAATAAAATATAATAATTTGAAACTTGAAACAGTAACATGTGTGCAAACGCTGGTTATGTTATAAATTCACAAATATGTACATTAAAAAATCCATTTGATGTAGGTAGGACTTATTATAAAAAAAAATTTATGCCAGAATATTGTTTTGCATGCTTAAAGACTACAATAAGTTGCTACCAAATTACTCGATTTTCAATTTAGCCAGTTCACCCCCTAAATTGACACACCCTAACTTATAGCCTCGTCGAACCTTAAACATTGATATTTATACCTACAGTAAGTTCATTCTTCCATACTCTGCTTAGTGGTTTAAAATACGCATTGTATACCTTTCTCTCTTAATCTTAGTCTGGTTTAATTAGCTATTTATTTTTACGTTGTGAGTTTGTTCCTCTTGATGGCGTTTTAGAATCTTGGGATCACCTAAAGATCACCCCCCCCCCCTCCAGCCTATTTCACCTAAAGATTAACCACCCTAATACTATAATGGGGGGTGAGGTTAGGTTAGGTTAGGGTGGTTAATCTTGAGGTGAAATATGCCGGGTGGAACCTACAGGTGATCCAAATCTTGAACATATTTTTAATTCAGAACGCTAAGAATATACCTGTGATTAAGTGATTAAGTTGATAGTGTCGGTCCCTCTGGGTATGGTAATAAACTCTGGTGTCGCAGTAATACAATGTCCAACAATGTGTTATTGCTTCTACAGACTGGGGAGTGGCCAGGAATGAGAACATTGTGAGTGCGAGGATTAACATCAAGAGCATATCTCCACTATCACCACCTCCCCTCACACCACAGTTTACATCTGGACGAGCGACTTAAGAAACCTGTCCGCAGTGCTCACAGTCGTTTAAAAAAATTCTTCAATTAATTACACTTTCTAAGAAATTTACTCATAATTATTTCACTCGTCTTGAACATGGATGAAAAAACCTCTTTATCGCTTGGCTCAGATGTGGTGTGAGACAGTGTTTACCTCTTGTTTTACTTATATACATTCAAGCTTATATGTTTCTTTGTCGCTCTCGATATAGTTCCCCGAGACTTCAGCTCTCATGCACAGAGTATTTTTCAGGATTATGTCTGCCACTAGCAAGTTACGAGCGCTCTAGAATACATTTCATCCAGTGTAGCTTGAGGATGCTTGTGTCACCTGAGGCTTAAGTGCTGTCTAAGAATACCTGCTGCTGCTCTTGCCGTGGTGAAGCAGGGCTGCATTTTTCCCCGGCTTAAGAATAGTGTCTTTTCCCCACCTGACGTACTTGGCTGGGGTTTAATAATATCCCTTTCAGGTTGAGAGTGATCTTAGAATACAAGTCTCCCCGGTGTGCCGAGTGTCGTTCAAGAATACCGAGAGTAGGCGATTCGTGACGGAAGGGCTGGGTTTGCGGTATGTAGAAAATGTTGCCAGAGCGACGCAACACCCTCACTACACGGACCCCCGGCTTTTATCCCCACTTTCTGGTATCTGACAACTAGTAATGCTATGACTTTATAGATTTCCAGCATTATGATACTAGGTATTTAAATTTTTAGCGTTGAATTTTGTTCAGAAGTACATGAAAACTGGATTAAAGTTTTGTAGAGTGAAACTGTAAGCGAGACAAGTTCTACGTACATTATATAAACGCTCTGTAATAATATCAAAAGTGCGTGTCATAGCGCCCACTGCCCCCGCCCCGGGACGCGGCGAGCAGCGGCGAGGTGTGGGGACCGCCGCTATCGTCACTCCACAAAAATATACGTGGGAAAATGCCCCTTCCGCCATCCCTGTCTCGACGCGCCGCTCCCAAGGCCCCGGCCAAACATGCAAGGTCAGGCGCTTCTGTGCCGCGCTACAGGAGACTTACAACGATTAAATTTAACATAGATTTGGTGTGTTAAGTTGGTAGGTGATGTGGAGGTGTCTGAGAAGGGAGAGCACGGAAGGGGAGGTGGAAGAGAGAGAGCAAGGTAGGATGCGGTGCCTGGCGTCGGCAACACCGTGCATGGCGAATGTGGGCAGACATGCAGCGTTGCCGCTTCCCGAAATTTATTTATTTTATCGATTATTGCATCTAGCTGATTACTAGCCATGATCAGGAGCCATTATAGTAAACCAGCAGGCCGGCGTAGGTATTGTGGTGTTGTCTTTAACCTGAATGAAGAGGAAAATGCGTAGTTTTTGTCTTAAGTTAACAAGAGGCGAGTTGGGTGTTTCATGCGTTTCAGAGAGCGAGTTTGGCTAACAAATATTTCCTGTCTGGTCTGGGGCGGCGATGCCTCCCTGCCTGCCAGCTTTCTCACACTCCCCACACCTCCACATTACCCACACACCCTCACACTCCCCACACACCCCCACACTCCCCACACACCTCCACACTCCCCACACACCCTCACACTCCCCACACACCTCCACACACCCCCACACACCCCCACACTCCCGACACACCCTCACACTCCCCACACACCCACACACCCCCACACTCCCCACACACCCCACACTCCTCCACACACCCCCACACTCCCCACACACCCTCGCACTCCCCACACACCCTCGCACTCCCCTCACACTCCCCACACACTCCCACACACCGCCACACTCCCCACACACCGCCACACTCCCCACACACCACCACACACCGCCACACTCCCCACACACCGTCACACACCCCACACACCGTCACACTCCCCACACATCACCACACTCCCCACACATAACCACACTCCCCACACACCGCCACACTCCCCACTTACCACCACACTCTCCACACACCCCCACACTACCCACACACCCCCACACTCCACACACACCCCCACACTACCCCACACTCCCCACACACCACCCCACACTCCCCACACACCCTCATACTCCCCACACACCGCCACACTCCCCACACACCCCCACACTCCCCACACACCACCACCACTCTCCCCACACTTCTTATACACCTCCACACACCTCACACACTCCCCACACACCACCACCACTCTCCCCACACTTCTTACACACCTCCACACACCTCACACACTCCCTACATACCTCCACGCTTCCCACACATCTCCACACACACCACACTCTACCCACACACCTCACTAACCACACACTTGTATACTACCCACACACCTCACTAACCACACACTTGTATACTACCCACACACTTCACTAACCACACACTTACATACTAACCACACACCTCACTAACCACACACTTACATACTAACCACACACCTCACTAACCACACACCTCACTAACCACACACCTCACACCTCACTAACCACACACTTGTATACTACCCACACACCTCACTAACCACACACTTGTATACTACCCACACACCTCACTAACCACACACTTACATACTACCCACACACCTCACTAACCACACACTTGTATACTACCCACACACCTCACTAACCACACACTTGTATACTATCCACACACCTCACTAACCACACACATGTATACTACCCACACACCTCACTAACCACACACTTACATACTACCCACACACCTCACTAACCACACACACACACATACATACTACCCACACACCTCACTAACCACACACATACATACTACCCACACACCTCACTAACCACACACCTCACTAACCACACACTTGTATACTACCCACACACCTCACTAACCACACACATACATACTACCCACACACCTCACTAACCACACACTTGTATACTACCCACACACCTCACTAACCACACACTTACATACTACCCACACACCTCACTAACCACACACCTCACTAACCATACACTTGCATACTTCCCACACACCTCACTAACCACACACTTGTATACTACCCACACACCTCACTAACCACACACTTGCATACTTCCCACACACCTCACTAACCACACACTTGTATACTACCCACACACCTCACTAACCACACACTTGTATACTACCCACACACCTCACTAGCCACACACTTACATACTACCCACACACCTCACTAACCACACACTTGTATACTACCCACACACCTCACTAACCACACACTTACATACTACCCACACACCTCACTAACCACACACCTCACTAACCACACACTTGCATACTTCCCACACACCTCACTAACCACACACCTCACTAACCACACACTTGCATACTTCCCACACACCTGCACACTACGTAGAAGTCGCCCTGATCGGCTATTTGTGTCGTATTTGAAGTGAGTCAGTGAGATGTTTTGTAACATCTAAAGTTTCGGGTGAGATTTTTATTTTATTCTATTTAACGAGCCTTTGTGAATATGGAGAGAGTATGACACGAGGCCTCACATAGACTACTGGTCAATATGTGTCGTGTGAGCTTACCTTGCCACGCCAGGCCTCGTACAGCCACACACCTGACCACACCTGCTTCTCATTCCACGCCACACCCCTCCACACCCCCTCTTTCAAGGACCATATCTCCGACTATTTGTCCCATGACTCATATCCCCCCCTCTCGTCATGGGTCATAGCACCCTCTTTCCATGGGTAACACTTCTTTCCAAGCTACACTTTTCCTCCATAGACTACATCCGCTCTCTCCATGGGTCACACGCCCCTTCTATGCGCCACACCTCCCTTCTATGTGCCACACCTCCCTTCTATGTGCCACACCTCTCCTCTATGGGTCATATCACCCTCCATGGATTACACCCGTTCTCCATCGGCGACACATTCTCTTCATGAGCCACACATTCTTTTCATGGGCCACACACTCCCTCCATGGGCCACATCACCCTCTCCATGGGTCACACGCAACTCACCATGAACTACACCTCCATGAGACACACTCCTCTCCATGGGTAACATTTCCTCCATGTCACCCCTGGGCCACACCTCTATGCCACACACTCCTTCAGATCATTAATATATACCGGTATTCCATTATGTTAATACGTGTCAATTTATGTATTAACGCCTGTCGCCCTTATGTTAATATGTGTGGCTATTAATACCGATATGTGTTACCTTAAGCAACAAAATACGTGGCTTCGTATGTTGAAATGTCTTGTCTTAGATAATAACATCTGTCGTCTTAACATTTGTTGGCATCTGTTGTTATGCGTATGTGTGTGTTTTTATATTTGTCTGGCTATTTATGTTCTTATATAATGTGAACAATATAATATGTGGCTATTGATTTGTATTATTAAATTGCCTTACTGTTCATATATGTACCTGTGTCTGTCTGTCAGTATACGTAAAACACATTGGTCTGCTGTCATGTTTGGTGGTACGCGTGATACATTATTACAGATATAAAGAGCCTTAGGCTATTTGTCTGGCTATCGAATCTCAGGCTGGCTGTCTACCTGGTTATCGAGTCTAGGCTGTCTGTCTGGCTTTGCGTCTTAGGCTATCTGTCTAGGTATTAATAGACGGAGCTGTCCCAACTTGTGGTGGTTAGAGTCGGTAGAGCCGAAGGGCAATGTGATATCCTAACATGGTTACCCGTGTCCTTGAGGTCAGGTTAAGAACTGTGCGTAGCGTGTCCAATGATAAGGTGTTGCACGTCTCCAGCGATAAGGTGTTGTACGTGTCCAATGACAAGGTTTTGCACGTGTCCAGTGATTAATGTTTTCCACGTGTCCAGTGCTTAATGTTTTCCACGTGTCCAGTGATTAAGGTTTTGCACGCCTTCAGTGATTAATGTTTTGCACGTGTCCACTGATTAATGTTTTGCACGTGTCCACTGATTAATGTTTTGCATGCCTTCAGTGATTTAGGTTTTGCACGTGTCCAGTGCTTAATGTTTTCCACGTGTCCAGTGATTAATGTTTTCCACGTGTCCAGTGGTTAAGGTTTTGCACGTGTCCTGTGATCAAGTTTGTGCGTGTCTTAACTGAGTATTAGCATCTTTGGCTCTGGACAGCACAATGATTTCTCTGCCCTGAAATTCACTAAGACCATTTCGGGGGGCGGGGGGGGGGGGGTCTGGATATCAAGCCTTGTGTCGTCTGGCCATTGTGATATTTCTCTTGGCTGGTGTGGTGTTGTGTCATGGCTGCTGTCACCACGCAAGGCTTTTCTGCATTTCTGTTGCTTATTGTTGCTGAGGTATAGTGATTTCTTCGACTTCACACACACACACACACACACACACACACACACACACACACACACACTCTCTCTCTCTCTCTCTCTCTCTCTCTCTCTCTCTCTCTCTCTCTCTCTCTCTCTCTCTCTCAATTTGGGTATAAAAGACTATTTCTTCTACCTACCTTTTTGTATTTTAGCCGCTTTTAAGGTGTTTTCTTTTTCCTCTTTTCTACATCTTGTAATATGTTTGTCGTTGTGTGGAGCGTGTGTTTTAGTGGTTGTCTGAGGAATGAATCATACTTGGAGAATAAGAGCTGGGTAAGTTAAGAGAGAGATACTTGGCTGCGGTGCATGAACCAGGGCTGCCATGTTGGTTGGTTGGTATGCATGAACCATCGTCACCTTTCTGAAGGGTTTACTCAAAGCTTACTTCCCCCTGAATCATCATCTTGCAGGTTAAAAGACATTTTTCTCGTCTATTTCATCCCTTAGCGAGGAGCTAATGAGGTCGATTTTGTCTACTGGTGCCTACAAGATAAATTTGCATATAAAGAAGTATTGTGCATTCATGAAAATTATACAGCCGTAAATGTGCCCTAGTATACACTGCGAGTTCAGGGAAAATTAACCATTGTGTAAAGGGTGATTACAGTCCAATTTACTCCACAAGTAGTCATTAAGGTGTAAATATTTTGCTCTGGTTTTCTGTTTCGTATTGTTAAGACAGTAATACACTTTGCTTCGTCTCTTTTCCAGATAATTTTCACAAGAGCTGTGCATTCGGATCCTCTTTCCTAAAAGTACACAGAGATCAGAATCCCCTCTACCGAGAGTCAACCCAAGAATTGTGCATTCGGGTCCTTTTTCCAATAGTGCACAGTGGCCAGAATCCCATATAGCTATGTATGTGATATCATTATGGTCGCCTTTTATTGTCAGGCTATAATTTATTTTTATGTGTTCTTTTGAGTGTTTCTCGGAAAGGGCCTCGGGTAATGACACACACACGCTGGTGGGAACTCAATCATCGTCTTCCTCCCTCTTAAGTTCATTCAGGACATCTGTCGATTACTGAGCGAAATAATGTTGTAATTTGGGATATGTTGAGTGCTGTTCGGCCAGGCTCCAGTAGAGAGAGAGAGAGTGTGTGTGTGTGTGTGTTTGTGTGTGTGTGTGCTTATGCGTGCGTGTGTGTGTGTGTGTTTGTGTGTGTGTGTGCTTATGCGTGCGTGTGTGTGTGTGTGTGTGTGTGTGTGTGTGTGTGTGTGTGTGTGTGTGTGCGTATGCGTGCGTGCGTGTGTGTGTGTGTGTGTGTGTGTGTGTGTGTATAAGCATCGTGGTGTCCGGTACCCATAATGAATACCGTCGCACACCAATACTCAAACACCACAACAAACTGGGAAAAACGCCAGTATACTTAACCGTTCTTTGGCAATAAATGGTTAATGTCTACTGAGGCGACAGCGACGGTGTACACTGTACATGGGAGGAGGCATGAGGGTGGTGTGGTGAGTGACGGAGCCTGCCTTAAGAAGTGTCGTTTTCTGTAGGCACGGACGTAATTATGCAAATGAGAATCACGTAATCACAGATATTAGTGAAGATTAAACTAGTTTAGGTTAGTGTAAGCTAGGTTAGTTTTTTTAATTATATCAGGTCTAGTTGGTCGGGTTAGGCTCGGATGGTTGAGTTTGGTTAGTCAAGTTTTTTTTTAAGTAGGTTGGGTTAAGGTATGTTGTTTAGATTTGGTAAGGTTAATTTAATTATGTTAAATTGGTTGAATTATATTAGACTTAGGATAGGTTGATTTAATACGGTAAAGTTAGTTTAGTCTCAGAAGCACACATGGGAGGTGTTGAGACCGCACCACAAACCTGTCTTCCAGTAAACAAAACTCGAATCTCTGTTTGTCCTCATAAGAACATAAGAATGGAGGAAACTGCAGCGGGCCTATTGGCCCATACTGGGCAGTCCCGTTTACACCCAACCCCTATTGCTCATATGAGCATCCAACCTATGTTTGAAGCAATTCAGCGTATTCGAGTTAATGATGATATTTGGTAACTTGTTCCATTCATCCACTACTCTGTTTCCAAACCAGTGTTTACCTATTTCACGCCTAAATCTAAATTTGTCTAATTTAAAACCATTGTTACGAATTCGCTCCTGGTTAGATAGTTTGAGTACCTTTGTAATGTCCCCTTTGTTTAGCCCCGCCTTCCACTTATACACCTCTATCAGGTCGCCCCTCGCTCTACGTCTCTCAAGGGAGTGCAAATTAAGATGCTTTAACCTGTCTCTATACTCAAGGTTCCTAATGCCCGGGATTAGTCTTGTCATTCTCCTCTGAATTCTTTCCAAGGATTCTATATCCATTCTGTAATACGGTGACCAGAACTGAACTGCGTAATCCAGGTGTGGTCTCACAAGAGCAAGATACAGTTTTAGGATGACCTCGCTAGTCTTGTAACTAACACTCCTTTGTATGAACCCAAGTACTTTATTAGCCTTGTTACGGGCAAAAACACATTGTTTACTTGGCTTAAGGTTCCTACTTATCATTACTCCTAAATCTCTCTCGCAGTCGGATTTCTCTAAGGCATCGTTGTTCATCTGGTATCTGGTTTTCCTGTTTACATCTCCTATACTGAGTACTTTACATTTGTCTACGTTGAATTTCATCTGCCATTTTTCAGACCATTCGAAAAATTTGTTTAGATCTTCCTGTAGTTTTGCTGAGTCCTCGTCAGATTTGATAACACGTCCTATTTTAGTGTCATCAGCAAATTTACTTATGTTGCTGTCAATGCCGATATCTATGTCGTTTATGTATATAATAAATAATAATGGTCCAAGTACTGAGCCTTGGGGAACTCCACTTGTGATGTTGCTCCAATGGGTCTTAGTGCCGTTAATGCTCACTCGCTGTTTCCTGTCCTGTAACCACGCTTTCCTGTCCAGTAACCATGTTGATATAACCTCCGTTAACTAACGAGGAAGTACCACATGCCATCTGCTTCGTATCATCTAAACTAATAATTCCATTTCCCCTCGAAAACGCGTCGATCGATATACTTCAAACGTGGAACAGACAACCCGCGGGACGGAATAGCGTGATGTTTATTTCTCTGGTCATGTCGCTCCACGATGACATTTTTGGTTGTTGAAAGGTCAAAAGTCGACAGTCATTGAGCCGCGCACCATACACACAGGTAAGTAGAGCTTGATACTATATACTGCCATGGTCAATATCGTTTGAGGTGGACACCGGGAACTTCAATTCCTGGAGGAGTGACGATGTGAAAAATTAAACTATGCCTCCTGCAGAGTAAAGTGTGTGTGTGTGTGAGAGAGAGAGAGAGAGAGAGAGGGGGGGCGAGGGCGTGGCAGGGTGGGTGACACAGTGAATCACGCGTCAGTGGATGGAGGTTCCAGGAACACCATCACCACCCACCTCTGGTTGACCGAGTACCCACGGGGAGGAGGGGGAGTCGATCGGAAGGGGATGTGGGAGTAGTATGGGGGGAATAGGGAAGGCTTGGGAGTAGGGGAAGGGGGAATAAGGAAGGGAAGAAACGAAGGACTAGTGGAAACAACGGGCAGAGAACCCGAATGTAAACAGAAACGCAAAAGAGAATAACGAAAAAGACAATTAACCACGGTAACAACAAGTGAAAGAAAGAGCAGTATGAAAAACAACTACAAAAACGACAAGCTTTCGTGACGACAGTAAGTATTACGAATGACAGCCTCCACGGCAATGGCAGCCCAGCCTACATTACAATGACACCGTACACGGCAATGACAGCCTACACTACAATGGCAGCTTCCACGACAATGACAGCCTACGCGACAATGACAGCTTACGCGACAATGGTAGCCTACACGACACTGACAGCCTACATGACAATGACAGCCTCCACGATAATGACACCCGACACGACAATGACAGCCTCCACGACATCCAAAAAGGACATCAGTGACAGCAACAAGAACAGCGACGACAAAGACAACGACGACCCCTTGAACGAGGCACGAACACCGGGTCCTCCAACTGATAACAGCGGAAAACACAACACATTTTTTCCCGGGAGACTAAAGGGTGAATTGACGATACTGTGAGAGGGAGTGAGGGAGGGAGGCAGGCTGGAGAGGGATGGAGGGAGGGGGGTTGAAGGGAGGCTGAGGATGGAGAGACAAAAGGGTGAATTCACGATACTCTGGAAGGGAGGGAAAGAGGGAGGCTGGAGTGGGATGGAGGGAGAAAGGGAGTCTGGAGAGGGAAAGAGGAGGAAGGGAGAATAGATGGTTGAGGAAGGAGGAGTGGGCGAGTTGAGGAAGGAGAGGCCCCCAAAAAAGGGGGGGGAGGTGAATTCACGATAGTCTGGGAGGGAGTGAGGCTGGGGAGGTAGTGACAAAAGGGTGAATATAAGATAGTCTGGGAGGGAGAGGGAGTTATTATTCGTTGGATCTAACACATGGCCACATTTTCTGGGCTTGTTGCTTTGATTTTAAAGATTAATTTTTCTCGTCCACTTCCTTACACACACACACACACCTGAGGGAATTATTAGTCTTTCTCCCCCTCCCCAAAAGAGAGTCTATATGTATGCTAAACGTCTTTTATTTATCATACAAAAAATATTATCTTTCTTAATTCTTAACAGGTGTTGTGTGGTGTAAAAACTGGCTTAGTGAGTGTTGTTTAAAGACCTCAGCTGCTGGAGCACATGATACATTAAACTAAGAGCATCGTCTATTTAGTATTTAATTCATGTGGTAAAATCTGCTGTTAATTTACACTGTATTTTCTTTTGGGGGGGGGGGGTGGTGGGGGGTGGGGGGGATTTAATTTTACATGTTTTATTCTCACGCTACACAATGTATAGTGTATACTCCTCTTTATCTCTTTCACACACACACACACACACACATACTCTACAGGTGTGTTTGAGTAGTGTGTGTGTGTGTTACAGTGTGTATAGTGTGTGTATGTGTATGTGTTACAGTGTGTATAGTGTGTGTGTGTATGTGTGTGTGTGTTAAAGTGTGTATAGTGTAGTGTGTGTGTGTTAAAGTGTGTATAGTGTGTGTGTACAGTGTGTGTGTGTATGTGTGTGTGTGTTAAAGTGTGTATAGTGTAGTGTGTGTGTGTTAAAGTGTGTATTGTGTATAGTATAGTGTGTGTGTTTGAGAATGAACGCGTGTTTCATTCTACACACTCGACCAAAACTGAACCAACTGGTCAATTACCGCGGGGCCAAGTACACAGCCAACACTGGTACTTACTCCTCTCGACAAGGTATTTTCAAACAGCCTTCCCATCTTTTTTCCGGAATGTGAATGCGACACGTAACAATTACTTCCTTGACCTCAGCTACACGAGGGTCTTTAGCCAGAGGGAGAAATGTAAGTTTGATCAAAGTCGGGGAACTGATTTATGTGACGCAGAGTGTACAATTAGCAGTGCTGGGAAATTACCGGGGAATGTGTTAAAATGTGTCCACACATGTTGGGTGGGAGGCGCGGTCTGTTCTGTCAGGGGAATATTCCTCTTGAGTTTAATGATCAACTCAACGGTATTTTGGCCAAAAATTTGTGATCTAGGTACGAGCACGCACATGCACACACAAGCACATATAGGCTCTCATATCCAAACCCATATACGCAAGCATACGCGCGGAAGCATACTCGCACGCAAGCATGCACGCAAGCACACTCACATACGCATGCACTCAAACATACATAGGCACATAGACGCACGCAAACACATACACACACGGAAGTGAGCACTACCAGGTACACACACAAGCATAGAGACAGAGGGAGTGTGTTCTAAAAACAAGACTGGTGTCAGCTCCGAACCCCCAGAAATACTCCCTTTAATGCCTGTGTGTTCATTAGATTAAAACTGAAATATAGACTCACACTCACCTCCGAGCGTGTTACTTACCCTGTGAAGTGACGCTACTGTCCTATATCTTGCCTTCATGTGGGGAGTGACGAGGGTATTGTAATCACTGTGTGTGTGTGTGTGTGTGTAACTCACTGGGTGGTGAAATGCGTCTAGTGTTGTAGCACTATGTTAGTGTTAAGGTGCAAGCACTGCTTGCTCCCTCTCGCTTTCAGCTGTCGCCGCTAGCTAGCGCTCGTGGCGAACAGGGAAGGAACTTGCACAAGTCTTCCCCTGCCAGTACACAGCCTCTTCATCAAGACTACTGCTGTGCCTCCTCGTGGCAACACGCGGTAACTGGGTGCCTCGTGAACCCAGGCTAGACTAGCAGGGGATCTCGGAATAGCAGTGGGCCCCAGAGGGACGGCGCATAGGCCCACTGGCATGTAGGCACGTTCTGGTGTCTACCAACTATTACCCCGCATCAGGCAGAGATGCTTACAGAGCTCCAACAAGCCCCCAGCGGCGGTATAGGCGGAAGAGGTAAGCACCGTGGAAACCCAACGACTCCACCGGCGGACGAAGGCAATGCCTGATGGACAGGCTACTAAGGCAAAACCCAACAAACTGGGCTATCGGCAGTTCATTGCAACTGTCCCTCGCCCCAGTCGTTGCCACACTTGCACCACTGGATCAAGAAAAGGGAGGGCTAAGATGTGTGGTTGCAGCCTGGACTCCTGCCTCACCACATAAATCACCTCACGTGCAGCCCTCATCCAGTTCATAATACCTCTAATCATCATCAAAACCCCTATACCCCAAAAGTCCCATGGCGACGGACGAGTGGCGACGGGGACAGGCAGAGATGACTGCCGGGAGTCTCTTGTCACAACTCTGCACATGGGCGGCATATATAAGATGGTTGTTTATCCACTGGGATCTAGGCTGCAGTCCAATCCGGTCCTGTCTGTGCGACTGAGCAGCCCTTTCGAGGAGCCACCCTGCTCACCCCACATAGGGAGGGGGCTAGAAAAGGTGCCCTGAACATAGCCTGTCTAAAAACCCAACCTGACTGGGCATCCGCACCCAGTAAGGTCATCCTTATGCGGTTGAAAACAGTCAAAATCACAGATCCAACCAAAAACAAACCATGCAACCTCTAATGGTTGCTGCATGGAATGCTAGGACCCTTCTGGATACTGGCACAAATGAGCGTCCTGAAAGAAGAACTGCCCCTGTGGCAAAAGAGCTGGCTAGGTATAACATCGACATAGCAGCCATCAGTGAGTCCCGGCTCCTAGATGAGGGCCACCTCACACAGCGGGAGTCTGGCAGTACCTTCTGGAACGATAAGCCTGCTGCGGAGAGAAACTGCATTTATGGGTTTGCTTTGCCATCCGCCAACGCATCCTACACAGGCTAACTGAAATGCCTATTGGGATCAACGAGCGCCTCATGATGCTTCGAGTCCCACTGAATCACTCAAGTCATGCCATTTTTATCAGTACATACGCCCCAACACTGGATGCAGAGGATGACATCAAGGAGGCCTTTTACGCCGACCTTGACAGAGTGCTAACCTCTATCCCTAGGGAAGACAAGGTTGTGCTCCTTGGCGACTTCAATGCCGGAGTTGGCAGAGATGCTAGCATTTGGCAGGGAACCATAGGGAGAAATGGACTAGGCAAGTGTAATGCCAACAGCCTACTCCTCCTCAGCATGTGTGCTGCGCACAGCCTCACTATCACCAATATCTTGTTTCGGCAGGCCGACAAGTTCTAGGGTTCGTGGCAACACCCACTATCCAAACTCTGGCATCTCTTTGACTACATCGTTGTCAGAGAAAGAGATCGCCGAGATGTCCTCATCACCTGTGCCATGCGTGGCTCAGACCACTGTGACACTGATCATCGATGAAAACGGCGAAGGCAGCAAGCCACCAGAAGAGGTTTTAATACTCAGCTTCTTTAGGATCCAGCAGTAGCACATGCTTTCAGAGAGCAGCTCAAACATGGGCTTATAAACAAACCAAAAGCAAACAACTCGAATCACATTGCCGAATGGGATACTCTCAACACTGTTATGACAAAAACCTGCTGAGAGACCCTCAGCCAGATCAAAAGCATATGCCAGGATTGGTTTGATGAAAATGACTTGGCAATCAAAGTACTCATCGATGATAAACGTGCTGCTTTTACTGACAGGCAGAACAACCCTCAGTCTCGGACCAAAGCTGATAGCTTCCGCAAGAAGAAAGCGGCAGCCCAGCAGGATCTTCGCATTTTAAAGAATGACTGGATTTAAAATAAAGCATGCGAAATACAAAAACATGCTGATCTGCACAAGATGCTCGAATTTTTCAATTTCATTAAAACATTTTATGGGCCAACCACTCGTGGCGCAGCCCCCTTCGCTCATCTGATGGTAACTTCATAATTAAAGACGATGAAGGCCTCCTTCAGTGCTGGAAAGGGCACTACCATTCATTGCTCAACTGAAACACCGATGTTGATGTCCTGAATGCCCCCAGGTCCCTCAGCATCCCGAGCTGACCCGCTATCCTCCATCCCTGGATGAGGTAGTCACTGCCATCAAACAGATGAAAAATAACAAAGCATCAGGGCATGATGGAATCCCACCCAAGGTGTATAAAACAGGGGGACCTCTGCTTACCAGCTGTCTTCACCCTCTCCTGGAGAATATATGGGAAAAGAGGAAATCTCTCAAGCTCTTAAAGACGCTTCCATTGTCAATAATTATAAGAACAAGGGAGACTAGTCAGACTGTGGGAATTACCGTGGAATCTCACTGCTCTACATAGCAGGCAAGATTATCGCCAGAGTCCTCCTAAACAGACTCCTTCCTGAGGCAAAAAACTTCCTCCCAGAATCTCAATGTGGCTTTAGACCATCACGTGGCACCACTGACATGATCTTTGCTGCCCTCCAGATACAGGAAAAGTGCAGAGAACAGTGTCGTGACCTCTACATGGCTTTCATCGACCTAACCCAGGTCTTCGATTCAGTCAACAGGGGAGCCCTCTGGTGAACCCTCAGCCGTTTTGGCTTCCCACCAAAATTCATCGCCATTGTGAGGCAACTCCACGATGGCATGAACGGCAGTGTCCTGCACAACGGCACCCAGTCTGAGTTCTTCCCTATCCAAACAGGGGTTAAACAAGGGTGTGTACTAGCACCAAATCTCTCTTCTGTTTTCTTGGCTGCCTTCCTTACTCGTGCCAGTGCCAATTTAGCCGGCGGGGTGGACATCGAATACCGTGTGAAAGGGGGTCTTTTCAACATAAGACGACTCCAGGCAAGAACAAAGGTGTCGGCAGTTTCCATTACTAAACTTCAGTATGCAGACGACCTCACCCTTGTTGCTCACACTGAACACGACCTACAGGAGATCCTAAACACCTACGCAGATGCGTATGCGCACTTCGGCCTTGAGGTGAATGTACGTAAGACTCAGATTCTCTTTCAACCCCTCCCTGGTTCAGACACACCTCCACCATCCATCCATCTTAACGGCACTACCCTCTCTAATATTACCCACTTTCGGTAACTCGGCTCCCACCTGTCCACCACCGCAGACATCGAGGAAGAGATTCAGCACCGGAGCAGATGTGCATCTCAAGACTTTGGCGGACTCCAAAATCGTGTCTTCGGCTGTAGGGAGCTGAAATTATCTACAAAGCTGCACGTACATCGAGCAGTGGTCCTCCACACCCTGCTATAGGGCAGTGAGACATGGGTCACATACAGGAAGCACCTCAAAGCAGATGAAAATTCTCACCAACGTAGTCTACGTTCCATCCTCCGAGTTTGCTGGGAAGACAAGAGAACAAATGCTGACACCAGCTGTAGGAGCATCTAGGCTGCCATTATCCAATAACGGCTACGCTAGACTAGCCATGTTACCTGCATGGACGACAGTAGACTGCCAAAGCAGCTGCCTTACACCTAACGAATAGTGAACGTAACGCCGGCGGGCAATTGAAAAGGTATAAGGATAGTCTGAAGACAAACCTGGAAAAGTGCCAAATTGACCCTCGAGAAGGTGTCAATACTTTCAAGTGAGCCCGACTGCAAACCGAAGCAGACAGGCGCCAACGCCGGAAAGACGCTGCCACCGCCCCTCCCGCACTAGATGCAGCCCTCCACATGTGCAAAGAGTGTGGACGACCCTGCGGGTCCCATATCGGCTTCTTAGTCACCTCAAACTCACCAACGTAGGTGATATCCTTAATAACTCATATCATTGTGTAATACAGTAGCTGGATGATCGTCATGCTCGATTCCGAGTGACAGCAAAGTAGTAGTAGTAGTGTGTGTGTGTGTGTGTGTGTGTGTGTGTGTGTGTGTGTGTGTGTGTGTGTGTTTGTTTGTTTGTTTGTTTGTGTGTGGCAAACTCCTAGATTAAATTGATTAGTCTGTCAAATGAGAAAATATTAACTTGTATATTTTTTTCTCTATTGTTAATTGGTTAAAAGCATTTATCATCTGGATACAAGTTAAAAAGAAAGAATTAGAAGACATAAACGTTTATTGGTAACACAGTACAAGAACGAATCATAAACCTTCAATATTTATTAATCTCGCTAAGACATATAATATCCACAACAAGTATTATCCAAACTAGAAAAAAATATTAACCAAAGCCAATACTTCCATTAATTCTGAAACATCAATATTCCCAATGACAAAACAAAGTGGTTAATCCCCCCCCTCAATATTGTGTAAACTGTGAGATATAATTGTGAAGTATTACTGAGACGCTACAATACTCGTCGCTTTATTAGGAAATATATTTTATTCGGAAAGGTTAATACTGTACTACTGAACTGAACACTGTATCTTGTTGACTGAGGCTCTGAAGTGGGTACTATATCAGGGTTACTCGGTCCTTGGCTTTATACTTGTACGCTAGACAGAAACTTTAGGTAATTAGATTAATGTTATGTGAATTAATTAGTATCTATGAACTGAATATGATACATTTATGAATTGAATAAGATACATGTATGAATTAAATAATATACATGTATGAATTAAATAATATCCATGTATGAATTAAATAATATACATGTATGAATTGAATAAGATACATGTATAAATTAAATAGGATACATATATTAAATAAGATACATTTGTGAATTAAATAAGTTAATTAGATAAGACAACAGTGCGGAACTATCAGCTTGTTGTGGACGCTGGAACTGTACTGCTGACCTATGTAAAGCATTATTAAAAGCCTTATCTATGACGGAAGTGCAGTTGAATTTTTTTATCAAATATATATTGAAATGATTTTATGAGACTTAATACATTACATATAAAGATTCATTCGTATTACTGTATTATAAAATCTATCTATATAAAACAAAGAAGTATGTCTGTTTGTTTGTTTGTGTGTGTGTTTGTTTTTGTTTGTGTGTCCGCACGAGAATCTCGGAAACTACTTTACCGATCTGTAGTGATGATGGATGGTGTTACTGTATATGTAGTGGTGGTGGTGACGACGGAGGTAGTGACAGTGGTAGTGGTGGTGATGGTGATAACGGCATGTTTGTGGTGATAGTGGTGGTGGTAGAGACTGGTTGATAGTAGTGGTAATGATGGTGGTGGTAATGATGATGGTTGGTGGTAGTAGTGGTGGTAGTGATGATGGTGGTAGTAGTGATGGTGGTGCTATATGTAGTGATGATGTTTGGTGTTATATGTAGTGATGATGGATGGTGTTACATGTAGTGATGATGGTTGGTGTTATATGTAGTGATGATGGATGTTGTTATATGTAGTGATAATGGGTTGTGTTATACTGTATGTAGTGATGATGGATGGCGTTATATGTAGTGATGATGGGTGGTGTGAAATGTAGTGATGATTAGACAATAAAATAATAACAGTTTAATGCTAATAAAATATACTTTGCTGTACCGTTGTAGTGAAAAACATGGTGGAACTTACATACACCTTTAATGAACTATTGATGGAAGGAGAAGTTTTGGGGACTGAACAGTGAAACAATGTGGAGCCTCCCGGAGGGTGGCGTCCTACCGTGGCCTAGCGGCTGAGCCGCCCAGAGGGCTGCGATTCTGCTAGTTCTGTATATAGTAGGTCTGCCGTTATTAGACTTTGATACGTTAATTAGAGTTTTATTTCAAGTAATAAAAAAACAATTTGATGTATTTATGAATAGCCTGATATTTTATATTCCCTAATTTATTTTATTACTTTATACATATAATATTTATTTTTGCTTAATTTGCATAACCGAATTTGATAGTAGTACTATGATAATTATTTATTTTTATTTTAATTCGAATATAAAATTTAGATACCATGAAAATCATTGACAAAATAAAATCTATTCTTATAAATACCTTAATAAGTAATGTAATTGCTGATATATACAAGAAAAGTGAAGAATGATCTATTTGAAAATTAATAAGTAAAAGCGAAATTTCAATATATTATGATTTACTGTATCTTTTCTCAAAGGAAAAAAATATTTAACTAACTTACTGTACAGTGAGTTTGACACCCTTGTTAGTGTACATAATCTCCCCCTCTCCCTCACCCCATCCTTCCTTCCTCTCTCCCTCCCATCCTTCCCCTCTCATTCCCCCGTTCCTTCCTCCTTCCCCTCCCCTATCCACCTCAACTTCTTCCCTCCTTCCCTTACCCCCTCCCTCCCCCACCCCCTCCTCCCTCCCCACTCTCTCCTCCCTTACCCCTCCCCACCCTCTCCCCCCTTACCCCTCCCTCCCCCTCCCCCCTTACCCCCGTAATCTCTAACTCCTTTCTCCTCCACCATCTCTCCTCATCTAATCCCCTTCTCCTCTTCCCCCCCTTCACCTTCCCCTCTCTTAACCCTCCCCTCTCTTCCCCCTCTTCACCTTCCCCTCTCTTAACCTTCCCCTCTCTTCCCCCTCTCTTCCCCCTCTCCCCTCTTCCCCCTCCCCCCTCTTCCCCCTCCCCCTGTGATGTTGCAACAGGAAAACTCTGTTGCTTCTGATAGTTGCAGCGACCTCGGGTCTCTGCGGGCAACATCCTCCCTCAAGCCTCCCTCAGCTGCCTCCCTCCCTCTCTCTCTTAACCCTCCCTCAATCTTCTCAGCTGTCTCCCGCCTCCCAGCTCCCTCCCTCCATCATCCCTCTCTTAGCTCCCCCCCCCCCTTCCTCGCATCCCAGCGGCCTCCCTCCCTCCCTCCCACAACCCTCCCTCCCCCGGCTCATTCCCTCACACCCCTAGATACCTCCCTCTCCCTCCCTCAACTACCTCCCTCCCTAACACCCCTAGCTGCCTTACCCTCCCTCGCACCCCAGCTGCCTCCCTCCCCCACCTGCCTCCCTCCCCCACCTGCTTCCCTCTACTGCTTAACTCCCTTAACCCTCCCCAGCTGCCTCCCTCCCTCTCTCAACCTCCCCCAACTTCCTCCCTCCCTTCCACCATCAACCCTGCGTCAGCTTCCTCTCTCCTTCCTCCTTCCCTCTCAGCTGCCTGTCGCCCTTCCTCCCTCAACCCTCCTTCCCTCCCTCTCACAACCCTCCACCGCTGCCTCCCACTCTCCCCCAACCCTCCCTCAGCCACCTTTCTCCCTTTCTCCCTCAATCCTCCCAAGCTGCCTTCCTTCCTTTCTACTTCAACCCGCCCCTGCCCTCTCAGATTTAGATTTGTCCCGCGAGGGGGCTAGTTTATTGGGCACCCCCTTGCATGTTGTGCAAGGTGAAACACAAAAGCGTTTACAGCGCCCAACAGGGAAGCATGCGGTGTTCATGCTTGCCTTCTTGACTCGTGCATTAAGGGCGCAAGTGCCTGAAGGGCCATGGATTATGTCGGCAAGTTACATCGTCCTCCCCCAACCTTCCCCAGCTGTCTCCCTCTCTTCCTCTCCCTCAATCCTTCCTCAGCTCCCCCCTCTCTCTCAACCCTCCCCAGCTGCCTCCCTCCCTCTCTCCCTCAACCCTCTCTCACTTCCGTATCTCACTCCCTTTGATTTCAAGACACGTACGAGTAAAAGAATTATTCTCTTGGCCACAACAATGACTGTAAAGGTCAAGTATGAGCTGTATCTCTTCCCGTCCCGGAGTCACACAGCGGATATACCGATATATTATTATACAGGCCGGATGGTGATATTCCCCCCTCCTTCCCCCCTCCCTCCTCCTCCCTCTTTCTCCCCCTCCTTCCCCCCTCCCTCCTCCCCCTCTTCCTCCCCCTCCTTCCCCCTCCCTCTTCCTCCTCCCCCTCCTTCCCCTTCCCCCTCCTCCTTCCCCTTCCCCCCTCCCTCCTCCTCCCTCTTCCTCCCCTCTCCTTCCCCCTCCCTCTCCCACCCTCCCCCTCCCTCCCCCTCCTTCCCCCTCCCTTCCCCTCCTTCCCCCCTCCCTCCTTTCCCTTACCTCCTTCCCCCTACCTCCTTCACCCCTCCCTCCTTCACCCCCTCCCTCCTTCAACCCCTCCCTCCTTCCCCCCTCCCTCCTTCCCCCCTCCCTCCTTCCCCCCTCCCTCCTCCTTCATCCCTCTCCCACCCTCCCCCCCCTCCCTCCCCCTCCTTCCCCCCTCCGCTACTTCCCCTTACCTCCTTCCCCTACCTCCTTCACCCCCTCCCTCCTTCCCCCACCTCCTTCACCCCCTCCCTCCTTCCCCCCTCCCTCCCTTCCCCCTCCCTCCCCCCCTCCCTCCTTCCCCCTCCCTCCTCCTTCATCCCTCTCCCACTCCTTCCCCCTACCCTCTTCCCACTCCTTCCCCCTCCCTCCTCCCCCACCTCCCTCCTCCCCCACCCCCTCCCTCCTCCCCACCACCTCCCTCGTCCCCCACCACCTTCCTCCTCCCCCACCACCTTCCTCCTCCCCCACCACCTTCCTCCTCCCCACCACCTTCCTCCTCCCCCACCACCTCCCTCCTCCCCCACCACCTCCCTCCTCCCCCACCACCTTCCTCCTCCCCCACCACCTCCCTCCTCCCCACCACCTCTCCTCCTCCCCCACCACCTCCCTCCTCCCCACCACCTCCCTCCTCCCCACCACCTCCCTCCTCCCCCACCACCTCCCTCCCCCCCCACCACCTCCCTCCTCCCCACCACCTCCCTCCTCCCCCACCACCTCCCTCCTCCCCCACCACCTTCCTCCTCCCCCACCACCTTCCTCCTCCCCCACCACCTCCCTCCTCCCCACCACCTCCCTCCTCCCCCACCACCTCCCTCCTCCCCCACCACCTCCCTCCTCCCCCACCACCTCCCTCCTCCCCCACCCACCTCCCTCCTCCCCCACCACCTCCCTCCTCCCCCACCACCGTCCTCCTCCCCACCACCGTCCTCCCCCCCACCACCTCCCTCCTCCCCACCACCTTCCTCCTCCCCCACCACCTCCCTCCTCCCCTCACCACCTCCCTCCTCCCCACCACCTCCTCCTCCCCCACCACCTTCCTCCTCCCCCACCACCTTCCTCCTCCCCACCAACTCCTCCTCCCCCACCACCTCCCTCCTCCCCCCCACCACCTCCCTCCTCCCCCACCACCTCCCTCCTCCCCCACCACCTCCCTCCTCCCCCACCACCTCCTCCTCCCACACCACCTCCCTCCTCCCCCACCACCTCCCTCCTCCCCACCACCTCCCTCCTCCCCACCACCTTCCTCCCCCCACCTCCTCCACCACCACCTCCTCCTCCCCCACCTCCTCCCTCCTCCCCCACCACCTCCCTCCTCCCCCACCACCTCCCTCCTCCCCCACCACCTCCCTCCTCCCCACCACCTCCCTCCTCCCCCACCACCTCCCTCCTCCCCCACCACCTCCCTCCTCCCCCACCACCTCCCTCCTCCCCCACCACCTTCCCTCCTCCCCCACCACCTCCCTCCTCCCCCACCACCTCCCTCCTCCCCCCACCACCCCTCCCTCCTCCCCCACCACCTCCCACCTCCCCCACCACCTCCCTCCTCCCCCACCACCTCCCTCCTCCCCCACCACCTTCCTCCTCCCCCACCACCTCCCTCCTCCCCCACCACCTCCCTCCTCCCCCACCACCTCCCTCCTCCCCACCACCTCCCTCCTCCCCCACCACCTCCCTCCTCCCCCACCACCTCCCTCCTCCCCCACCACCTCCCTCCTCCCCCACCACCTCCCTCCTCCCCCACCACCTCCCTCCTCCCCACCACCTCCCTCCTCCCCACCACCTTCCTCCTCCCCACCACCTTCCTCCTCCCCACCACCTTCCTCCTCCCCCTACCCACTTGGCCTTCTGACCCCCTAAACATGGCAGCTCTAGGAAATGTTTCAGTGAATGAACATGTTGAGTATGGTGACTGTTGTTGTTGTTGTTGGAGGAGACATGCGGAAATAAAATGCTTGTTTATACAGGTTGTGAGTCAGGTTTGGTTTACTTTGGTTACAGTATGTTAGATTATGTTGAGTTAGGTTTGGTTAGGTTAAGTTAGGTTGGATTGAGTTAAGTTAGGTTAGATTAGGTTAAGTTAGGTTAGATTAGGTTAAGTTATATTGGGTTAAGTTAGGTTATATCGGGTTAAGTTAGGTTATATTGGGTTAAGTTAAGTTAGGCCTGTTTGAGTCAGGTTAGGTTAAGTTACAGGTGGCACTGACCGCACGCCAAGGTGAGTAAAGACATATATATACAGTAGCCTATAGCCTGGTTAACCCATTCAGCGTGGTAATTAAACAATTTGATGGCTCTCCATATGCTTTGTTAATTTGAGAAATTAGTATTAAATATTAACATTAACTAATATATGTCAGATAATTTATCCAAATTTTTCTGATTCTCCCAGAGACGCTAAAAAAAAATTTCCTACCGGCTTAGGCCCATTACACCATGGCGTAGCCCCCCCCCCCCCGGATTTCCCCCCCACCCCCCGCCCCCAATCAGGGCCTGGTTAAAGCGTCTTTCTCACCAATGGGTAGGAATAAGATCTGCATGAGGTGATGCCTCTCAGACAATAAGTTAAGTAATATTTGTATTCTCTCAACAGTATGATCTCACACGATCATTAATATAAAAAAAATTGTCAATATGTTTCCAACAGTGAAGTCAAGGAAGAAAACTTTGGTGTCAATGTTTCAGTTCTGTTTCCTTGTAGTTATTTTGTGAAATATTTGCTTCTATGAGTAAAGGTTTTATTATAAGCTTTAAGTGAAGTAACTTCGTCATCTTGTGCTAAACTAGAAATAATATATCGAAAGAAAAGTTTCTTGTAAATGTACGAATTCTATACCCGTGTATTACATTGTCATTGTTATTCTAAACTAATAATTTATTTCTATAAAATATTCATCACAATAAAGCTATATTACTGTGTTCACGTTAAGTGTATTAATTTTATCATCTTGTGCTGAATTATAAATTATAAATAAATAAATGGCGCTAGTAGATAAATTCCTATCATATTTTAATTTACTTAGACGTAAAAAAATATATACAATTAATAATGAATACATGAGCACCCCCTAGAGCTCTTGACGTAGAGCCTCCCCTAACTTTAACCAGGCTCTACAGTAGCCCACGACACTTGGTTAATATCACTTATCTCCTAACTGGCCAGGTATGTCATTTATAATACTTTTCATAATAAATCACACCAAAATAACATAAAAAAAAACGTATAATACTCGCTCTGGAAAAGGCAGACTCTCCTCCTTCTCCTCTTCCAGGTTATCGACAATATAACCTTGAACACCCATAATTTCACATCGATCGGCCGCCTATTTTTTTTTTATCGATTAGAGAGAGAGAGAGAGAGAGAGAGAGAAAGACCCATAAATTTTCCCACATTCGTCATTGACAACATTTCTAAGACCAACAAGGACCATAATTCTGCCCAATAACATTTAGAGATTTATGGTCATCGAACTGGAAGCAAGAGGCAACACCCACCGCAAACCTTTTACCTCCTGTCTGTCCAGTTTTTTGTGTAAGTTATTGTTCGAAAAACCACATTTGTGATTGAGGAAAAAATGACTAAATTGAACAAAAGTAATACAATAACTACTTGGAAATATTGAGTGGGGGGGGGGGGAGAGGGAAAGAGAAAAAATATTGAGTGGGGGTAGAGAGGGAATATTGAGAGGGGGAGGGAAATACTGAGTTGGGGGAAAGGGAAATGTCGAGAGGGAGAGAGGGAAATATTGAGTAGGATGGAGAGGGTCATGTTGAGAGTGAGAGGGAAATATTGAAGGGGGAGAGAGATGGACATATTGAAAGGGGGAGAAGGAAATATTGAGTGGGAGGGAGAGGGAAATATTGAGTGGGAGGGAGAGGGGAGAGGGAAATATTGAGTGGGACGGAGAGGGAAATATTGAGTGGGAGGGAGAGGGTCATACTGAGAGGGGGAAGAGGAAAAGACTAGTTATAAAGCTATGTTAAAAAGCTCATTCCTGTACCAAAGTTTCGTTCAATCTATTATTTCGCTTTTTTGTTAGTGATCGGGAACCTTGCATGTGGCGGGGTGGATGACGATACGGGTGGATGACGATACGGGTGGATGACGATACGGGTGGATGACGATACGGGTGGATGACGATACGGGTGGATGACGATACGGGTGGATGACGATACGGGTGGATGACGATACGGGTGGATGACGATACGGGTGGATGACGATACAGGTGGATGACGATACGGGTGGATGACGATACGGGTGGATGACGATACGGGTGGATGACGATACGGGTGGATGACGATACGGGTGGATGACGATACGGGTGGATGACGATACGGGTGGATGACGATACGGGTGGATGACGATACGGGTGGATGACGATACGGGTGGATGACGATACGGGTGGATGACGATACGGGTGGATGACGATACGGGTGGATGACGATACGGGTGGATGACTATACGGGTGGATGACGATACGGGTGGATGACGATACGGGTGGATGACTATACGGGTGGATGACGATACGGGTGGATGACGATACGGGTGGATGACAATACGGGTGGATGACGATACGGGTGGATGACGATACGGGTGGATGACGATACGGGTGGACGGGGTGGATGACTACGGGTAGATGACCATAAGGGTGGACGAGGTGGATGACTACGGGTAGATGACCATAAGGGTGGACGGGGTGGATGACTACGGGTAGATGGCCATGAGGGTGGATGACTACGGGTAGATGGCCATGAGGGTGGATGACTACGGGTAGATGGCCATGAGGGTGGATGACTACGGGTAGATGGCCATGAGGGTGGATGATACGGGTGGATGGCCTTAAGGATGGACGGGGTGGATGACTATACGGGTAGATGGCCATAAGGGTGGACGGGGTGGATGACTACGGGTAGATGGCCATAAGGGTGGACGGGGTGGATGACTACGGGTAGATGGCCATAAGGGTGGACGGGGTGGATGACTACGGGTAGATGACCATAAGGGTGGACGAGGTGGATGACTATACGGGTGGATGGCCATAAGGGTGGACGGGGTGGATGACTACGGGTAGATGACCATAAGGGTGGACGAGGTGGATGACTACGGGTAGATGACCATAAGGGTGGACGGGGTGGATGACTACGGGTAGATGACCATAAGGGTGGACGAGGTGGATGACTACGGGTAGATGACCATAAGGGTGGACGGGGTGGATGACTACGGGTAGATGACCATAAGGGTGGACGAGGTGGATGACTACGGGTAGATGACCATAAGGGTGGACGGGGTGGATGACTATACGGGTAGATGGCCATAAGGGTGGACGGGGTGGATGACTATACGGGTAGATGGCCATAAGGGTGGACGGGGTGGATGACTATACGGGTAGATGGCCATAAGGGTGGACGGGGTGGATGACTACGGGTAGATGACCATAAGGGTGGACGGGGTGGATGACTATACGGGTGGATGGCCATAAGGGTGGACGGGGTGGATGACTACGGGTAGATGGCCATAAGGGTGGACGGGGTAGATGACTACGGGTAGATGACCATAAGGGTGGACGGGATGGATGACTACGGGTAGATGACCATAAGGGTGGACGAGGTGGATGACTATACGGGTGGATGGCCATAAGGGTGGACGGGGTGGATGACTATACGGGTGGATGGCCATAAGGGTGGACGGGGTGGATGACTATACGGGTGGATGGCCATAAGGGTGGACGGGGTGGATGACTACGGGTAGATGACCATAAGGGTGGACGGGGTGGATGACTACGGGTAGATGACCATAAGGGTGGACGGGGTGGATGACTATACGGATAGATGACCATAAGGGTGGACGGGGTGGATGACTACGGGTAGATGACCATAAGGGTGGACGGGGTGGATGACTACGGGTAGATGACCATAAGGGTGGACGGGGTGGATGACTACGGATAGATGACCATAAGGGTGGACGGGGTGGATGACTATGGGTTGACGGATGGATGATTAATGGACGATAAATCATAAGAAGATAATATAATGAAGGAAAACGAGTGAGAGGTTAAAACATGATTGGCTGGGTAAAGGTTCCAAGTGTTCCCTGAAGAATGCAGTGATGGGTAGGGAAACACCGGGTAACACTGAAGTCCATTTATTCGGATAGGAGAAATACAGGTGGTGACTAGCGTGTGCCATGCACGGCTCACGAAGTCAGACTGAGACTGCCTTGCCATATGGCAGCCTCGGGGCAATGTTGCCACATAACACGTGCAGTGTTGCCACGTATTTATATACATAAGTGCTACTCGGCACAGTAGCTTATATACAAGGTTGCTACTCGGCACAGTAGCTTAGATACATAACCTACATCTCCCTCCCCCCCCTCACGCTCATAGTCTTTGTCTTGAGTGGACTTCTTAGTCCTAAGTCGCTCCGAGCATCGAGGTGCACGGTGGGACGGATCCTCGGGAGGTGTAGGGGGCTCGTCCTCGGTCAGGGGGCCAGCAGCAGGGGGTGGGACTGGCCGGAGGAAGCGGCGGTTCCTCTACCAGACACGGCCGCTCGGCATCCTGACCTTGTAGTCCCGCGACCGGCCGATGCCCATTACTATGCCCACCTTGTCCCAACGTGTCGTCGTCGGGTCCTGGACGCGGACAAGGGCACCAATCTCCAGTGGCTGAAGAGGGCGGCACGGTCGTCATACCGAGCCTTGGCGTCCTGGGCACGTGTAGCGGCGCGGCGGTCACAGCTCTCGACTCTGGTCTGCCACTCCTTCGCAAAGGCCTTGGCGTGTGCAGGAACGCAAGAGCGTAGAGGGTGGGAGTGGGACGCGGGTTCTGGGCAGCTCTGTGCGGCAGTGCCAGGTGCGTCGCTCGTTGACTCACGCACCCTGCTGGCGGTGTACCGAGCAGCTGGGATCTGCTCGGGAAAGTCTCTGGGCATCACGCCTAACTCCCTGCAGTGCTCCCACGACAACAAGGGTGTAGCGAGAGTAGGCTGCACGTCGATCCATCCGTGACACGACCTGTCGCCGTAAGTGATCTCCGCTTGAAAGGAGCCCGCAGCGTCCGGCATCTGGGAACCGTCCGCATTGTAGTACTGCAGCTGCGGCGGTGGTCCCAGGCCGCGTTTGGTGAGGCCCAGTTTCTGGAGGTGCTTCAGGCCTATCACCGTAGTATCAGCGCCGGTGTCCGGTATCACCTCGATGTGACCCGACACATCACCATGTGTGACGGCGACGCGGATGGTAGGGGAAGGGGTAGCCCTGGGGCATGTGGTCGACTCCACCCTTCTGATGTGACTCAGCTGCTGCTTGGGGCTGCGTGCGAACCACCCTGAAAGAAGTGCGCTGCTTTCCTCCTTGTCTCGGGCTTTTGGGCTTGGGTTGGCGGCAGCACTTGTCGTAGTGTCCATAGCGACCGCAGTTTTTGACACTTGTGGCCTCGTGCAGGGCACCTGTCTATGTTAGACCAGTGGCCCTTACGGTCACATCCACGACACAGTGCGTCGGCGGCCGGGCATGTCTTGGGGCCGTGCTGCTTTCCACTCCACAGCTGCCACAGGAAGCACTAGGCGGAGGCGTGGAAGAACGTGCGGCAGCCTTCGTTGTTGGCCGCCTACTTACTCTTCTTGTACTGAGAGATTGCTCTCACAGCAGGTGGGGGCCCGTAAGGCAGAGGTGGCGGACTTAGTGGCCTCATATGACCGACGTTCAGTCACTACCACCTGAAGTGTGGAGGAAGCGTCCAGGGGGATGAGTCGCTGCACCAACTCTTCTTTCCTGACACCTGCCAAGATCCCGTGCTTGTTCCAGGATTCCTCACATTCCCGGCTGTGCGCCTTGCAGACGTCGATGTCCTCTGACAAACTCTTCAAACGTACAAAAAAATCGTCAAAGGATTCATTCTCCGCCTGCTTGCAGCTGGTGAAGGCGCAGCGTCGCAAAGCCTCGTTATTCCGACCCTTAACGTGCTCCTGCAAAAGGTCGAGCACATCCGTCACTGAAGAGGTAGAATCGGGAGGCACTTGCAACGTGTGCTCCAAAACTCTCTGGGTCTCCAGCGACAAACACATCCACAGTTGGATGAGCTGTTTGTTTGGAGGCATGCTGTCAAGGTCCACCATCGTGGAGTAATCTGTCCAACGCCGCCTCTACTCACGAAAAAGCTGAAACTTGACGTCTGGTGAGAGGGCGGGTGGGGGTTGAACAGATACCTTGGGAGCTGTTGGAGTAGCAAGAGTACCTAGAGGACGCTGGTGTGGTGGAGGAGGGACGGTACTGGCGCCTTGGTGCGCGAAACCTGCGAGTGAGGGAGGGTGGGTTAGCGCCAGGGTCGCCAATATTGCAACAAAGTGCGCCTTTTCTTCCTCTCTTCGTATCTCCTCCCTCTGAAATTCCATCTCTCTACGTCGCTCGTCCCTGTCGTCCATCCACCTCAGAATTGTGGCAATGTCCGTCACTGGAGGTGGAGGATGAGAGTCTGCGCCCGGTGGAGGAGAAGGTGGTGGGGAGTCGTGTCTCCCATCTTGATGTTGTCCCTTCTTACCGCCCATCTTAGTGTGTGCGTGGATTGCACTGTTTAGTATATAAAGTGGCGCCTCAACAGCTCGAACCACATATATATGACATAAACAGCGCAGAAATAACGCATAGAGTCCACTGTTCTGTCCGTGAATGAGTGCGTGCGTGCGTGTGTGTGTGTGTCTGAGACAGCAGATGCACTCCGTGGTGGCCTTACTGCCGGTGGCTAGAGCCGCCGTGGGGGTGAGAACGTTAGTGCCTTCCCGGATGTCACACGAGAAGGGTGTACGCCTGCGTGCTCCGTGGGTACCACAAAAAAAAACAGGCCAATGCTCAACTCTCAGCTCTAGACACACTAATACACTGACACTAACACTGTCACCGTCACTAAAATGCACTGTGACGGCCCAACACTGCACATCGCGGCGAAACACAACACAACACATGAAGAGTCGACGTGCACATCACATCGCCGGCTAACTGTCCATTGTTCACACACTTGTAAGTCCACAGATCCTAGTCACTGCGCCATGAAGGTTCCAAGTGTTCCCTGAAGAATGCAGTGATGGGTAGGGAAACACCGGGTAACACTAAAGTCCATTTATTCGGATAGGAGAAATACAGGTAGTGACTAACATGTGCCATGCACGGCTCACGAAGTCAGACTGAGACTGCCTTGCCATATGGCATGGCAGCCTCGGGGCAATGTTGCCACATAACACGTGCAGTGTTGCTACGTAATTATATACATAAGTGCTACTCGGCACAGTAGCTTATATACAAGGTTGCTACTCGGCACAGTAGCTTAGATACATAACCTACACTGGGTAAATAAATACGTAGACAGACAGAGCCTTACTTTCTCCTCACACTGCGTCACACTGCGACACTCTCCTCACACTGCGTCACAGCGTCACATAGGGTCGCTCTCTACTCACTGTGTCATATAGCGTCCCTCTATCACACCGTGCTCTTATATCTCCACTGATAGATAGACAGATCGATAGATAGATATAGGTAGGTACATAGATAGGTATTTACTCAGTAGAATCTTCATACAAATTTACAGTGACTCCTCGTATATACACCATACAGGTATTCAATACACACACACGACTCACTAGTGTTCTATCCTGAACCAGAAACACCTGAATTTTTTATGTATATTTATTTTTGAGGTGAACTTTGACCTCTTGTGAAATGTCATCAGTGTGTAGGTCAGATAACGTGATATTATTCAACCCAAATATCATCTTCATTTCTCTCAAGATGTTGACGAAACAACTTAAAAAGTATAACACAAGTTTATTTCTCGATTGACTGACCTTTGACTCCGTGAAATAATGAGGTGGAACTTGATGTAATTCTGGCGAGTTTTACATTACTTGTTCATAAGAGGAAAGAAGGAGAAGAAGGGGAGAAAGAAGAAGAAGAAGACGAAGATATATGGAAGAAGTAGTAGTAGAGAAATATGGAGAGAATGGAGATAACGAGAAGTAGATGAAGAAGAAGAGAAGGAAGTTGAGGAAAAGAAAGAAGAGAGAACGAAGATGAGGAAGAGAAGAAGTGAATAAAATAAGAACAAGAAAAGAAGTAAATATAAAAGAAGAAAAAGAAGAGGAGGAAAACGAAGAAACAAAGAGAAGCCCCAATCCTACTGACCTCCAATCATGGGACTGGGACACATTAAGACCGGGACATATTGGGACTGGGACACATTGGGGCTGGGACACATTAAGACCGGGACACATTGGGACTGGGACACATTGGGACTGGGACACATTGGGGCTGGGACACATTAAGACCGGGACACATTGGGACTGGGACACATTAAGAGTGGGACAGATTAAGACTGGGACACATTGGGACTGGGACACATTGGGACTGGGACACATTTTGACTGGGACACATTGGGGCTGGGACACATTGGGACTGGGACTCATTGGGACTGGGACACGTTAAGACTGGAACACATAAAGACTGGGACACATTGGGACTGGGACACATTAAGACTGGAACACATAAAGACTGGGACACATTGGGACTGGGACACATTGGGGCTGGGATACATTAACACTGGGACACATTAACATTGGGACACATTGGGACTGGGACACATTAACACTGAGGTTCATTCTACCTACAATAAAGTATCTCGGTGGTGAATATCAGATGAATAAATTAATAACTTTGGGAGTGTTCTCATTTTTACTCAGAGGAAATGTTTTTATTCATGAGTAATTCAGATTCACAAAAAAAAAGAGGCGAAGAGAGAGAAATAAACCATTGAATGAGTGAGTGAAAGACTGATCGAATGAGTAAGTCTGAGTGAATGAGTATGAGAGAGTGTGTCCGTGTGTGTGTGTGTGCTAACGATTGATTGTGAGAGAGAGCGAAAGAGAGAGACCAACTCAACGGCTCGCCCCCGGACCACGTGAAAAATACAAGGTAGGAAATGAAGAAGATATGGCAGCGCGAGTCAGTAAAGTTGCCAAGTTGGGAATATTTTGACAACCTGCAAACTATTTTTTTCCCCCTGAAATGATAGATACGTGAAACATTATTTACTTTTTTAGTGCGAATAATTTATGGTAATAGCTCAATTTTTTTTTTGTATTTATGAGTGTGTGGGAATTTATTAGACTTATGCAGAGATTATAATACCATATTTACTACTACAATTACTACTACTACTATTTTTTTCTTAAATAGCCTCCAGCCTCCCCCAATAGCCAAACCTTCGCCACCATTTTATTAACTTAAAATTAAACATCCTACTACTACTACTACTACTACTACTACTACTACTACTACTACTAATAATAATAATAATAATAATAATTTTCTATGTCAACAATTCAAATAATAATGATAATAATGACAGTAACATAACACAAAGGCAACTCATAAACATTCACTATGTCTATACCCCTAAAAATCCAACTAGTAAAGTCAGGTAGAAAAACTGTGAATTTAATACACTAGGGATGAGAGATTACAGAGATTCTTGTAGTATTTTGATGAATTACGAACAAGAGCAATTTTTGGAACATTGTGTGAAAGTATGTGTGTGTGTATTTGTGGCCAGGAATCTCTCTCTACTCTCTCATCCCTCGTGTATCGGAAGTACAGGATTACACTAAATTTACAGTTGTTGTACCTGACTGTGCAAATTGGACGAAACAATCACTCCACACTATAACGCTTGGAGGATCACCACACGAGAAGGTGTCAATACTTTCGAGTTAGCCCGACTACATACGAGGCAGACAAGCGCCAACGCCGGAAAGACGCTGCCGCCGCCCCTCCCACACTAGATGTAGCCCTCTACACGTGCAACATCTGTGAACGACTCTGCCGGTCCTGTATCGGCCTCTCGAGTCACCTCACAGCTCACCAACGAAGGTGACATCAATAACTCATGCCATTGTATCATAGCTGGTTGATCGTCATACTTGATTCCGAGTGACAGCAAAGTAGTAGTGTGTGTGTGTTAACACATATCCAAAGGTTATGGTAGAAAAATTGAGATAAGTTAGATGAGGTAAGGTGAGGTAAGATAGAGATAGTGAGAGAAAGAGACATAGAATGACATATAAGCAGAGAACGATTAATAGAGGTAGACAAACAGACAGACAGACATAAACTGAGGATTAGACAGAAGTGACAGCTTAAGTAGGAAGGGTTAAAAAAAAAAAAAAAAAAAAAAAAAAGGGTTTAACAGCTACTAGTCAGTACTCTCGGGACTATACAATCAATCCAATCACTCGTCCGTTAACTGCCACCAATCATCCAATCACTCGTCCGTTAACTGCCACCAATCATCCAATCACTCGTCCGTTAACTGCCACCAATCATCCAATCACTCGTCCGTTGACTGCCACCAATCATCCAATCAGTCGTCCGTTAACTGCCACCAATCATCCAATCACTCGTCCGTTAACTGCCACCAATCATCCAATCACTCGTCCGTTAACTGCCACCAATCATCCAATCACTCGTCCGTTAACTGCCACCAATCATCCAATCCCAACTATAAAAAGAACCCGACCGTCAACCTAATCTTAGTCAAGCGAATCCTAGTACCCAATCATACTCGACTGGCCCAATACAGTGGATTAGCCAGTCACTATAAGCCAACCAATTGCATTAGCGATAAAGCCTGACTGGACAGGAGTGTGTGTTGGTCAAAAGCGGGGGATTACGCTTATGTGTTGTCCAGTGAGAGGAGGGAGAGGGAGGGAGGAGAGGTGGTGAGAGGGAGGGGGGAGAGGTGGTGAGAAGGAGGAGGAGAGGTGGTGAGAGGAAGGGAGGAGAGGTGGTGAGAGGGAGGGGGGAGGGGTGGTGAGAGGGAGGGGGGAGGGGTGGTGAGAGGGAGGGGAGAGGCGGTGAGAGGGAGGGGGGAGGGGTGGTGAGAGGAAGGGAGGAGGGGTGGTGAGAGGGAGGGGAGAGGCGGTGAGAGGGAGGGGGGAGGGATGGTGAGAGGGAGAATATGATGAGAGAGAAAAGGAGGGGAGGACTGTGATAGAGAAAGCGAGAGGAGGGGGTGGATGGTGAAAGGGAGGGGAGGGAAGTAGGGAGGTAGAGCTGTTGAGGGAAGAAGAGAGAGGCAAATGACAAAGTTAGGATAAGAAACAAGTAAGAAAGGAACTGTAAGGAGAGAGAGAGAGAGAGGCTACCAGTTATCTTTTAATATCTCTAAAGACGTTCTCCTACTACAGTAGTTAATCACCATTACTCATGTTTACCTCTGAATACTGTACTAGCTAAATGCTCTTGGTATCATCAAGTGTTTGCCTGTGTATACACCTGTTCATCTTTCAGTCTGGTTATGTTTATCTTCCCGTCTTTCTATATAACATCAATTAATTATTGTTTTTCTTTCTCTAATGTTTGTGTTTTTTAATATATTCAAATATGATTACACACACGTACACACACACATACACAAACATACACACACAAACATACACACACACACATACACACACATACACACACACACACATATATATACACACACACACACACACACACACACACAGGGGCCAGCTAGCGTTTCGTCAAAGGTCCGAAAAGATCCATAATGAAGTTCGGTGCACAGCGAGATGTTGACCTTGTTGGCACTGTGAGTGAGTTTTATTGCGTGTGTCTTCCCTAATGATGCCTCCAACATGGCACTCAATGTCCTGGGACACTCGGGTCGTCTGCAGCATGGTACACAATGTCCAGGACACCCGGGTCGCTGCTCCTCTTGAACCTTTGCTGCTTTTATCGAATATATTGCATTTCACTCAAGCCTGTTGACCTGACTTAATGTTAGGTTCGTACAAAATCGTCAATTGGCGTTGAGTTTTAGCCAGTTTTGTGCATTCTGCAGGCAGAAATAGGATCAATGTGCGCACCTCTACGGTAGACCATGTTTACATAACGACACCCATTTTGAAAACGACTTAATAATCTAAAGCAATTATGTCTTGCGTAGGACATTGTACCAAATTTTGTACACAACTCTACTGATGGTCTCTTGACACAAGTGTACCAAAGTTGTTCTCAAGTCTTATGATGTTTTCCTCTCATTGCCGTAATGTTTTGTCACCACATCACCCTGTAACTTGTGGCAGGCCATAGATATGTGGCGGTACCAAGTTAATAGAGTATTCACACTTAGTGAAATTTCAATGACGTGTCTCCAGTTTCTTCATCACACCTGCTTGTATTCCCAACAAGGGCATTAATGTAAACAGAGATATTAACAACATGTTCAACAAGGCCACTAACATAATACAAACATTAACAACACCTTCAACAAGGCCACTAACATAATACAAACATTAACAACACCTTCAACAAGGCCACTAACATAATACAAACATTAACAACATGTTCAACAAGGCCACTAACATAATACAAACATTAACAACACCTTCAACAAGGCCACTAACATAATACAAACATTAACAACACCTTCAACAAGGCCACTAACATAATACAAACATTAACAACACCTTCAACAAGGCCACTAACATAATACAAACATTAACAACACCTTCAACAAGGCCACTAACATAATACAAACATTAACAACACCTTCAACAAGGCCACTAACATAATACAAACATTAACAACATGTTCAACAAGGCCACTAACATAATACAAACATTAACAACACCTTCAACAAGGCCACTAACATAATACAAACATTAACAACATGTTCAACAAGGCCACTAACATAATACAAACATTAACAACATGTTCAACAAGGCCACTAACATAATACAAACATTAACAACATTAGGTAACAGTCAAGGACAGGACAGGAGTATCGTGGTCCACTTGTGTCATGGCGGCTGTGGTATCATGCACTTGTTTTTAATACAAGTAAAACTAACCAGCGAAGCCCAACTTCACTTGCTCTTAACCTTAACTAACTGAAATATATTATACTATCCCTTGAACTGAGGCCAAGGGTCAGTTTGTAGTACGGCTGCTGACTGGGTGGAGGACAGACACCCGAAGAATCACTACAGTTCTTCGGTATTTAATCCTTCGTTTTCGTATTATATTTTAGATCTTGATCTCTGATAATTTATGCACTTGTGGAAGCAACTATTAGCCTATGAAACACCCTGGTAATAAAAAAAAATATGGAGAACACAACAAGATGAACAAATTGTGGGGTGTAAACTCCCCCGCGCCACGTGACGTCAAGGTCGATAGAAGATGAGGTCTACCCACACCCGACCCAACATGCGACTCAACTTGCGCATGACGTCACATTGTGGACCTACAGCTCCACCTATCTGCGCACGGGAGAAAAGGTCTGCTCACTTCAGACCCAAAATGGAAACCAGCCCGCGCATGACGTCACAGTGTGGACTGCAAAGTTCCACCCACCTGCTCATGGGGAAGACCTTTCGTGACGTCATGCAGCGTAGAGGATGTCCCTGAAAATTTTTACTATTTTTCTTCTGTTCTCATCAAGATATTTGTTACCATAATTTTTCCCTTTTTTTTTCTTTTTTTCTTTTTTTTTACGGGGATTAGCCCACCCGGGCACAGGTCACTGACCCACATCAGGGCCTGAGGGGCGAAAATGTAATAATAATAATAATAATAATAATAATAATAATAATAAAGAACCATATAGAAATACAAAAATGAAAAAAATCAAAAGTGAGAAACAATATATGTATGTTGTGTTGTCATTAGTAAGTGAAACAATTGAGACCCTGCAATTGTGTGTAAATGAGGCAGAAAGTCAGATGAGCAACCTGGAACTTGGTCACAATTTTTTTGATGCCATATGGCAGCAGGGTCTACCATCAGACAACACATTATGCTGCCAATATCTTCCCAGGCGGTAGTACCTCCCTGTTTGGTAGCTGCCTACTACCTTCAACCTAATAGTTGCTTCCCAAAGTGCGAAAATTATCGGAGATCAACATAGAAAAGTTATTATCCTTTAAAATATCAGAATATAAATACGATAGCTTAAATACTGAAGAATAGATCTTCTCCCACGTCCTTCCGCCAGCCAATCAGCTGCTTTGCTACAAACTTAACTCCTAAGCCTCAATTGCAAGCTTCGAGTTAACAGACTATAGTTGGAGTACCCGTCGCTGCTCGGGTTTGTTTTGGATGAAGTAAAATTAACCTGAATGGGTGCAGCCACTACCCACTTTTAGGCCCCCTCCGTCCCCCTCCCCTCCCCCTCACCTTCAATTTAGACGCTCTTGGGCATTTTTGGGGCTGTTTACGTGAACATAGAAAATGTCAGCTCGATCTTGAAAAACATGACTAGCAAAGAAACGGAAAAATGTTTTTTTTTTTTTAATGATTGCGTTATATACATACAGCCAACTTCTCAAATTCTACCTTCCTGGGGTGTATGCTCATCTCCATGCCAAAATTCAGCTATCTATCTTTACAGCTGAGAGCGTTAGTTTAGGTATATAGGTTAAATCAGATAGATTAGGTTAGATTAAGTTAGTTTCGGTTAGTTCATTTTAAAAGATAGATTGTACGATTTTCACCTTAAAGGAAAAATTGAAAATACAAAATCTGAGACCACTATTTGATAAAACTGGACGACACAACTTTTATTTTGAGGAGTGTAGAAAAAAATTCACAAAATATACATTGGTTTCATTCACCAACAAGAACATTGAAATAACATAAACGTTAAAAACATCAAGAACAGGAACATCATTAACATCGCTAAAAAGATCAAGAAAATAAAAGAAATAACAAGAACAACAAAACAATAACAACACAGACAAGAACACTGACATAACGGGTAATAATGTTAACAAGAATATTAACGTAAAAATTGAACGTAGATAAACACAGCTAACAAGAACATTAACAAAACATAAACATTGGGTCAGCAGTCGTCGGGGGTAATGGTCCAGTAACATTAACATCTGTATTTTGGTGTAATTCGTTGGTGTGTTTTAATTATTGTTATACCGTAGTTGTGTCCTCCTGGGGGGCCTATTGTGTATTGCTGGGGATGGGGATGGTGGTAGTGGTAGCGATGGTGGTGATAGTGGTGGGTGACTAGGACACAGTATAATAATTTACACACACACACACACACACTATTGAACAAAATAATACTAAGATATTGTGGGAGTTTGGTGTCCATGCCCTATCTCGGAGCTGGCGTCACACCCTCCCATTACTGTGATGGGTGAGCGAGGTGTGTGGCGCGCTGTGGTGATGGTGCTGTGTGGCGCGCTGTGGTGATGGTGCTGTGTGACGGGCTGTGGTGGTGGTGCTGTGTGGCGTGCTGTGGTGTTGTATGGCGCGCTGTGGTGGTGGTGAAGGTGCTGTGTGGCGCGCTGTGGTGGTGGTGCTGTGTGGCGCGCTATGGTGATGGTGCTGTAGTGCTGTGTGGCGCGCTGTGGTGGTGGTGATGGTGCTGTGTGGCGCGCTGTGGTGGTGGTGATGGTGCTGTGTGGCGCGCTGTGGTGGTGGTGCTGTGTGGCGCGCTGTGGTGGTGGTGGTGGTGCTGTGGTGTTGTGTGGCGCGCTGTTGTGGTGGTGATGGGGCTGTGTGGAGCGCTGTGGTGGTGGTGATGGTGTTGTGTGGCGCGCTGTGGTGGTGGTGATGGTGTTGTGTGGCGCGCTGTGGTGATGGTGTTGTGTGGCGCGCTGTGGTGGTGATGGTGCTGTGTGGAGCGCTGTGGTGGTGATGATGGTGCTGTGTGACGCGCTGTGGTGGTGGTGATGGGGCTGTGTGGAGCGCTGTGGTGTTGTGTGGCGCGCTGTGGTGGTGGTGATGGGGCTGTGTGGAGCGCTGTGGTGTTGTGTGGCGCGCTGTGGTGGTGGTGATGGGGCTGTGTGGAGCGCTGGGGTGTTGTGTGGCGCGCTGTGGTGGTGCTGATGGTGCTGTGTGGCTCGCTATGGTGGTGGTGATGGGGCTGTGTGGAGCGCTGTGGTGGTGGTGATGGTGTTGTGTGGCGCGCTGTGGTGGTGATGGTGCTGTTTGGAGCGCTGTGGTGGTGATGATGGTGCTGTGTGACGCGCTGTGGTGGTGGTGATGGGGCTGTGTGGAGCGCTGTGGTGTTGTGTGGCTCGCTATGGTGGTGGTGATGGTGCTGTGTGACGCGCTGTGGTGGTGGTGATGGTGCTCTATGGAGTGCTGTGGTGGTGGTGATAGGGCTGTGTGGCGCACTGTGGTAGTGGTGCTGTGTGGCACTCTGTGGTGGAGGTGGTGGTGCTGTGTTGCGCGCTGTGGTGATGTAGTGGTGGTGCTGTGTGGCGCTCTGTGGTGGAGGTGGTGGTGCTGTTTGGGGCGCTGTGGTGGTGGTGCTGTGGCGCGCTGTGGTGGTGCTGATGGTGCTGTGGAGCGCTGTGGTGGTGGTGATGGTGCTGTGTGACGCGCTGTGGTGGTGGTGATAGTGCTGTGTGGCGCACTGTGGTAGTGGTGCTGTGTGGCACTCTGTGGTGGAGGTGGTGGTGCTGTGTAGCGCGCTGTGGTGATGTTGTTGTGGTGCTGTGTGGCGCTCTGTGGTGGTGGTGGTGCTGTTTGGCGCGCTGTGGTGGTGGTGGTGGTGCTGTGTGGCGCGCTGTGGTGGTGGTGCTGTGGCGCGCTGTGGTGGTGGTGATAGTGCTGTGTGGAGCGCTGTGGTGGTGATGATGGTGCTGTGGTGGTGGTGGTGCTGTGTGGCGCGCTGTGGTAGTGGTGCTGTGTGGCGCACTGTGGTGGTGGTGGTGATGGTGGTGCTGTGTGGCGCGCTGTGATGGTGGTGGTGCTCTGTGGTGGTGATGGTGCTGTGTGGCGCGCTGTGGTGGTGTGTGGCGCGCTGTGGTGATGGTGCTGTGTGGCACGCTGTGGTGGAGGTGGTGATGATGCTGTGTGGCGCGCTGTGGTGGAGGTGGTGATGGTGCTGTGTGGCGCGCTGTGGTGGTGATGGTGTTGTGTGGCATGCTGTGGTGGAGGTGGTGATGGTGCTGTGTGACGCGCTGTGGTGGTGGTGGTGCTGTGTGGCGCGCTGTGGTGATGGTGCTGTGTGGTGCGCTGTGGTGATGGTGCCTTGTGGCATGTTGTGGTGATGCTATGTGGCATACACTAGTGGTGTGTGATGGTGTATGCTGTATGACATATTCTGGTATGTGGTGATGGTGGTAGTGTGTGTGGTGATATGGTGCATGGAGTAATTTGGTGGTGGTGATAATAACGCTGTGGATAGATGTGGTGGTGTTGGTAATCTCTGGAGGTGAGCTATGGTGGTGAGGGTGTTGTGTCTTATGATGAATTTCTTATGTATTTTGTCTTAAACAGTTTATTGTGCACTCATAAAATGAGTGATAGCGCAAAAGTACTAAAGAACAGAGGTAACAAAAGATGGCATTGAATGATACAAAGTATTTTGAAGATATGGTGATGGTATAGTGGTTGACTCATCAGTTTGGTGCAAAATGTGGATACAATCTCAAGATATCAGTTGTCACACCGCTAGCTATAGTGCTGTACACATAGGATGTTTGGACCTGTCTTTGAAGTGCTCTGTTTTCTCGCAGTGTAAGACACAGTATTCGAGTGTTTGGCCATACTTCTGTCCACACACTTTACATCTTGAGTTTTTCACATCAGCATGAGGGTCATACTGCCAGAGGTAGTCTAGCAGCGAGAACATCTTGTGGTGTACAGCCAGTATTACTTACTCCATACACATGAGTGATTTGGTACATATCATCATGATGGACAGTGGATCGACTTCAGCCTGTTTGCACTTGTTTGATTTCTTTAAATTCATCTGCAGGTTCTTTCCTGATTTACAGTCTTTAGAGTTGTTTTTGACAACCCAAGATCACATTCATCAGCATCTTTACTAGATGTAAGCTTAGCAAAGGAACCAATGCAAATTGACCTTCATTTCGTCAGCAAGGGGAGAATATTTGTGTCTGGCTTCAGAGACAAGTGTGTGTGGCGCAGGCACTCCAAGCTGAGGGTGTTAAGAGCAATTAGTGTAGTTAGGGAGTCAGTGATGATGAGACTGTCTGTCGCAATCACTTCTACGAGTTTGAGAGCAGTGGATATGACAAATAGTTCAGTTTGTAGCCGAGTCCCTTCTCTAGTGTGTTACCATGAGTCTGATTCAGCAACAACAGTCACAGTCCTCCAACAGACAGTGTTGATATATTTGTGTACAGCTGTTATGAGACTGGAGGTTGTGTGTGTGTGTGTTTCGTCCTCTTGTGGAGTTAGGAATGTATGCACGTTTGTACACTTTTGCCACGTGTAAGACCTTTTAGGTAAGGGGACATGGCTCCTCTGATCCTATATAATAGTCTGCCAGGCGCCATTCTCTGCGAGGCTTTACACAGGCAGCTGGCCAGTGACTACATGGGACGGAAGATATCTGGCTTTTGTTTTGGCACAACAATATTGTTGGTCGATGACACGGTACGCGATTCATAGTGTACAATACCAATGATGAATTGCCAGGTACACTCCTTTTAGTAGTCTAATGATAGCATAGGTGGTGCTGTCCTGCTGGTGTGTGATGGTGATATATGGTGTAGTGTGGGTGGTGGTATCCTGTGATGGTGATGGTGACGTATGGTCGTGGTGGTGGCTGTTGTGGTATTGTGTTATAGTAAATTTGTTGCTGTGGTTGTGTTGTTAATGATGATGGTGGTGTGTGAAGGAGTGGTGAGGGAATGTGGTGATGTTTTGTACAAGTAAGGTGAAGGAGGTAACATGTAACTTGATAGATAGCGAGATAGATAGATTGATAGATAGATCGATAGACGGATAGACAGCTAAACCAGATGTACGTAAGGATGGCACTACAGGAGCTAGGATAGGGGGTAGGATGCAGGAGGGGGGTGGGTCAGTACCCTGGTGGAGGATGTACCTTGGGGCCGAGGAGCAGAAGGATGTGGTGACAGGAATCGCAGCGTTGGGAGGAATCAATGTTGTGGATGGTGGGCGCTGGGAGGCTGTTACTACACCTGCCTGCCTGCCGCGACGAGCTCAGAGAGAGTCTTTCTCTTTTGCTCTTCACCTCTCTCACTCTCTCTCTCTCTCCTTAATTCTCTTCCCTTTTATCTATTTACCTGTCTTTCCCTTCCTTCCATCTCTCTCCTCTTTTTCTTCTATCTTTCTTTTCCTTCCATCTCCCTTCTTCTATTTTCTCTCTCTCTCTCTCTCTCTCTCTCTCTCTCTCTCTCTCTCTCTCTCTCTCTCTCTCTCTCTCTTTATGCGGCTCTACTTTGCTTCCCAGGCAGAGGGAGGCTCCTTACAGAATGTTGATAGTATCTCACGTGCATTTAGGAGCGTGAAGGGATGTTTAAAGTCCCCGAAGGTTATTAAAGGCCCAGGAGTATTGTTTAGTGTCCTGGAGTGATGTTTAGTGTCCTGGGGCGATGTTTAGTGTCCCGGAGTGATGTTAAGTGTCCTGGGGCGATGTTTAGTGTCCCGGAGTGATGTTTAGTGTCCTGGGGCGATGTTTAGTGTCCCGGAGTGATGTTTAGTGTCCTGGGGCGATGTTTAGTGTCCCGGAGTGATGTTTAGTGTCCTAGGGCGATGTTTAGTGTCCCGGAGTGATGTTTAGTGTCTTGGGGCGATGTTTAGTGTCCTGGAGTGATGTTTAGTGTCCTGGGGCGATGTTTAGTGTCCCGGAGTGATGTTTAGTGTCCTGGGGCGATGTTTAGTGTCCCGGAGTGATGTTTAGTGTCTTGGGGCGATGTTTAGTGTCCCGGAGTGATGTTTAATGTGCTGTATGTTTAGTGTCCCGGAGTGATGTTTAGTGTCTTAGGGCGATGTTTAGTGTCCCGGAGTGATGTTCAGTGTCTTGGGGCGATGTTTAATGTCCCGGAGTGATGTTTAGTGTCCTGGGCGATGTTTAATGTCCCGGAGTGATGTTTAGTGTCCTGGGGCGATTGTTTTAGTGGTGAAGTAGTGTTTAGTGTTTTGAAGTGATGTTTAGTGTCCTGGGGCGATTGTTTTAGTGTCCCGGAGTGATGTTTAATGTGCTGTATGTTTAGTGTTCTGGAGTGATGTTCAATGTCCTGGAGCGATTGTTTTAGTGCTGAAGTAGTGTTTAGTGTTTTGAAGTGATGTTTAGTGTCCTGGAGCGATGTTTAGTATCCCGGAGTGATATTTAGTGTCATGAGTGGTGTTTGGTGTCCTGGAGCGATGTTTAGTATCCCGGAGTGATATTTAGTGTCATGAGTGGTGTTTGGTGTCCTGGAGCGATGTTTAATATCCTGGGGTGATGTTTTTAGTGTCCTCTCGTGATGTTTAGTGTCCTAGAGCTATATTTGGGGTACTAGAAGGATGTTTAAGGTCCTGGGGGTTAGGTTTAAGGTGTTTAAAAAGATGTTGAGGGGCCCCTCGACGGATAATTAGGCTAAGAGTAAAATGTTTAGAGACCTGGAGTAATGTTGAAGGTTCCCGAAATTTTTTTTTTCTTCTGGTTTATAAGAATGTTTAAAGGTCGTGCTGGTATGTTTTTTTTAATAATGGAAGGATATTTGGAACGTTTTATACGTGTGGAATCTCTTTGTAAATGTTTAGGATGTTGTAAGAATGTTATTGGGAGTATATACTGTATATAATGCTGTTTAGGACCCTCGAAAGGTGTGCAGATTTACGGAGGAATGTTTGGTGGCGTTGTGGAAGTATGTCTGGAATCATGGAGTAATGTTTAAGTACTGTAGTGAGGTTTAGGGTACGTAAGAAATGTTTAATCATATAATTTTTTTTTTTTAGAATCTTCAGTGATGTTGATAATAATGAAAGGGATGCTTATAATCATAGTGAAATGTTTATAATCATGAAGGAATGTTTACTCGTGGCTGGAGATAACAGAGACTGCCATGAGATGAAATTCCGTTTTAATATTTTCAGCGTCATATAATCTTTGATAGTAGTGATTTTTTTAATATGCTTATCAGTAGAAATATTTATCATTTATCTCTGTTTTTCTATTTTCTTGAGTTTATTTATATATTATTATTTCTCCTTTAGCTTTCTGTTTATTGGGTCATTTATTACCTGTGAGTTTTTCAGGTGTGTTGCTGAGTGACAGACATACACACTTTCGTTAGATAGATTGTTGTGTTGAGATATAGTTGTGTTGCACATGTGTTGTTGTAAGTTTGTGTTGCACATGTGCTGTTGTATTGTTGTGTTGTTGATATTGTTATGTTGCAGATACAGTGTTATAGATGTTGTGTACCATGTGTTGTGTATCAGGTGTTGTGTATCATGTGTTGTGTACCAGGTGTTGTGTATCAGGTGTTGTGTACCAGATGTTGTGTACCAGGTGTTGTGTATGAGGTGTTGTGTACGAGGTGTTGTGTACGAGGTGTTGTGTATCAGGTGTTGTGTATCAGGTGTTGTGTACCAGGTGTTGTGTATCAGGTGTTGTGTATCAGGTGTTGTGTATCAAGTGTTGTGTACTAGGTGTTGTATACTAGGTGTTGTGTACCAGGTGTTGTGTACCAGGTGTTGTGTACTAGGTGTTGTGTACTAGGTGTGGTGTACCAGGTGTTGTGTACCAGGTGTTGTGTACCAGGTGTTGTGTACTAGGTGTGGTGTACCAGGTGTTGTGTACTACTGTAGGTGTGGTGTACCAGGTGTTGTGTACCAGGTGTTGTGTATCAGGTGTTGTGTACTAGGTGTTGTGTACTAGGTGTGGTGTACCAGGTGTTGTGTACTACTGTAGGTGTGGTGTACCAGGTGTTGTGTACCAGGTGTTGTATACTAGGTGTTGTGTACCAGGTGTTGTGTACTAGGTGTTGTGGACTAGGTGTGGTGTACCAGGTGTGGTGTACCAGGTGTTGTGTACCAGGTGTTGTGTACTAGGTGTGGTGTACCAGGTGTTGTGTACTACTGTAGGTGTGGTGTACCAGGTGTTGTGTACCAGGTGTTGTGTACTAGGTGTTGTGTACTAGGTGTTGTGTACTAGGTGTTGTGTACTAGGTGTTGCGTACTAGGTGTTGCGTATCAGGTGTTGCGTACCAGGTGTTGTGTACCAGGTGTTGTGTACCAGGTGTTGTGTACCAGGTGTGGTGTACTAGGTGTGGTGTACTAGGTGTGGTGTACCAGGTGTTGTGTACCAGGTGTTGTGTACCAGGTGTTGTGTACTAGGTGTTGTGTACCAGGTGTGGTGTACCAGGTGTTGTGTACCAGGTGTTGTGTACTAGGTGTGGTGTACCAGGTGTTGTGTACCAGGTGTTGTGTACCAGGTGTTGTGTACTAGGTGTTGTGTACTAGGTGTTGTGTACCAGGTGTGGTGTACCAGGTGTGGTGTACCAGGTGTTGTGTACTAGGTGTGGTGTACCAGGTGTTGTGTACCAGGTGTTGTTTACCAGGTGTTGTGTACTAGGTGTGGTGTACCAGGTGTGGTGTACCAGGTGTTGTGTACTAGGTGTTGTGTACTAGGTGTGGTGTACCAGGTGTTGTGTACTAGGTGTTGTGTACCAGGTGTTGTGTACTAGGTGTGGTGTACCAGGTGTTGTGTACTAGGTGTTGTGTACTAGGTGTGGTGTACCAGGTGTTGTGTACTAGGTGTGGTGTACCAGGTGTTGTGTACTAGGTGTGGTGTACCAGGTGTTGTGTATCAGGTGTGGTGTACCAGGTGTTGTGTACTAGGTGTGGTGTACCAGGTGTTGTGTACTAGGTGTGGTGTACCAGGTGTGGTGTACCAGGTGTGGTGTACCAGGTGTTGTGTACTAGGTGTTGTGTACTAGGTGTTGTGTACCAGGTGTTGTGTACTAGGTGTGGTGTACCAGGTGTTGTGTACCAGGTGTGGTGTACCAGGTGTTGTGTACTAGGTGTTGTGTACTAGGTGTTGTGTACTAGGTGTTGTGTACTAGGTGTGGTGTACCAGGTGTTGTGTACCAGATGTGGTGTACCAGGTGTTGTATACTAGGTGTGGTGTACCAGATATTGAATTGAATTTAATTTAATTGAAACAGTTTATTTAGCCAGAAAAACACAGATACAGAGTGGCTAATAATAACAATATTAACATAGCTGAGCCAGTTGAGAACCTGAGCTCTCCTGTAGGCACTTGATATATACTGTTCATTTATCTCAAGGAAGTATTATGTAACATTTAATAACATCTGGAATAGTACACAAAGCGTGGTGGTAATAAGAACATCTCATAATGTCACCACGGTTATTACTTCAATATTTGTTTATTGTATTTATTTATTATTTATATATTTTGTTTTGTTTTTTATTTATATTATAAGTATATACATAAGTATAATGGGGGAGCAGTACAACATGGGTTGTACAGTATTAGAGTGGAACAAGAGGACAGAGCTGTCAGGATTATGTCTAGTTGGCAAATATGTTTATTGCAATGGTAATTTCTTATCAATTTACATGATAATTTCCGATAAAACGGTTTTGATGGCACAAGAAAAGCAGGCACTGTAAATATAGTAGGTATTAATACTTAGACAATATATATTTTTTAAGAGATGATTTAAAGGAAGGGAGCGTAGTCTTTGCTCAGATGGGTGGGGGTAAGTTGTTCCACACCTTCACACCGTGATATTTTACGGATGTCTGGGACTGAGAGGAGCGCATAGGGGTGGTCTTAGTAGCTCTGGGTGCCTTAAGTTGTATCTCTGGTTATTCCGGAACTGGAAATAATTATTGTCAAGCAAGTGATTGATAGATTTGTAAACAAAGAGGGCACAGCAGTGGGTGTTAATATCTTCGAATTTTAACATTTTCAATTTAGCAAATTTTCGTTTGTGTGATCTGTTTTTTTTCTAGTTGGTCATTGTCCATACAACTCTCTCTTGTGCAGTAACCAGGGACTGTGTTTTTGAAGAGCCAGAGGCCCCCCATAGTGTGTGACAGTGTATCAGGTGTTGGTAAACAAGATCATGATAGATTTCTTTCATTGCTGTGAGAGTGAGTGACTGTCGAGTGTGATACATGATACAGCACTGTCTATTGATTTTACTGTGAATGGCTTGTATGTGGTTTCTCCAGTTAAGTTTCTCATCAACAATAAACCCGAGGAATTTTGTATTTTGTTTGCGTTTGAGGACTGTATTACCAAGGTACAGGGGGTCCAAGTCTGGGGGTAAGTTTTTCCTTCTGTGAAAGATCGTGTAGTGGGTTTTCTCAAGGTTTAAGGTCAGTTTATTACGTATTACCTAGGTCCCGACTTTAGTCAATTGAGTGTTCATAGTTCTCATCAAGGAACGGAGGTCTGAGTTGCTGGCATAGAGTTTACTCTCTTCTGCAAATAAGTTGCATTTTATGAGTGAGCTGGCGTGGACTATGTCGTTTATATACAACAAAAACAGTACTGGACCCAGAATGGACGCCATACAAAATTGGCGAGGAGTCAGATTGGTGATTATTATAGCAGACATACTGTTGTGCAGCAGGTGTGGTATACCAGGTGTAGTTTACCAGATGTTGTGTACCAGATGTGGTATACCAGATGTTGTGTACCAGGTGTTGTGTAGCAGGTGTGGTGTACCAGATGTTGTGCACCAGATGTTGTGTACCAGATGTGGTATACCAGATGTTGTGTACCAGGTGTTGTGTAGCAGGTGTTGTGTAGCAGGTGTGGTGTACCAGATGTTGTGTACCAGATGTTGTGTACCAGGTGTTGTGAATCAGATGTTGTGTACCAGGTGTGGTATACCAGGTGTAGTTTACCAGATGTTGTGTACCAGATGTTGTGTACCAGATGTGGTATACCAGATGTTGTATATCATATGATCCAGACCAGGTGTTGGTCCAATTGCTGCTAGCAGGTATTGGTCCAGGTGTTGCTAGCAAGTGTTGGTCCAGGTGTTGCTAGCAGATGTTGGTCCAGGTGTTTCTAGCAGGTGTCGGCTATTCCAGGGGTCTTGTTGAAATCTCCAGACGCGAGTTGACGGAGGTTACACATCAAATTGTCTCATGTTAGCAGAAGGTGAGTTATCTTGATGTTTCTCTTATTCCCGAGGTCGACCATATAAAGTTCCAAACCTGATTTTAGGTCCTTAAGTTGGATATGGTCAAAGGATGGTCGTAAGTCTTCCAGACTATATTTAGTGCTCCAGGTGTGGATGACAGATTGCCTGAATTCAGTTATTTTATCCTCTAAAACTGCTGTCAGAAGAGTTTATAGGAAGATTACTTAGGATTCCAAGCATATGTTGTCGTAGGTTCAACACGGTATTTTTGTGCTTCCAGATCGGCAAATATTTAAAGGGTTTCTTTCATGTGAATCGGTGTCTCATAAGAGGATAACGAATGACTTGAAAACGATTGTGCAGTGTTTTTTATTCTGGATGTTTACAAACGGTAAATCATCTCTCTCTCTCTCTCTCTCTCTCTCTCTCTCTCTCTCTCTCTCTCTCTCTCTCTCTCTCTCTCTCTCTTCCGTACAAGGTCATTTAGTGATCTATAAAAGGTTACAATGATTCGAATTCGGTACATTCCTTTAGACTTACTAAAATAATTTGTAGTAATATTTAACATTCCCTATGCGATTGAGGAGTGACACTGATGTGGTTGTGGAACTAACTATTAGTGCTGTTGTTAGCTGCTGGAGATACGATTGTTGACTTTCCAGCAAAGATTTGTGGAACATTTAAAAAAATATTTTCTGAGTATTCCAGGTAAGGTTGTTTAACGAATCAAAATTTTTATACTTTTACGTTGAGTTCCTGCTCAGCTTGAAGGGGATGGTCGGAGGCAACAACCGTGGTGCTTGAAATTCACGGGTGGAAAGCTGCAGGTTGTGAAAACATTAATTCAAGTCCCAGTGGTTTTGCTGATAGTTTTAGGATATATAAGTTCCAGAGATGGTTCATTCCAGTTAGTTTCTAATTACAGGAGTTGAAATTACCCGGTGTTTCGGGAATTAACAAGACTCCAGAATGCTGCGGATAGTTTAAAGGGAATGTTTAATTTTAGGGTCTGTTACCCTCATTGTTTCTTTGAAATATATGAGAATTTTAGAAGAAATGCTGATAATATTATGGTATTTTATGTACGTTGAAGGGGACTAGTTTGAGGCAGGACCACCAGTGCTTCTGGAAGGAACGCCTGAGCTCCCGGGCGAGGGGCAATGCGGAGGAGGCTCGAGAGAGATGCAATAGGGTGCGAAGAGAGTTGGGCCAAGAGAGGTGACAGCAGCAGGTGGACCGGTGGTAGGCGGACACCCGGGTTCTTGGTATGGTCGTGAAGGAAGGTTTTGAAGGCATTCTTGTATGGTAATGGGAGAGGGAAATGAGAAGGGAAGAGAGGGGTGCTTGGGTAATAATGGCTGGAAGAGGAGGGGCAAGGAGGGAGGCACGGCGAGCCTGTCTCCGTAATCAACAGATGGGGATCACGCTCTATGGCAAATCACGTCTTGAGCTGGGAGACTAGCCCACTTTTTTTTCTTGGCTTTCTGGCCCTGTGTCGGTATGTGTGGCAGCGTGGCCAGTGCGGATGGTGGTGGTGTCCAGCACGGGTGTGGCATGCAGTGACGCGAAGAGCCCCCCCATAGTGTCACCACCACACCATCACCACCACACCATCACCACCACCATCACCACATCCGCCTGCCGCGCTGTCTGGCCGCCACCGTGTAGACAGTCATCAGCCGAGGCCAGACAACACCGCCCAGACCGAGTGTCACCGTCTGGAATGTGACGTCACTCCGCATGCACCAATCAGGGACCGCCAAAGGGAGGGGGGTGGGGTCAGTCGGGCTGCGGATTGGCGGAGGCTGGCGGGGGTTGAGGGTCTCTGGCGCGGTGGGTGGCTGGGCCATCACCCGACGCCCTGGGTTATTGATCCTCCACCGTGAGTACGTTGGTTCATTGTCGGGCCGCGTGTGAGTACGGCGACGCAGACGGCGGCGCAGACGATCACATCCAGACGCCCGCACTGCAACACTGCAACGCCCCACGCCCACACGCCCACGCAACTGCTATATGACCAGCCTAGCCGCCCACCATCCCCACTCACGACGTCTTTCGCTGCCCACGCCAACAACCGCCCCTTCTCTCGCTGCTGGCCACCACGCCCACCTCCCACACACCCAAAGTGCAACGTTGCATCGGCCACCGCCTCAGCGTGCACACTGCAATACTATGGCGCCGGCCAATATCAGCTGCCTTGCAACACTGCAACACCTGACGCCTTCCCCGCCCTCTTCCAGTTGACCGTTCAATATTACCGTAACCATGCAATACATTCACGCCATCACCGTAACACACATGCTTTCTGCAACACACGTGCTCAGTGCAAAAATATGCGTGTCATTACTAAAGCACATGCTCTCTGCAACACATGCAATTACTGTATCACCCACCATGTCACAAATGACTTTGCAGTATCATACACACACTGAAATGCTGTCCCTACAGTAACACAAAAGCTCACTGCAGCACTTGCATTCGCCTTGTAAAATATATGCATTACTGCAACACACATATCATTATTGCAAAACACACTCACGCTCTCACTATAACCCATGTCGTTACTGCAACACTATGTCATCGACCTTGCAATACAGAAATTATAATAGCCTTTCTGGAATAATTAAACAATAGTATTTCAGTCTCACACATCCTGCACCCTTATAGACATACCCCTGCACATATTACTGCAATGTGCACACGCAATGACTGCAACGGTGTAAGATATGTGTCCCCCAGCACCTGTGCTGCAATAATTTGAATACAACACTACAATACCGAGACATTTAAATACAACACTACAACACTAAATACGACGCCAACACAACATTTGCTTAATGATAATAACTATAATACTAGTTCTACTAATAATAATAATGATAATAATAATTATAAAAGTAGTAGTAGTACTACTAATACCATTAATAATGATGAATACTGACAAGAGAATTAAGCCGTACGGGAAAGACATAACATTACATTCTGTATTGAGGAAGCAGTTTACTGCAAGGTGTTCTGGTACAGTGTATAACAGTTACATGATATAGTACAGCAAAGTGAAGGTCGGCACAGGAGAGTATTAACTTGTTTGTACCGATAATAATTATAAACACTATAAGGCGTTACAGTGTATTTACAGGTACATATTTTACGCATTAATATACAGTAGAACACAGTAAAGGTTGGTGCAAGATAATTATGTAATCCAATAAACTGATATACAGCGTCTGGTGGTTAGGGAGGTCCAGCAATACAGTAGAGCCGTCAATAGTTAAATGATTTAAAGCGGAAAGGTACAATGTGTGTGTGAGAGAGAACATGGAGCAGTGAAGGGTAGGGTACACAGACGGTACAGTGCAATAACATTAATATACACACGGTACAAACAACACAGTGAGGCACAACGCATCAATCTCCAGTATGGTATAATACTTAAGAATGTGACAACACGGTACAATATGGTACAACATGGTATATTAAGGTACAATACATTATAATAAAATGCAATAAGGTACAGTGCGGTGCAATATATTACAATACTGTACATTAGGGTGGAACATGGTACAATATGGTACAACACAGTACAGTATGGTACAAAACGATGCAGTAGAGAAGAGATGAATTTTAAAGTAGATTCAATAACAGCGTGAGAGGAGAGGGCCACCAGCCTTATCCTCCCCCTTGTTCCCCTTTGATCCCCTTATCCCCTCCTACCCATTCATCCTTTCCCTTTCTATCCTTTCCTTTTCCCTTTTCCCTCCTTCCCGCTCCTCCCCTCCCTTGTCTCCCTCCCCCTTGTTCCCCTTCCCCTCCTCTGTTTTCCCCCTTCACAACTACACACATTTACATCCCCTCCCTGCCACAGATACACCCCTACTAGCCACAGATACACCTCTACTAGCCACAGATACACCCCTACTAGTCACATTTATACCCCTACTAGCCACATTTACACCCCTACAAGCCACATATACACCCCTACTAGCTACTTATGCACCCCCTACTAGCCACATATACACCTACTGGTTACATTTGCACCCCTACTAGGCACCTATATACCCCTACTAGCCACATATACACCTACTAGTTACATTTACACCCCTACTAGCCACATATACACCCCTACAAATCACATATACACCCCTACTAGCTACTTATACACCCCTACTAGCCACATATACACCCCTACTAGCCACATATACACCCCAACAAATCACATATACACCCCTACTAGCCACATATACACCCCTACTAGCCACATATACACCCCTACTAGCTGCTTATACACCCCTACTAGCCACATATACACCCCTACTAGCCACCCCACACACAGGTGAGATGACCAGGTCACCGACACCGCCTGGTGACCAAAATATGTCCACACATATGTGTATTTCATGTAGATCCACAATGAAAACGTGGATAAGATAAACTTGATAAAATCACACAGGGAAAAGGGAAACAATGGAGCACCTTAGCTTTCGTCTTCATTCAAGACATCTTCAGAGGCAACTGGATTACATGGACAGAGAGAGGCTTAAGTACACAGGGTGACCTTACTAAACATGAGGTCATGTTTATGACCTGACCTCATGTTTAGTAAGGTCTGGTGTGGTGGGGCAGGTACAGTAGGGGTCGAGGAAGGCACATAGTTATTGACAACATTGAGGGACACACCTTTTAGTGTAATTGTGATGGTGTGTGCGCCGACATGTCGGTGGGGCACAGGTAGTACATTGACATCCCTGAGCCTGGCCGCACTGTTTGTATACTTTGTGGTCAACCGACTCTCACACCCTCTTTCACCACATCCTCATTTGCCCTATGACCTCCTCCTACAGGTCCCCAGCCGTTACCAACACCTCTTCCCTCCCTCACCAGATATCCCTCCTCCTAGTCACAGGCCTGGCACTTGACATTATTAGGAACCTGTCACACTTTGCCATAAACAGATAAATTGTAACGGGAATTTTTCCCCCCACACACTCATCATTGTCACTTAAGGTAACTTGCTGACAAAACCCATGACCCTTCAGGCCTTTACGCCCTTAATGCATGAGTCATAAAGGCAAGCATGAACTCCGCATGCTTCCCAGTTGGGCACTGTAAACGCTTCTGCGCTTCACCTTGCACAGGATGTAAGGGGGTGCCCAATAAACGAGCCCCCTCGTGGGCAATCTGTAAAAATCTGTTTAGTAAGGTCACCCTGTGTACTAAAGCCTCTCTCTGCCCATGTAATTCAATTGCCTCTGAATATGTCTTGAATAAAGACGAAAGCTAAGGCGCTCCATTGTTTCCCTTTTCCCTGTGTGATTTTATCAACATATATGTATGTATGTTTGTATGTATGTATGTAAAATAACGAAGTTGCTTACATGAAATTGACTTACATTTGTGTGTCATTGACCCCTTATTGGGGGAGGGGGGGAGAGGAAAGAGACAGAGACTAATGGAGGAAAGGGATTCTTGCTCCCCCTCTCCCACCTCCACCTCCCCCCCCACCACCCCTGTACTAATAACCCCAATACGTGAACTAAGGGGGAGGGGGCGGATCAACCTACCACTCCCTTCCCCCCCCCTTCCCCTCACCCCCCTTCCCCTCACCCCTCGCCCTCCTCCCTCAAGCTCAAGGTATTGTTTTTCCTATCTCACTAGCGGCCTACGTGTAATAGAGAGCCTCCATTGTATGTATAAAAATAGGCCTTTGTTTTGATACGGGGGGAGGGGGGAACTGTGGTGCAGAAGGGGGGTTATAGCGAAATAGGGGGCATGTGTAGGTTATGTTCTGTAGAGGTGAGCTGTGGTGTAGGTTATGTTCTGTAGAGGTGAGCTGTAGTGTAGGTTATGTTCTGTAGAGGTGAGCTGTAGTGTAGGTTATGTTCTGTAGATGTGAGCTGTAGTGTAGGTTATGTTCTGTAGAGGTGAGCTGTGGTGTAGGTTATGTTCAGTAGGAGTGAGCTGTAGTGTAGGTTATGTTCTGTAGAGGTGAGCTGTGGTGTAGGTTATGTTCTGTAGAGGTGAGCTGTGGTGTAGGTTATGTTCTGTAGAGGTGAGCTGTGGTGTAGGTTATATTCTGTAGAGGTGAGCTGTGGTGTAGGTTATGTTCTGTAGAGGTGAGCTGTGGTGTAGGTTATGTTCTGTAGAGGTGAGCTGTGGTGTAGGTTATGTTCTGTAGAGGTGAGCTGTGGTGTAGGTTATGTTCTGTAGAGGTGAGCTGTAGTGTAGGTTATGTTCTGTAGAGGTGAGCTGTGGTGTAGGTTATCTTCTGTAGAGGTGAGCTGTGGTGTAGGTTATCTTCTGTAGAGGTGAGCTGTGGTGTAGGTTATGTTCTGTAGGAGTGAGCTGTGGTGTAGGTTATGTTCTGTAGGAGTGAGCTGTGGTGTAGGTTATGTTCTGTAGAGGTGAGCTGTGGTGTAGGTTATGTTCTGTAGAGGTGAGCTGTGGTGTAGGTTATCTTCTGTAGAGGTGAGCTGTGGTGTAGGTTATGTTCTGTAGGAGTGAGCTGTGGTGTAGGTTATGTTCTGTAGATGTGAGCTGTGGCGTAGGTTATGTTCAGTAGGAGTGAGCTGTGGCGTAGGTTATGTTCAGTAGGAGTGAGCTGTGGTGTAGGTTATGTTCTGTAGGAGTGAAGCGTGGTGTATAAAATGAGCTGTGTTGAGGATGGAGGAAGAGATACGGTGACAATGAAGTTATGGGTGAGAGATGTCTCTGTCTCTTTTCTCGGTATCTAACTATCTCTATATCTGTTTGTCTCTCTCTCTCTCTCTCTCTCTCTCTCTCTCTCTCTCTCTCTCTCTCTCTCTCTCTCTCTCTCTCTCTCTCTTACCATAGAACAAGAGGAAAATTATGCAAAAAAAGTTCAGTATTCCCAGTTACATATTTCCCAGCACTCATTTTTTACATACCGCTCCCACCCTTCCTGTTTATGAATAGAATGACGTCATAGCCGTACTACCATGGCAGACACACTGCCAACCACGATGATTTTACTTCTATGAATGAGCTGATGTCACGGCACTACTACTACTACTACTTACTACTACTACTACTACTACTACTTTTTTTTTTAAACGTGGCATCCAGTCTCCCCCAATAGCCACACCTTTGCCGCCATTTTATTACCTTAATATTAAATATCCTAATACATAAGTAGCTATCCTACTACTACTACTACTACTACTTCTTCTGCTGCTGCTGCTGCTGTTATTATTACTACCTCCGCCATTTCCGTCGACAGTAATTAGCTGAATAAAGACAATGTTTATGTGTACATATTATGTCTTGGAGTTTTCTATTGGTTTATTCTCAATCTTTGCCCTCACATTAATGTCTCAGTGAGGTGTAACTATTTCATTTTACACTAAGTCCTAATACTGATTTCCATATATTGTTATTTATTTTATTTATTTATGTATTGACAACCGTGCTGGGAGATTATGTGTAGGGGGGGGGGGAGTGGAAAGACGAGGAGGAAGATGGAAAGAGGAAATGGAAGGGAGAGGAGAGGAGGATGAGTAGGAGGAAGGAAAATAGTTAGTAGGAAAGAGGAGGAGGTAGTTGGGAAATATGGTTCAGGTGGGGGAGAGGGTGTTGGGGAGGGGTAGGTGTGGGTAGGGTTGAAGGGGGAGCTTTGGGGATGAGGGTGAGGGGGAGGATTGGTGAAGGGGTAGGAGGTGGTAGGGGGGTGTGGGGAAGGGCGGGGTCATTGAGTCCAGTCTAGGGGGGGGAGGAGTTTTTAAAATGGCTGCCAGGAAATTCTTGTCTCCATTGTTCTTAGTGATGCCAGTGTTGGTTCACCATCACCTGCCATTGTCACCTTCACCATCGTCATTACCATCATCACCATCATTATCATTATTTCCCTCACCATCCTGACTATCACTAACATTGCCATCATCATTATCATCATTACCACCACCATCACCATTCCACTACCACTATTAACACCATCACTAACATTACCACCACCATTATTTACCACTATTTCACCATCATTATCTTTACCACCATCACCACTCTCACCACTATTCTATCATCACAACCATTACCACTATCACCACCATTACCAGTCACAGACAAGCGACCAACCGTAGGAATTTCAATATGCAATCAAATAGTTATCACGAGAGGTCTGCTGCTAACCCTCCTTACAACCTTCTGATAGATCCCACCGTTCATTAAGTAGGGAATTGAGTGTTGTATCAAGTAGTATAATGGCGGTGTATATTATTGTCACACACACACACACACACACACGACGGTTACTGGATCGGAAATGCCGAGGAAACAGAACTTATGTACGAGAGGAGGGGGAGGGAGGTATGGGAGGAGGGGGGGGGGGAACTAAGGGAAGCTAAAGAGTATAGGTAAGGGGAAGTGAAGGGGTGAGCGATAGGTAAAGGGAGAAATAAGTAGGGAAGGAAAAGGTTGGAAGATGGATAGATAGGGAGAGGAAAAGAGGATAGAAGACTTGAGAGTCTATGGGACGTAAGGCTAGGTGTAGAGCCGGCTAGGGGATGTGGGGATAGGATGGTTAAAAACAGGTGAGGATAGAGGACTAATTAGGACTGGACCGAATCACACTGGTTAATTAAGTTAGGTTGTGTGTCTATTCGAACTGGGGTTATAATGATCAATTACCTCGAAGAACACAACTTCTATAAACAAGGAAAACAAATAAAATTATTACTCAAACAGCAAAAACAAAAATGACATATAATGATAAAACTTCAACAAGGATTTAACACTTTATGAGGAGAGAGAATTTAAACTGTATAGGAGTACCAAAACCTCAGGTACAGAGCAGTATAGAGGGGCGGACGTGGCCACTGCTGTCAGGAGTCGTACTGAGATGACATATGAACCAAACCTGAAGGAGGAAGTCGAGTTATTTATGTAGTCTTTGTAATGTTGGAAACGTGGTGGTTCGTTCCATAAATTTATTAGGGTTAGAGACGGTGATGGCTTGTATATGGGTGTGGGAGGTGTTATTGACTAACTGTGGTGATTGGTGTAATGTAAGTGTTATTGACTGACCGGTGGTTGGTGTAATGTAAGGGGTGTTATTGACTAACTGTGGTGATTGGTGTAATGTTGAGGGGTGTTATTGACTGACCGGTGGTTGGTGTAATGTAAGGGGTGTTATTGACTAACTGTGGTGATTGGTGTAATGTTGAGGGGTGTTATTGACTGACTGTGGTGATTGGTGTAATGTAAGTGTTATTGACTAACTTGTGACTGGTATAATGTAGGGAGTGTTATTGACGGACTGTGGTGACTGGTATAATTTAGGGAGTGTTATTGACGGACTGTGGTGACTGGTGTAATGTAGGACGTGTTATTGACTAACTGGTGACTGGTATAATGTAGGGAGTGTTATTGACGGACTGTGGTGACTGGTGTAATGTAGGGAGCGTTATTGACGGACTGTGGTGATTGGTGTAATGTAAGTGTTATTGACTAACTTGTGACTGGTATAATGTAGGGAGTGTTATTGACGGACTGTGGTGACTGGTATAATTTAGGGAGTGTTATTGACGGACTGTGGTGACTGGTGTAATGTAGGACGTGTTATTGACGGACTGTGGTGACTGGTGTAATGTAGGACGTGTTATTGACGGACTGTGGTGACTGGTATAATGTAGGGAGTGTTATTGACGGACTGTGGTGACTGGTGTAATGTAGGGAGCGTTATTGACGGACTGTGGTGACTGGTGTAATGTAGGACGTGCTATTGACGGACTGTGGTGACTGGTGTAATGTAGGGGGTGTTATTGACTGACTGGTATAATGTAGGGGGTGTTATTGACTGACTGGTATAATGTAGAGAGTGTTATTGACTGACTGGTGACTGGTATAATGTAGGGAGTGTTATTGACTGACTGGTGACTGGTATAATGTAGGGAGTGTTATTGAAGCAAACTAGAGGAAGGTAATGATTTTGTTTATGTGAGAGACAATGACTTGGTAGTAGTGAAGATAGCGAGGATTATTTCTACACCATTGTTGTATGGACGCAAGATCTCTTAATACAGCTTATTGTGGAATTTAGGTGTTATATCGGGAGAGGTAAGTGGGGTGTGTATATACAGGTAGATAGGTAGATAGGCAGAGAGAGAGAGAGAGAGAGAGAGAGAGAGAGAGAGAGAGAGAGAGAGAGACCCACCTTATACTACTGCTGTACACTCCCTGGTAAAGTGAGGTTGCCGGCGGGTGCTTCAATATAGAGAGAGTTCCAATTAATTAACAAGAAACCAACATTCACCCTTAAACTTGGCCAATATCTCTAATAGGATAAAAAAAAACATACATCATACTCTGAATAACTGGGCGAACAAAGTTATTGACTAGTGGACAAAATTTAAGGTCTTGACTACTAGTGGAGTAGGTTTAAGGTCTTTACTTGTGGTGGGATTTTTAGGTCTTTTACTAGTGGAGGAAGTTTAAGGTCTTTACTTGTGGTGGGATTTTTAGGTCTTTTACTAGTGGAGGAAGTTTAAGGTCTTAGTTAGTAGAGGAGCCTGTGCATTAAAGTTATGTTAGGTTAGGGTTGGTCAGGTTAAGCTTGGTTGGTTTAGGTTAGGCTAGGTTAGGTTAGGTTTGTTTAGGTACAGTAAGGTTGGTTGGTTTAGGTTAGGCTAGGTTCGGTGTGTTAGGTTAGTTTTGGTTAGGTTAGGTTGGTGTAGAACTGTAAATAAAGTTGGTTTAGGTTGGATTAAGAATTCATTTCACGAATTGCGAAATAACTTATCTAGTTCATCACCTGGACAGTTTCACAAACGGAGCGAAGCACATGTACAGTACAGTCGGCTCAGAAGTTCGCTGCATCCCAAAATGAAGCAGCATCAACCCCATACGAGACACATCAGCACAACCTCACCAGAAGATTCCCGTAACTCAGTTTCACTACGGGGAGCGAACTCTTGTCCGCGACTGTACGTTCCGACAAACCTAAAATATTCTACATCAACAGTGTGTGTGTGTGTGAAGAGGGAGAGAGAGATCATACGTTACATTTTCCACTCCTAAACTATCAGCCGCATCATCTGTTCCTCACAAGCACATCCGCTTTCCCAGGTTAAATATGCGTGAGCACATCTGCCTCTCCCTCTCTCCAGCTCCACACTATCTCTTTACCACCAGTCTCCAGCCCTTCACCCCCCGCCCACTAACTACCTCTCCCCTCCCCCACCCGACCCCGCCCATTACCCGGATGTTCAAAGACCCCTACTTATTATTTTTCCGTAACTAAGAAAAATAATCTATTGACGGTTCTGTCTTGGTAAAACTTGGCTGTCAAATCGAGGCCGCCAATTTTGCGTCGTTGTATAAGTGAAGCAATTAGATAAGTTTTCAGATCATCGGTCATGTGGAACTTTATCTTGTAAGTCTTGGAGAGTCTGGCCTTGGGTGATGTATATATATTCCTCGAGGATGCTGAAAAAAAAAGACTTGCAATTCCTAGAGACGTCAGGAGATGACGAGATGAACCTCCGCCTCCGTCAGCAGCATGGCAACAGTTGGCTTCACGTTAATGTATCTCAACCATATCCTCACTTCTTAAAGATATGTCCGTTAAAGTATACCGCTAACTTGTGACCAGAAAAAGGCTCGTATATCTGCCTCACGACACAACGATGGCGGCCAAAATAGCATCATGATTTACATTGGGATTGTACCGCAACAGGAGGTGTTCTTGTATTCGAAGATATAGGGAAAAATTGTTGTGTTCGAATCTTTGAGACTCCTGGCCCAGAGTAAAGGGGCTACGAGGTGCCTGTGTTTATGAGGCTGCTTCACACGCACCGCCCCACAACTTTCCAGACGCCGTCACCAACACAGAATGCTACTTAGGCCAGATTTGTCACCCTTTCCACATGGTCCTCACCTACACTTCTGCAATTTTTGCGAGTCTTGTGGGAATCCCTGGCAAAGAGGACTGGAAGATACTTATCTGTTGTGTCGTGTGTCGTGCTAGAATGCTCTTGCAACACCATGAATCCGACGCTGATTGGTTGAAACATCTGTGACTTTAAGACTTTCAATTTGAAGACTTAGGGTTTTGTGTCGATGTCAGTAATTCTTCTCACCTTCTGGAACATTTTGATCATATTTTTCGGGTGGTCATAAATTCTTGTGAAAAGTCGATTACATTTGTCTCTCAATGTCAGTTATCCTACCAGACTTGTCTTAACCTCTGGAATGTCATTTATCCTACCAGATCTTTCTTAACCCTCAGGCAATCCTTCAGCAGGTTTCTGTTACCCACCTGTAAAACCATAACGTCTTCCTCAGCCAGGTAAACCCCAAGCATCTGCCTCCCTCCGTCAGGGGATGTTTAAGTGTGTAGTCAATCTGTCAGAGGTGTCTTCGTGTCTCAGTCATCCAATTCAAGATCCACGACTCACTCTTCATGCATTACAAGATCCAAGATCCATTATTCATCCAACTTGAGATCCAAGGCAGCACCAGATATCCCCAGACGCCTCTCCATCCACCAAGAGATCCAAAGCGTCCTGCTTCATAAACTAGAAATCCTGGAGGCAGCCATTAATCCACCAGAACATCCAGGCGTTCATTTCATCCATTAGAAGTCCTCCCAGATATCTCCTTCATTCACCAGAAATAGCATAACGGTCCTCTTCATCTACAAGAAGTAAATCCCGTCTGTTCTCTTCCGCGGAGTCGGCAGGACAATACAAACACGACTACATTTAAAGCGACAAAAAGACAATAGTTTCTATCTTTATTACGAACTTCTTTTATTTCACTTTCTTCGTATGTCTTTTTTTTTTCTCAACGTAATTGTCTTTCATTTTTTGGGGGGCGATGTTACGCAGTATTTGTTTCTTCTCCCTTTTTATTGAAGAATTGTAATGCTCTTTGGTTTAATGAGCATTAACCCTTTGGACGTAACATGAAAGGGTTTATAGTTGGCTAGATGATGTTTTTGGAACGCACGTACGCAAAGACACACATAGACACGCAAACACACGCAAGCACGCAAACACGCGCAGGCATACAAACACATGCAGTCGCGCGCGCACGCACAGGCACGCACGCAAACACGCATACATACACAGGAACGCAAACACACATGGGCACGCAAACACACACAGGCACGTAAGCAAACACAGGCACTCACGCAAACGTACACACACCCAGGCACACAAACACACACGGGCACGCAGGCACACACGCACGCAGGCAAAAGCACCTATACACACACAGACACGCAAACACACAGGCACGTAAGCACACACATACTGGCGCGCAAACACACACATACTGGCGCGCAAACACATGGGCAATCAAGCACACGGGCACGCAAACATACACTGGCACGGAAGCACACACATACACAGAGGCACGCAAGCACACAGAGGCATGCAAGCACCCAAGCACACACACACACACACACACACACACAGAGACACGCTAGCACACACACACACACACACACACATTAATACTGTGTGCAAGAATCACAGTTTGAAATCTAAATCTTTTCAATTACTCCTGAGTACCTCTTCGTCTCTCTCAAAGGTTTCTCTTGCTTCTCTTAGCCAGCCTCAGTAAAGTCACAATGTCTCAGTTGAATGGAATCTAATACAACAAGTCGCCTTTCAACCCGCTTCAGTATTTGGGTTTCTGAAGAGATGGAGTGGCACTAGCTGTACTCTGAATCGTTTTGGATATTACAGTGGTGGTATTTCAGGTCTCTCTTTCGGATCGTTACAGAGCGGTACCTCATTCCAGCATCCTGTTATTTCCAGTACAAGAGCGTCATCTCATTCCAGTACTACTTGCAGCACCTTGTTTTTCCAGCCCAAGAACTTTGATCACATTCCAGTGTTGATATTATGGTAGCTTGTCATGTTTAGCTGGAATCCATCTCAATCCAGAATTATATCCTGGATCCTGTTATTTTTTGTTCAAGTACATAATCTTCATTTTAGTGTCACTTGGGGCCTGTTGTTACGTCCAGCTCAGGTACTTCATACTGTACTCATCATTCACTGTTCCCAGCATATTATTATCAGGCCAAGTCTTCTTACAGTGCTTCCTCCAGCATCTTGTCAGTTCCAGATTTTCTTCAGGCACTTTTTAGACTTTTAGAAGGTCTTTATATATATATATATATATATATATATATATATATATATATATATATATATATATATATATTATATTTATATATATATATATATATATATATTATATATATATTAATATATATAATATATATATATATATATATATATATAATATATATATATATATATATATATATATACACATATATATATGCAAGTAAATCACTGTAGGTGCGCGTGATCTAGGTATATGCTGATAACCACCAGGAAAGAAGAAAACACGAAGTTCCCAAGCGCTTTCGTGTACTCACCCCTGAAGATGTGAATTACACGAAAGCGCTTGGGAACTTCGTGTTTTCTTCTTTCCTGGTGGTTATCAGCATATATATATATATATATATATATATATATATATATATATATATATATATATATATATATATATATATATATATATATATATATATAATTTCTTCATAGTTATCTGTATACAGTATATCTAGTGTTGTCCAGTTCCCTTCCGAAACGTGTTTTATTTTCCAATTATCTGAAGAAAACTAGCGTTTCATTCACTCCCTGAAATCTGAATGTTCCAGCACCTTCGAGAAGCCCGTTACCCCAGTCACGTCCACAGTTCAGCTCACCATTTGCTCTAAGTTAGCTATTATATTGGCACTTGAGGTGGACATAAATTCCCATCACTTATATAAGCCTAATACTCCAGTCACTCCTGTAGGTGTTCCTCCACTCACTCCCAGAAGCCTTTCTATTCCAGTTGACTGATCGTCCACACAACAACTACGGGCCTCTACGGCCCCCTCTCTGGTGCCTCTCCTTCACCACCTCCGCCTCTCCCATTCGACCCCCCCCCCCCCTTCTCCCTCTTCCCAACCACCTAAAGCCTCGTCTCCCCTCCCATACCCTCCCGTTCTCTCAACCACCTCCATTCCCATATCACCTTCGCCCTTACCTCTCCTATCCCCTCGTACCTCCCCTCCACCACCACCTCCTCCTCATTCGCTCCCTCCATCTCTCCCGTTCTCCCTTCCCCATCCCCTACAGCCTCGTCGACCCCCCGGCCTCCTCCTCCCCACCCGTCCCTCCCCTTCCATCAGGCCACCCAGATACACGCCCGAGCCTGGTCGCCATGGAAACCTCTCTGCCTGCCGTGCATGCAAGCACAAGGCGGCGACCGCAGTCTTACCGACCCGGGAACAAACCTCTTTTACTCGTATAAAACACCCTAACGTTCGTCTCCCTGATTGGTAACAGTGCCTTGAGTCCATCAGGTGGCTGGCAATATTCACTTTCGTGTGGATTTTTGATGGTTCTCGTGGGGAGAGGGAGAGCCGGCAGCTACTGAGTGGTGAGGCTTGCCCAGGAGTAACGCCCTGATGGATCCTCATAGTAAAGTGTGCGGTAAATGGAGTTGAGTCAGGGAGGGTTTGGGTCCAACACACCACCATGCAAATTTTAGAGGGCCGTGTGGCGTTCTTGTGTGTTGCTTCATTATCCAAACTATATCACCCACTCCACCCTACATCACCACCTCACCACCCCACTCCACCACACATCGCTACCTCGCTACTACGTTCACAACCACACGACATCACCGCCATTGAGGACCCCACTCTACCCCACATCACCACCCCACTCCACCACATATCACTACCTCACCATTCCCTCCAGCACACATCACCACCCCACTTCTCAATCCCACCACCCATTCTAGCACACATCACCCCACTCCAGCACACATCACCACCCCACTCCACCACTCACTCCGCCACACCTTGGGCAGGACGGAATCAACACATGACTCCACAAGGAACATCAAAATGCAGATGTGTTCACCGTAAGACGTCAGACGCTGGAGCACTAACGTCACCACCCCACTCCCAGGTCTCTCTCTCTCTCTCTCTCTCTCTCTCTCTCTCTCTCTCTCTCTCTCCTCACTACTTGCCTCAGAGGGGAGGAATAAGTAGTTTCTTGTTCCTTTCTTTCCTCTTATAATCCCATTTTCTCTCCCCTGTTATTTGGAGAGTACCTTGTTTCTTTCACTCTTTCTTTCTTTCCTCTACTTCCTTCTCACCTCACCACCCCCCACCCCTTTCCCCCCACGTCCTCTCCCCTCACCACTGTGCCGTAGGGGTGAGGGGAGAAGCACTTATTATTGGGGAGATCTTTGTGGTGTTGACAAGAAAAGGTTTATTTGACTCCAGAACTGTTACTATGTTTTGTACTCACGTTTGAGGGACAGTGGGGAAATTCCTACCGTGTTACCCGAGTCATCTAAAGCTTTGTTTATAATTGAATAGTTATAGGAAGAAACTGAGTGGTGGTACTAAGTCTACAACACCATTAGTCTGTCTGTCTGTTTGTTTTGCTGGTTTAAAGTGCGTCACACCATCACATTAGCTGGTAGTTAAGTGTGTCTCACCATCACATTAGCTGCTAGTTAAGTGCGTTACACTATCATATTAGCTGCTGTTTTTTTTTTTTTTTTTTTTTTTTTGTTTTAACGGGGATTAGCCCACCCGGGCACAGGTCACTAGCCCACATCGGGGCCCGGTGGGTGGAGGTGAATGTACTAATAATTCATAGTAAATAAAATTTATAATAAAAAGTAAAATAAAATATTAATGGTGATAATAATAATAACTACACTGTGATAATAATAATGATAATAAATACTCTACAAAGAAATACAAGAATGAAAAAAATCAATAGTGAGAAACGCTATATGTACGTTGTGTTGTCATGTGAGAGAAACAATTGAGACCCTACAATTGTGTGTAAATGAGGCAGAAAGTCAGATCAGCAACCTGGGACTTGGTCACAATTTTCGTGATGCCATATGGCAGCAGGGTCTACCATTAGACAACACATTATGCTTCCAATATCTTCCCAGGCAGTAGTACCTCCCTGTTTGGTAGCTGCCTACCATCATATTAGCTTCTAGATAAGTGCGTCACACCACATTGGCTGCTAGATAAGTGCGTCACACCACATTGGCTGTTAGTTAAGTGCGTCACACCACATTGGCTGTTAGTTAAGTGCGTCACACCACATTGGCTGCTAGATAAGTGCGTCACACCACATTGGCTGTTAGTTAAGTGCGTCACACCACATTGGCTGTTAGTTAAGTGCGTCACACCACATTGGCTGTTAGTTAAGTGCGTCACACCACATTGGCTGCTAGATAAGTGCGTCACACCACATTGGCTGTTAGTTAAGTGCGTCACACCATCACGTAGACGAATTCAACCAGTGATGTTTTCTCTTCAGTGTTTCCTGTTATAGATGTTGTCCCTGTTAAGAAGCTCTATTATAGACTAGTGACCGTTATAAAGGCTTTATGTCCTATGCTATTATATCTATTTTATATAGAAATGAAATTTTTAGGTTAAATTGACTTGACTTGGATATTAAGTTCACCTAACAACCCGTCTAAACCTGTTACAACTCGTTACAACCCGCCACAACCTATCACTACTCGCCACAACCCGCCACAACCTATCACTACTCGCCACACCCGTCACAACCTGTTACAACCCATCACAACCTGTCACAACCCGTTTTAAACTAAAAATTTTTTTACGAATCATAAGAGTTGATGGATCAGTTGAAAATTAAAAATTTGAGACAAAAGTGGCTTAAGCTTATTAAATATAACATTATATAATTGTTTCATAATTGGTAAACTTCAAGTGCGTTTTTTCGACGTTTTTCTTACATTTGTCTTAACTTTTTACCTGGAACGACTCCTCATATGATGGCGGTACAGGTAAAGGTTAATTTATTAAATAACACCCAGGTATATTAATGCTATTGTAGTGGACATGTCAAGTAAAAATTGTACAGTGTGGTGTAGCTATAGTGATATATTTTGTATTTTGATAAACAAATTTTTTTTAGCACTGTTGTAACGTAATATTCAACATTTATAACACAAACTTACAATTTAATAGTGAAAAAAAATATTTATCTAATAATACGCCTCCACATTAGGTACGGCTGGTGTTGTTGATTTATGATATACAGTACATTGTATACATTATAGTCGGGGTTGGAAAATACACCCAACATTGTACCGCCTGAAGGGAAGTCCTCCTGACCAACTGACCTACTCGTATACCCAAGCTAGACTCACCATTTACAAATCATGATAAAGAAAGATGAAACTATATATTTTGTTGTGTGATGGGCGGTGAAGGTTATACACACTAACATTTATAGCGCTGTAGGTTGTATGTGAGAGGGGACGGAATTTCATAGTTGGGAATGACGGAGGTGAATGTTGATGAAAGTCCTACTGAAGGAACATACACAGAGCAGATGTGGGTTTGAGAAGAAGTTAAATAAATGTGTATTAATTGAGTCTGAAAGGATGGCTGGGAGGGGAGGGGAGGGGGTAGGGTGATGGATTGGACTGTAAGTATTAAAATGATCTTCTGGAAGACCTGACCGGATTACAGCATCTGGATAAACTTGTTGGTGTTGGTCAGCATCGTGAATCAAGTTAAGTGTGTGGTACTGGGTGGAGAAATGGTGGTTGGAGAGACACTTGGCAACCCAGGGCATTAAAGAATCAAGAAGACAGAAAGAGGAAAGTTTAGCAAGCAGAACCTGATGGTAAACTTTGCCTCAACACTTTACAATGATCAAGAACCTCAAGATAAGTTTTACCAACATTCTCAAGAGTAAAGATAAGGTGCTGAGTCAAGCAAACTAGCAGGTCTGTCTGTAGTGGAACGTCTGGGTGAAGTACCTGGAGCCGGAGGAGGGAAGGACGGATGATCACTCTTTTCCTAATTAACAAACCGAGGGAACGGTATTGGTGGAGTGAGACAAAGAACGTTGGAGAGGACAGGTGGACAGCTCAGGTGTATAGCTTGTGAGGGTGATGGGTGGTGGAGGGATGGTATCAAGTGCCGGGCTGTGATGGTGATGGGTGGTGGAGGGATGGTATCAAGTGCCGGGCTGTGATGGTGATGGGTGGTGGAGGGATGGTATCAAGTGCTGGGCTGTGAGGGTGATGGGTGGTGGAGGGATGGTATCAAGTTCTGGGCTGTGAGTGAGATGGGTGGTGGAGGAATGGTATCAAGTGCCGGGCTGTGAGTGAGATGGGTGGTGGAGGGATGGTTTCAAGTGCCGGGCTGTGAGTGAGATGGGTGGCGGAGGGATGATATCAAGTGCTGGGTTGTAAGGGTGATGGGTGGTGGAGGGATGGTATCAAGTGCCGGGCTGTGAGGGTGATGGGTGGTGGAGGGATGGTATCAAGTGCCGGGCTGTGAGGGTGATGGGTGGTGGAGGGATGATATCAAGTGCTGGGTTTTAAGGGTGATGGGTGGTGGAGGGATGGTATCAAGTGCTGGGCTGTGAGGGTGATGGGTGGTGGAGGGATGGTATCACGTGCTGGGCTGTGAGGGTGATGGGTGGTGGAGGGATGATATCGAGTGCTGGGTTTTAAGGGTGATGGGTGGTGGAGGGATGGTATCAAGTGCTGGGCTGTAAGAGTGATGGGTGGTGGAGGGATGATATGAAGTGCTAGGTTGTAAGGGTGATGGGTGGTGGAGGGATGGTATCAAGTGCTGGGATGTGAGAGTGATGGGTGGTGGAGGGATGATATCAAGTGCTGGGTTGTAAGGGCGATGGGTGGTGGAGGATTGGTATCAAGTGCCGGGCTGTGAGGGTGATGGGTGGTGGAGGGAAGGTATCAAGTGCTGGGATGTGAGAGGGATGGTATCAAGTGCTGGGCTATGTTTGGTTCCACATTAGAGAGAAAAGAAAGCACTTTTCTAGGTATAAATTTTAGGTGTGTGTGTGTGTGTGTCTGTGTGTGTGTGTGTGTGGTGTGTGTGGTGTGTGTGGGTGTGTGTGTGTGCGTGTGTGTTTCTGTCTGTATGTGGGTGGGTGTGGGTGTGTGTCTGTGTGTGTGTGTGGGTGTGGTCTGTGTGTGTGGGTGTGTGTGTGGGTGTAGGTGTGTGTGTGGGTGTGGGTGGGTGTGGTGTGTGTGTGGGTGGGTGGGTGGGTGGGTGGGTGTGTGTGTGTGTGTGTGTGTGTGGGTGGGTGGGTGTGTGTGTGTGTGGTGTGTGTGTGTGTGTGTGTGTGTGTGTGTGTGTGTTCTAACGTTCCAACATTCACCCTCAGTATATTATTGCCATAACTCGTGGAGAACGTTTAAGCCATCACCCATCGTCAACTGTACTTACAAAGTTTCCCACAAGTGATGTTTCCGCTCATAATGTAACTTTATATAGTATAACAACAACAACTGGACATGTTAAATTTCACGCCTGATGAAATTGATGGATTACTGTTTTTTCCTTCTCTTTTTTTTTCTTCTTTTTTACATCTGAACGAAGACATCTTCAAGGTCAGAGGTGGAAACAGTGCGTTAATAAAAATATTTTATTTCTTTTACATTATTGCCAACCATCGAGATGATGTCAGAGAAGAAACTTAGACTCCAGATTCATAAAGGTTCCTCATATGATTATTCCTCTTAAATTATAATTATGACGACGATGATGACGATAATAATGATGAATGTACCTAACTCGTTGATTTCGGCGTAGATACAAAAAGAAGCATTACAATTGATTACACAAGACAATCTTATACTGGTCTGCACGTTGACTTAGCAGCAGTTAGGCAGAGTCCCGTGACACACTTCACACCTTCAGCGACGAGGAAATATTCAACCGTACGAACCTCTTGTAACTCTGGATTGTGGACCCCAGTTTTTCCGGTTCGTCAGTCGTTCAAGCCAAAGACCTCATCAAGAGGTCATGACCTTTCACCCGGTCTAGGTTATCGTCTCCATGCATGATGACGTCAATCGTATCCACCACAAACAGGTGATTTAATATCTTATGATAGCGTCAAGTTTGAGCAACCAATTAAAACGCCGTGAATATGTCAAGAGACTTTCTACTTGTGGAGCTATGCATGTATGCTCTTTTCACGCCTTGCCACTGAGAAGAAGTATGAATAAATTTTGTGAGTCATGTGCCTTTGAACATAGTCAAGTCTTATTCAGAAACTTCTGTAATATCAGTTGCGTTTTCACGATTGTGGAGACTTTTGCAGCGCTCATCAGGAAACATTCAAGAAGCATTTCGGGTCTTTCCTCCTCAATAACTCTCAACATAAGATTCAGTTGTCTTTGTTCACCAAAGTTTGAAGTTGTGGTTAAGATTTTCACATATTTTTTTTTTATTATTATTATAGAACTTGTAATGTCTTGGCACCTAAGAATTGTTTTGGTGATATTCTGTTTAGGTGAGGTGAGTTTTAAGTTAATTAGATTAGGTGAGGTTAGGTTAAGGGAAGGTAGTTTAGTTAGGTTAGGTTAGTTGAATTTAAGTTTGGTAAGGTAAAATTAGGTGAAGTGAGTTTAAGTTTGTTAGGTTAGGTGAAGTTCGGATAAATTTGTTGGGTTGGAACATTTAACCTCTGAGAAGACTATACAGACATTTCACGGAATCTGTCGCCTCGGTAATATTACAATATGTATGTAAGGTCGTCTTGCAGCTGTCCCTGACTCCCTACATAAACACCTGTCTTTCACCTAACCTAACTTAACTTTACGCAGCCTAGCCTAACTTAACATAACGCAGCCTAGCCTAACCTAACTTAACATAACGCAGCCAAACCTAACCTAACTTAGCATAACGCAGCCAAACCTAACCTAACTTAACGCAGCCAAACCTAACCTAACTTAACATAACGCAGCCTAACCTAACCAAACATAACCTAACCTAACTTAACGTAGCGCAGCCAAACCTAACCTAACTTAGCATAACGCTGCCTAACCTAACCTTACCGCTCTTCTTGACATAGGTCCATATCAGAGGTTATACACTACAGTAATCCATTGCAAAATCTCTCTGAATGCGACCTCGCTTGGCTGCCACAAGGTCCCTAAATAGTGAAAGAGAATTAGTACACAGGAGCGTGAAGTGACTACGTGATACAGGTAATTAAAACAAGACTTCTGGCCAGGCAATATTCCCACCACCTGGAATTTCCCCCACAAATCAAGTGCACTTCAGAACTGAGAGAAAATAACTGTCCATTCTCTGGGGTGGTCACGGGTTTAGGAATTTTATACACAAATATTTACGCGCGCGCACACACACACACACACACACACACACACACACACACACACACGACTCCAATCTAGATGTATATTTGGATCAACTGAAAATTAGTCACTTATTTTTTACATTTAGAATAATCTAACCTAACCTAGCCTAATCTCACCTTACTTCACCTAACCTAAACTAACCCAACCCAACCCAACCCACCCACACACCACCCCACCCCAACCCACCCACACACCACCCCACCCACACACCACCCCACCCCAACCCACCTACGCTTGTGTGTTTAATCATCAGGTGGAATAAGTTGGGTTTGCTAATCTTCAGGTGATCCGTAATTTACCACACAGAGGCTTAGTATAAGTGTATCAACGCCAGGTGCATAACTAAGATATTCATTAGGCAGAAGTCGTGGTTGAGGCACTTAACACTAACAGGTGAAGAGTTGCCGAAGGTTATTGTCAGACTGCGTGAACTAAAAACCCTTCTGTCTCTTTTATACTGATTTAAGGCTTTAGAGGGCAATGGTTTCTCTCAGCTGCATAGAATTGTCTGGCGTTAACCTGAATAAAATACCATACGTCACTTACCTCTAAGGGGTTAAGTAGGTTTTAGGTATTGGATAAAATCTTTAGTACCTAAATTAAGGGAAGTTTTGGATTGGATAAGGGTGTTAAGGATACATAAGGTTTTTCGTACTTACATTAAGGGATATTTTGGTTAGGTAAGGTTTTTTTTTTTTTAAGGAAGGATAAGAAAAATATGTGCTTTAGTTAATATAGGTAGACCGCTCCTTTGTCATTGTGAAACTTGCTTAATCGAGATATGTTTTAACCCAGTGAGTGAACGGGGGTTTCTTCCAGGTGAATTAATCATCAAGTGTTAGTGAGAATAAATTAGCCAAGTGTGACACAACTCCTTCAAAGGTCAATGAAGTGTTCAGGGAAGAAGTGATTCTGGAACTGTTGTTAAAAGCACAACACTTCAAACACAGCTGTTCCCGGGACAGGTGCTTCACACACACACACACACACACACATATATTCCAGCTACAGACGTTCCAGGCACAAACTGTACAGACAAAATATCACTCTTAGTACTTATAAATAAATAATTTCTAAACATTCAGTACATAGTGCATGAATGAACGCAGGTGGATAAATCCAACAAATTGAAGTAGTACCCCCCCCCCCCCTCCAAAAAAAAAAAATAGACACAAATAAATAAAATCTCGCCTCGGTAAGGTTCGTCTATGACTCCATTTTGGCTTGTTGTTCTCTTGAGCCAATTAGACGTCATCTCACATTCTCAGTTAGGAGAAAAAAATTGATCTCAAGAACTTTTGAAAATAATTAAAGAAAATATTTAACCCGGGAACCTTTGTGAATAAGATCGTTGGAACTAACAGACGTAAGCACCTTTTACTTGTTAATTGAATACTGTATTTTTCCCATCTTCAGTTATAGGAGAAAATATTTGATGATGTAACCTTAAGAATGAGCCATTTAGTGAGAAAATACTAAATGCAAGAACCTTTGAGAATTTGCAGCGCTCTTTGTAAATACCCGATAAAAGTGAAGTATTTTACATGTGATGCCTCAGGTCAGGTGGGAAGGTGAAGCTTGGAGGTAACAGCTACTGAGAAATGGTTGTATTTATGATCAGGTGTCAAGGAGTGTGTAGGTGGGTGTGTGTGTGTGGGTGGGTGTAGTGTGGGTAGCTATATGAATACGGGGAAGTTTTGTGTGTGTGTGTGTGTGGGAGGGGGGATGGGGTGTGGGTAAGTATGTGGCGGGTGTATGTGTGTTTGTATGTCGTGTATGTGTTTACGTATTTGTATTCCTATATACACAATACATAACACAACATCATGATCCCTGGTAACACTTGATAACACCATGAAAAATAGCCTCATCTCACAAACACATACTACAAGATTTAACATATAGGCAACTAACCTTCTCTAAACACGGACGCTGAGGATCACGTCAGAGGCACGAGAGTAATAAACACTCCCACGTGCTACCCAGCTGATTGTGTTGTGATGTGATGATGAAGGTCCTCCCATCGTCAGCTGACTTTTGCAAACAATGGACAGATACCGGGTGATGAGTAGCTCGTGCCTTGGTAAACGTTATTGGGTGGTGAGGATGGATGTGAAGGAAGAGCCGTGAGGAGAGAGATAGAGGACAAAGAGAGGTAGATAGAGAGGAAAATTACAAGTAGATAAAAAACCAAATGATTAAAGGAACCAACATTCAGTCAAACATCTCCCTCCCCCCCCCCCTCTCTCCCCCTCAAAACAAAAACATTACTGTGACCTTTAATCTTATGAAATGACCCAAAAAATGCACAAATATCACTTCACTAAAAATCACTGTGTGGAGATATGACCAAGGGAAGGGTAGGAGTAATTTGATCTGCAATTCCATAAATATCCGCCACACGGTCGGTCATATTAACAAAATAAATGCAAGTCTAGGCTCATTAAATATCGAATTAATTTATTTAGCGGTATTTTGCGGGATATTTTGATATTTGATCTCTGACAATATCCTTCAAAAGACAATATATATGTGTGTGGGTGTGTGTGTGTGTGGACGAATTTGATTATACGTTCTAAAGCTGCCAAGTTCCGAGTAATTTACGAAGAATTGAAGAAATGACGATAAATTTTTAATTCTTTTGTGTGAGGAGAGATTCAGACACGGAGAGATGAACGATAAGTCTCCTTCCTTTCTATTTACGGAGACGTGGAAATATTTAATGAAAGAGGGAGACGAAAAGAGGAAACACGTGGGGAGAGGGGCAATGGAGAGGAGATGAGAGGTCGAGAAAAGAGGGAATAGTGAGGTGAGAGGTAAGGAAGAGGGGGAATAGTGAGGTGAGAGGTAAGGAAGAGGGAATAGTGAGGTGAGAGGTAAGGAAGAGGGAATAGTGAGGTGAGAGGTAAGGAAGAGAGAATAGTGAGGTGAGAGGTAAGAAAGAGGGGGAATAGTGAGAAGTTAAGTGAGGGGAGAGGGCAAGAGGTGAGAGGGAGAGAAGAGAGGGAATAAAGAGAAGATGGGAGGCAAGAAAGAGAGGGAATAGAGAGGATGCTAAGAGGTAGAGAAGATGGAATAGAGAGAAGGTGAGAGGTAGAGAAGAGAGGGAATAGAGAGAATGTGAGAGAAAGGTGGAAGTTAAGGCATCACGTCACACTCAGGCAAAGTTACGAAGGCTTAATGCATGAAATTTATTGACTAGGTGGTAAGTAGCGTGTGGGTGGTGTAAGGTGACGTGTAGGTGGTGTAAGGTGACGTGTAGGTGGTGTAAGGTGACGTGTATGTGGTGTAAGGGGACTGTGTGACGTGTAGGTGGTGGTGGGTGACTGTGTGACGTGTAGGTGGTGGTAGGTGACTGTATGACGTGTAGGTGGTGGTGGGTGACTGTGACGTGTAGGTGGTGGTGGGTAACTGTGTGACGTGTAGGTGGTGGTGGGTGACTGTATGACGTGTAGGTGGTGTTAGGTGACTGTGTGACGTGTAGGTGGTGTTAGGTAACTGTGTGACGTGTAGGTGGTGGTGGGTGACTGTATGACGTGTAGGTGGTGTTAGGTGACTGTGTGACGTGTAGGTGGTGGTGGGTGACTGTATGACGTGTAGGTGGTGTAAAGTGACTGTGTGACGTGTAGGTGGTGTTAGGTGACTGTGTGACGTGTAGGTGGTGGTGGGTGACTGTATGACGTGTAGGTGGTGTTAGGTGACTGTGTGACGTGTTTGTGGTGTTAGGTGACTGTGTGACGTGTAGGTGGTGGTGGGTGACTGTATGACGTGTGGGTGGTGTTAGATGACTGTATGACGTGTAGGTGGTGGTGAGTGACTGTATGACGTGTAGGTGGTGTTAGGTAACTGTATGACGTGTAGGTGGTGTTAGGTGACTGTGTGACGTGTTTGTGGTGTTAGGTGACTGTGTGACGTGTAGGTGGTGGTGGGTGACTGTATGACGCGTAGGTGGTGGTGGGTGACTGTATGACGTGTAGGTGGTGGTGGGTGACTGTGTGACGTGTAGGTGGTGGTGAGTGACTGTATGACGTGTAGGTGGTGTTAGGTGACTGTATGACGTGTAGGTGGTGTTAGGTGACTGTGACGTGTAGGTGGTGGTGGGTGACTGTATGACGTGTAGGTGGTGTTAGGTGACTGTGTGACGTGTTTGTGGTGTTAGGTGACTGTGTGACGTGTAGGTGGTGGTGGGTGACTGTATGACGTGTAGGTGGTGTTAGATGACTGTATGACGTGTAGGTGGTGGTGAGTGACTGTATGACGTGTAGGTGGTGTTAGGTGACTGTATGACGTGTAGGTGGTGTTAGGTGACTGTGTGACGTGTTTGTGGCGTTAGGTGACTGTGTGACGTGTAGGTGGTGGTGGGTGACTGTATGACGTGTAGGTGGTGGTGGGTGACTGTATGACGTGTAGGTGGTGGTGGGTGACTGTGTGACGTGTAGGTGGTGGTGAGTGACTGTATGACGTGTAGGTGGTGTTAGGTGACTGTATGACGTGTAGGTGGTGTTAGGTGACTGTGTGACGTGTAGGTGGTGGTGGGTGACTGTGTGACGTGTAGGTGGTGTTAGGTGACTGTCTGACGTGTAGGTGGTGTTAGGTGACTGTGTGACGTGTAGGTGGTGTAAAGTGACTGTGTGACGTGTAGGTAGTGTTAGGTAACTGTGTGACGTGTTGGTGGTGTTAGGTGACGATGTGACGTGTAGGTGGTGGTGGGTGACTGTGTGACGTGTAGGTGGTGTTAGGTGACTGTGTGACGTGTAGGTGGTGGTGGGTGACTGTGTGACGTGTAGGTGGTGGTGGGTGACTGTGTGACGTGTAGGTGGTGTTAGGTGACTGTGTGACGTGTAGGTGGTGGTGGGTGACTGTGTGACGTATAGGTGGTGTTAGGTGACTGTGTGACGTGTTGGTGGTGTAAGGTGACTGTGACGTGTAGGTGGTGGTGGGTGACTGTGTGACGTGTAGGTGGTGGTGGGTGACTGTGTGACGTGTAGGTGGTGTTAGGTGACTGTGTGACGTATAGGTGGTGTTAAGTGACTGTTTTTGACCCTTAAAATAATACGTAATGAAGAGAAGCACAGGTACACCATTAAAGAATCAGAGAAATACAAAAGATAGAAAAATAAACCTGATGCTAATTGCTTATTTTTCTGAGTGTGACGTCACGATTCCTCCACTCATACTTTGATTTAGTATTTGAAGAACATGACCTCCTAGTAGACAGAGTTCATTGCCTTCAACACACGTGTCTTAATCTGACTTACAGTATTTGTTGTTAAATAATTTATTGACAAAGCTTGGAGTACAGTTTGCCGATTCTGAGTAATTCAGTCAGGTCTTGACACTGAGGGTGGTATCACTTCTCACTGCCACGCAGGACAGAGGTTCACACACAAAGAAATACATCATATTCATTAACAGTATATATATAGAGGTCAGATTCATGTGGGTCATAATACTGTACTGTTGTAAACGCTTCTGCGCTTCACCTTGCACAGGACATAAGGGGGTGCCCAATAAACTAGCCCCCTCGGGGGCAATCTAATCAAATACTGTTCACTACCACGCTAGACAGTGGTACATTAGAAGTCCTCTTCTATTTGAGGACTAATGATTGTGGGCTAGCAAATTTTGGATAAACAGCAAGAATGTCCCCAAGCACACCCGATTCAATGTAATAATTACAAAGTTCATGATATAATAAGCCAGGTGGCCTGAAGTCTTTGACAGTGTCACATTCAATAATATAGTGTTCAAGTGTATGCTTTAAAGGTTTATCACAAAGTTTACATGCTGAGTGTTCCGGTATGGGTACAGCGTTACTAACTTGCCAGATGTGTCTGTATCCTAGCCTGATCTGACCACGACTACTGCCCTCCCTATCTGAGAGGATAGCTCGACTTAATACCATGTTTTGTGTCAAACTTTTGAAGAACAATGGTCCCAAACTACAGCTAGAACTATCTCGCTGACCTTCCACTAGTGACTTATAGTAATAATAATAAGAGTATTAATGACAATATTATAGTATAACGATAATAATATAATAATAATAATTAAGGAAGATAGACTGATTATGTTGATGATGATTGATTAATTAATGATGTTGATAATATTAATAAAGAATATAATTGCAAATCAACACATTAAATCTATATCCCTGGTAACACTTTCATGTTCTCTCTTCCACAGGTAAGTGTTACGAGGCAGAATAACCGGAGTAAAGGAAAGAAGAGAGGAGGAAGAGGAGGAGGGAATGGCCGGCTCTCCCTCCTATGCGGAGTTCCTGTCTTTCCTCAAGGCCATGAAGAAGAGGGAGGGAGAGGGTAATGGGGAGGAGGGAGGTGAGAGGGGATGATCAGGAGGGAGGAGAGTGGGAGGAAGGAAGTGAAGGGAAGGGGATGGAGGTGATGTGGATGAGGAGAAGGGAGGGGAGGAGGAGGGGAAACAACCATGTGCTTTACCATCTTCTGCTAACCGTTGGAAAGGAGGAGGAGGAATATATAAGGGAGGTAGAGAAGGCGAAGGGAGAGGGACTAGACGAATATAGCGGGGAGGGGGGGGGGGCTCCAAGGAAGTTACACACACTGGGAGAGGAAAAATTAATCTTAAAATACTATCCCGCCCCTTCCAGCCATACACCCTCATCCCCCCACACACCCTCATCCCCTCCACACACCCTCATCCCCCCACACACCATCATCCCCCCACACACCCTCATCCCCCCCACACACCCTCATCCCCCCCACACACCCTCATCCCCCCCACACACCCTCATCCCCCCACACACACCCTCATCCCCCCACACACACCCTCATCCCCCCACACACCCTCATCCCCCACACACCCTCATCCCCCCCACACCCTCATCCCTCCCACACACCCTCATCCCCCCCACACACCCTCATCCCCCAACACCCTCATCCCCCCACACACCCTCATCCCCCCACACACCCTCATCCCCCCACACACCCTCATCCCCCCACACACCCTCATCCCCCCACACACCCTCATCCCCCCACACACCCTCATCCCCCCACACACCCTCATCCCCCCACACACCCTCATCCCCCCACACACCCCCATCCCCCCCACACACCCTCATCCCCCCCACACACCCTTATCCCCCCACATACCCTCATCCCCCCACACACCCTCATCCCCCCACATACCCTCATCCCCCCACACACCCTCATTCCCCCACACACCACCATCCCCCCACACACCACCATCCCCCCACACACCCTCATTCCCCCACACACCCTCATCCCCCCACACACCCTCATTCCCCCCACACACCCTCATTCCCCCCACACACCCTCATCCCCCCACACACCCTCATCCCCCACACACCACCACCCCCTCACACACACACCACCCTCCCCTCCACACACCCTCATCCCCCACACACCCTCATTCCCCACACATACCCTCATCCCCCCACACACCCAATATCCCCCCACACACCCTCATTCCCCCACACACCCTCATCCCCCACACACCACCACCCCCTCACACACACCACCACCCCCTCACACACCCTCATCCCCCACACACCCTCATTCCCCCCACATACCCTCATCCCCCCCACATACCCTCATCCCCCCACACACCACCATCCCCTTACACACCCTCATTCCCCACACACCCTCATTCCCCCCACACACCCTCATCCCCCCCACACACCCTCATCCCCCCACACACCCTCATTCCCCCACACACCACCTTCCCCCCACACACCACCATCCCCGCACACACCCTCATCCCCCCACACCCTCACCCCCCACACCCTCACCCCCCACACCCTAACCCCCCACACACCCTCATCCCCAACACACCCTCATCCCCCCCGCACACTCTCACCCCCCACACACCCTCATCCCCCACACACCCTCATCCCCCCCCACACACCTTCATCCCCCACACACCCTCATCCCCCCCACACACCCTCATCCCTCCCACACACCCTCATCCCCTCACACACCCTCATCCCCCCCACACACCCTCATCCCCCCCACACACCCTCATCCCCCCAAACCCTCACCCCCCCACCCTCATCCCCCCACACACCCTCATCCCCCCACACACCCTCATCCCCCACACACCCTCATCCCCCCACACACCCCCCACCCATCCACACACCCCCACCCATCCATGCACACAAAGGTAATAACAAAATATACGTGGAAGTTATATCGTAAATGAAAATGCTATAGGTAGAAAGTGTTGCTGGTGAAAAAATTAACGTATAAAAAATAAGTGAAGAATAATTTCATTGTGTTCACTGGTAATTTATAACTTGGGTGTAGCGGCAGAGTTATAAGTAACGCTCGCCGCCTGCTCCGAGGGTCGTTAGCTTCGCTCGACCACCCAGCTGTGAATGGGTACCTTATTTTACAGCTGGGGAAATGAAGGCAATCGAATGCAGTGTCGGCTCCATCCCACTGCCTATTTGTGTAACGGAGGCTTTAGTATTCAGTGTGGTGTATCCAGACTCCATTGCATCGTCATTAATGCTTCGCTCAAACAAGGGAAGTGCTTCGTTTACTGAAAGACTTCATATCTTTCTCCAACTAGTCCACATCGCCATCATGCAGGTCCTCAGACAAATTGCGAGGGATTTGTACTTGACTGGGCTTATGCGAACACTGGAGGCACTGTAAATCCTCAACATTCGGTAATATGAATACTGTACGTCCTTCACTGCTCATAGACTTCACCTATTGCAGCATAGAGAAGCTTAAGACCTTTGTGGTTCTCATCTTTGCAGACTTCACCGGAGTGTTTAACTTAATCAACTGAAGCATAATTATTAACAAAACCATAAAAGCTGGAAAAGTCCCATTTCTTGGTATACAGAACTTCCTTATCCACCGTCTCCATACAGTACGCTTCGGAGGGACCATCTTTACCTTTCAATCATTCAGCCGCTACGTCCCCCAAGGCAGTAGGATGTGACTTTCCTGGTGGATACTCTCGCTCTTTGGGAATATGTTGACGACTCTACCATTGGCGTTCTCCAGAGCACTCTGAACATTCTCCAGAATCATCCTCTGACTCGGTCCCAACACATTGTGTACATGAGACTGCTCTTAGGGTACAGGTACAAACGTATGGGAGTACATTGACAACTCTGACTTTGTGGTCAACCCGACTCTCACACCCTATCTCACAACATCCTCACTTGCACTGTTACCTCCTCCTACAGGTCCCCACCTACACCTCGTCCCTCCCTGACCATATATCATTCCTCCTCCTAGAGACAGGCCTGGAACATGGCATTATTAGGGACCTGCCACGCCTTGCTATAAACAGATAACCCCCCCCCCCCCCCACACACACACACACATACCTCATACACATACTCTGTCACAATGTATGAAACTTGCCGTCATAATCCATGGCCCTTCAGACACTTATCCCTTTAATGCATGAGTCACCAAGCCAAGCATGAACTCCGCATCCTTTCCCGTCTGAGCGCTGTAAACGTTTTTGCACTGCTCCTTGTACATGATGCAATAAACTAGCCCCCTCCCAGGGCAAATCTGAAAAAAAAAAATTATAAAGTTCTCCAATTTGGACCGCAGCTATCAAGTAGGGAGGCACTACCGCCTGGGAAGATATTGGAAGCATAATGTGTTGTCTAATGGTAGACCCTGCTGCCATATGGCATCACAAAAATTGTGACCAAGTCCCAGGTTTCTGATCTGACTTTCTGCCTCATTTACACAATTGCAGGGTTTCAATTGTTTCTTTTTCTTCGACAACACAACATACATATATCATTTCTCACTATTAATCTTTTTTTTATGGTCCTTTATTATTATTATTATTATTATTATTATTATTATTATTATTATTATTATTTCTTCCCCAGGCCCTGATGTGAGTCATTGACCTGTGCCCTGATGGGCTAACCCCGTAAAAAAAAAGAAAAAAAAAAGTCATCAAGCCATACCACTACCCTGGTTGTGTATGTTAGCCTCTCCTCTGGCCATCTCTCACCTCCATATATCTCACTGGGCTCCAGCACCTTCCTAGCTGTGAATTTCACTCAACTCCTCGGCGTCACTATATAGATGACAAACTGAATTGGACAGTGTTGGTCATTACTGATCACCTGTCGTCCCCTTATGCTTCGTCAAGATCCCATTTATTTCCTGCTGAGTGTTGGCGGGAGTGAGCGGAAGGGCGGAGAGTTGGTGGGAAGTTAGCGGAAGGGAAGAGAGTTGGTGGAAAGTTAGCGGAAGCGAAGAGAGTTGGTGGGAAGTTAGCGGAAGGGAAGAGAGTTGGTGGGAAGTTAGCAGAAGGGAAGAGAGTTGGTGGAAAGTTAACGGAAGGGAAGAGAGTTGGTGGGAAGTTAGCAGAAGGGAAGAGAGTTGGTGGAAAGTTAACGGAAGGGAAGAGAGTTGGTGGGAAGTTAGCGGAAGGGAAGAGAGTTGGTGGGAAGTTAACGGAAGGGAATAGAGTTGGTGGGAAGTTAACGTAAGGGAAGAGAGTTGGTGGGAAGTTAACGGAAGGGAAGAGAGTTGGTGGGAAGTTAACGGAAGGGAATAGAGTTGGTGGGAAGTTAGCGGAAGGGAAGAGAGTTGGTGCGAAGTTAGCAGAAGGGCAGAAAGTTGGTTGGAAGTTAGCGGGAGGGCAGAAAGTTGGTGGGTGGGAAGTTAGCGGAAGGTGAAGAGTTGGTGGGAAGTTAGCGGAAGAGAAGAGAGTTGATGGGAAGTTAGCAGAAGGGCAGAAAGTTGGTTGGAAGTTAGCGGGAGGGTGGAGAGTTAATATGATGTAGGCAGAAACGCAAAAAAAGTTGTCGGAGAATTGGTGGAAAGTTAGCAGAAGAACGGAGAGTTGACGGGAAAACTGGTGGTATTGGAAAAGGAGCGAGAAGTGGGCGGCGTTGGCGGAAAGTTTATAACTGAATTGGCGGCAAGTTGTTGAAAGTGTGAGAAAAGGTGTTAATGTTGGAGGGAACTTGAGGAATTGGCGGGAAAAAGGGCAATTTACTGGGAAGTTGACGTAAACACAGGAAGCACTCTTTTTATGTTGGATTAGGCACGGGGGAGACTCTTAATCTGGCGGAAACCCGGGAAAGACTTTTTTTAAGTTGACGGAAGTGCGGGCAAGACTTTTTAAGTTGGCGGAAGTGCAGGAGAACTGGCTGAGTTCAAGGAGTTGGCGGGAAGTGGTGGCGATCTTCTTCACCTCGCTCTACCTTCTTCCCACACTCACTCCTTGACCAGGCCCTTCAAACTCTCTTACGACAAATATGTCACGTAAATGGATAAGAAACTAGACATCCACATGGCCCACTTAAGCTATGAAATAAAGGTTCTAAGCTAAATATTTCCTCGTAACTGGAGACGTAAGATCGCTCGCACGTAAATGACCTACTTAAGCTGCGGTAGAAACATGGATTCTCAAGGGTTGCTACATTGGATTTTTCCTCGTAGCTGGTGACTTAAGAACCCATCCAATTGGCTTACTTAAATTATCCTCTAGGACCTTTGTAACTCTTGATCTTGGCCAATATCCTTAATAGACTATCTTTACTAAAGAAATATTAACGTATAGGTATTCGAGATTGCGGAATTAACTGCCTTATCCCCTGTACCTAATAGACCATCTCCCCTAATCTCGTCGCTAAGAGGACGGCACTTTATATTTTATTTGGCTAAAGCCAGATGAATTTATTCAGCAGAGAGAGGACTCCGTATACAAGTGGTTAGTAGACTATCTCCCCTAACCACCCTTTGAGAATTCGATCAAGGAATTTGGTTTACTAAGAGGTCAGATAAACATTGGTATATCAGATAATCGTAAGAGGAACCGACAAAAGCCGACAAGACCCGACAATTCTCGCCGTAACTACCAGCATTCGCGAAGCCTCGTGCATGACGTCATGCTCGGATGACGTCATGATTAGCGGAATGTTTAATGTGGGGAGTTGTATTGTTTGAGTCAGAAAAGTTTTGTTTCTATTTTGGATGAAAAACATCAGTATTGGAGGCAATAATATCTATTTCCCATCCTCACACACACTACCCCTCTTTTTCTATCATTCTTCCTTTCCTTTTTTCCTACTCTCCCTCCTTCCCTTTCTCCCAATATATCTCATCCTAGATACTTACCAATGCAGTAAAGATCTCTTATTACCAATACCGCCTAGGGTCCGAATTCTCTACAGCTCGTATATACGTAAATGTTTTTCCCTCGTAACTGGAGACAGCTAGAACCCACCCAACACCACTCAAGTAATGAGAGTCTTTAAGTCACACTCCAAGACTTGTAAATAGATCCACCCTCTTACATCTCGTTAAGGAAGAAAATATTAGCGTATAAGTTTTTTTTGTTTTCCTTTGAGAAAATTCTGGAGGTGATGGAAGGGCGGGGAGTTTTATTAAGAGGCGGACGGGCAAGTTTCTGGCGGGAAGTCGTAAACAGGTTCCAGCTCATGCGTCATGGATAATTTTCACCAGACTTGAGTGATCGCTGGACAAAGTTTGGTGTCCTCGGATTCCAGAATTTATTTATTTTTTAATATACCTTTTTCTATCTCAACGTAAAATTAAATACTAGTTAACTTCTTTTAATGTATAATAATAATTAAAAACAACATGGCCTAATCGATTCTAGAGTATGCGCACAAGATAAGTTCACAACATTTAAAAATGTTTGCACAATTCTTACGAGTACACAAACAAATTTAAAATCTCACAGTTATAAAAGTTTCTACTTTTCCACGACGAACGACTTTTATGTACACCTTGTGGCCGTCACTTAATTTCTTCCTAACAAAATTTAAGTCGTAATAAATGACTAATTTTTGTAAGGCTCACAAACTTAGATTTGAGTTTTTCATAAATATTTCTTCAATTTTACTGCTGGTGCTGCTGAAATAATTACAAACTAAAAAGTTACAACTTATTAAATAATAATAACTACTACTACTAATAATGATAATAATAATAATAATAATAAACACTTCATACGGAATAATAAAACAATACAATTCAGCAGTATCTACTCAGCCAGTATTCGTAAACAAACATTTTCTTTTTCCTTATCTTTGCCCTCTGTTTCCCTTGCTGCTTTCTTTTCCTCTCTGTTTTCTCTCATTTATTTTTACCTTCTCTTCTTTACTTCCTCTTTGCCTTTTCTTCCCTCCCCCCCTTTTATTTTATCCTGCGTTATCTCCTCTGTGTCTATGTCTATCTGCCAGCCTTTGTTTATACGAGTTTGTGTCTTTCTCTCCCTTATTTCCTTAACTTACGAATGATATACCAATGATATACACTGTAGTTAAGATTTGTGTATGTGTGTGTGTATTTATGTATTAGTATATGTCTGTGTGGATGTATTTATATGTGAGTGTATTTCTTTGTGTAAATGTATTTATGTATGTATGGATGTATGTATGTATGTATGTATGACCTGATAACTGAAAACCACACAATATTTCTTTTCTTTTTCACTGTTTTCCTCATTTACAAAAAATAGAGAAATAACAGAGAAGGAAAAAAAAAACCCGCTGTAACTATATCGTCAACTGTAAAGGTTCTCGTGTCAGTAAAGATGAAATTATTTATATATATGTAATCGATGTAAGAAAATATATAACTTGCAGGACAGTAAAGACACATCCGTATTTTATTGAATTACAAACACAGAAATTACACACTTGTTAAGAGAGATTTATACCGTATATGTTTTTGTCTTATTTATTGATGAACTTACAGAAATTCACACGTTTTTGTACGGTATATTATATGAATTTGACTCGTTTACGAAGGAGGAGAAATTGCATGGCGGGCCAACCCCCCCCCCCCCCCCCCCCACCCCCCCCCACCCAAAAAAAAAATGTAAATATATTTCGCTGATATATGAGCAGAGTGAAATTGCACGACAAAAAAATAAACAATATATGGTATAGTGAATTACAAACCCGAATAAATTGCACAGAAAATAAAAGAAAATGCGAGATATATTTCATTTATTTGCGAGAGTGAAAAAATAATGTTTACTGTATATATATATATATATTATATATATATATATATATAAAGAGAAAGAGATAGAGAAAAAAGTGTGCGTGTGTGTGTGTGTGTGTGTGTGCGTGTGTGTGTGTGTTTTTCGGTGGTTCAACTGTAGCGCCTTGCCTTTAAATTTTGCGACCTGGGCTCAGTTCCAGCTTGGGTCGGAGGTGTGAAGGATGTTGTCCACTTCGACTCTACCTGAACATTGCAGGGTTTATGCGGGTACACACACACACACACACACACACGGGAGGAGAGGAGGATACTCTGCCCAATGCATAAAACAGGTCAGGTCATACATAATTGAGACGGTCGTGTACACTATACATGCCCTGTAATGGTTGCCAGTTGACCTGTCAGTGGTGTGTGTGTGTGTGTGTGTGTGTGTGTTAAAGCCACGCATAGCCTTGCCTAACTTAATCCTAACCCTACGCTACCCAATCCAATTCAATCTAACCCAGCTCATGCCAACTCAACCCAAGCCAACCCATTCCGGTATTAGTAAAACATCTCTACTAAGACTTAAAGAGATATGGGTTTGTGGGATTTTGTCCACTGGGAAAAATGGTCGGGTGGAATTTTATCATCCTATCTTTTGTAAACAATGATTTTTTTTATTCATCATTAATGTTGGTTTTTACTCAATATAACTATAACAAAAGTATAGAACTTACCTATATTACCTGCCTCTCAGAAAAAAAATATTCAAACTTTCTAATTGGGATTTTAGATTATTTTCGTGTATCAGTTCAGGTATACCACTCACCTGTGTGTGTAAGGAGACGCTAATATACTGAACCTAATACAGTGTAGCGTCTATATAATGAACTATATAGAGGAAAGTCCGTTATAGAGAGGGTCCGTTAGACGTGAAACCTCCATTTCATGAACTATTTAGATGTGAGTTGGTTATATCGAGGGTTCAATAGATGTGAAACCTCCATTTAATGAACTATATAGATGAAAGTCCGTTATATCGAGGGTCCGTTAGATGTGGACCCCCATGTTACGGATTATATGGAGAGAATTCCGTTATATCGAGGCTCCATCAGATGTGAAACTCCACGGATGATATGGCGAGTATAGTCGTCCGGTATATCGAGGGTCCGTTAGATGTGACCCCCCCCCCCCCCCCCCGCATGTTACGGATTATATGGAGGTTTCATTGTTGTTTCATCCAAATTAAATGAGTGTCCATTAGGCTATTTTTGCTATTTCCATCTATATATTTAAGTCTATTAGTTGATTCTTAGTTATAATGATTTACGATAACTTGACTTCAATGTTTTCGCTATTTTTTTTTTTTTTTGTCACATTTAACTTATTTTTGTTTTTATTATTATTTTATTTTATTTGTATATTTATCTTTGTTTTTCTCTATGTATATATTTCATGTATTGTTTTTACCTGTTGTGTTCTTCATATATCTCAATTATACATATACATGAAATGTTTATGTAATGTAGATAGCCATAATATAAATCTGCGTGGCGATCCTGGAAACATCAGTAAGTAGTGTTTAGACCTAGGGATAATGGGTAGTGTTTGACCCGTTAATGTTTAGGATGAGGATAATGGGTAGTGTTTGACCCGTTAATGTTTAGGATGAGGATAATGGGTAGTGTTTGACCTGTCAGTGTTTAGGATGAGGATAATGGGTAGTGTTTGACCCGTAAATGTTTAGGATGAGGATAATGGGTAGTGTTTGACCCGTTAATGTTTAGGATGAGGATAATGGGTAGTGTTTGACCTGTCAGTGTTTAGGAGGGTTCTCAAAATAACACCAAGTAAATCACAGGTGCTCAAAGTGACACCAAGTGAATCACAGGAACTCAAAATGACACCAAGTGAATCACAGCTGTTGAAAATGACACCTAAGTCAATCACAGGTGCTCAAAATGAAACCAAGTGAGTCACAGGTGCTCAAAATGACACCATAGCCTACATAAGGGGGGTAATTAGGGCGTGTGGGTCATGTCATTAAGAAAATACTGCCCTTGTCTTAAGTTCACTCTTGCTGTTGATCACTTCAGTTACATCTCTCTCTTACTAACAATGTCTACGCGGTCTAATGGTTGCCTTCAGGAAGTGAGTGAATTACATTGGTTATTATAGGAATTTACGATGCATTGATGCTTATTATCGCTGTGTTGTTTAATATATCGGCATAAAGGTTTACTATGTTGTTATTTGGGCAGTCCGTTTGTTTGCTAGTTCGTCCGTTCGCCCGTCTGTCCGTGAGTTGACTTCTGTTCTACTTATTTTGTCGTTTCTGCATAAAAATAATGTAAATAAAATAAAGGTTCGTGGACTCTCGCCTCACTGTGGGCTGATGCTGTTGCCTCCTCCTCAAGTTCTGGGATATAACCACCTAACCCATCCCACCATCCACCTAACCCAGTGGTTCTCAACCGTTTTCACTCCATTCCCCACTTGAGGAATTTTCAACATCCTCGTGGCCTCCTTCATTTTTCTCCCCCCCCCCCCACAAATAATGTTGAAAAATAAAATGCAGATGAAAAGAATAGCCTTATTTTATTTCAAGGTTGGCAATCATCATTATCTTATATTTTGATAGACTTACATGATTTACATAACTGACGTCACTAGACTAGAGTGACTACTAGCCAAGCCTCACAGCAAACTTGAATTTGGTTGGGAAAAAGTTCATATGACCTCTGCATATTTTGTCACAGCTCAATGGGAAGGCTGACATTGTTTCCTTTCAGTCAGGTGACTGATCCGAGGTTGTGTCACTGACAGTGAACATCTCATGTCCGGGTCCACATCCAGTCGGTTCCGGCTTTTACTCTTTATATGTAGAAGGGTGGAGAAACCAGATTCGCATAAATAGGTAGTTGAAAAAGGCAAGAGGACGCGAAGTGCAGTCTCGCTAACTTTTGGGTATGACTGATACATTGAGCACCAGAATACAGTCAGTGATCTTTCTTCATAGAGATCTTTGGCAGCAGAATCATTCTTGAGATCAAGAAATTCGTCCTGAACATCATTGGGAATGGCAGCAATATCAAGAGTGCCAGAGAAAGGATTCCTCACCAATTTCCCATCTTCCTCCTCGAATTCTGGGAAATACTTTTTGAGCTCACTTTCCAAGGATTTCAGGTGCTGAGTGATTTCAGTTTTGAGTGATGGGTCAAGCAGATGATCTTCATTCTTATCAAGAACAGTTGAAAGGTTCTCAAACATGGCAGCATTTCCTGCATTGACTTTCCTTTGCCAATTCTGGAGCTTGGCAAGAAAATGCACGAAGACAATTCATGAGGTGTAACACATTTCTGTCCTTGCCCTGCAGCTTGAGATTCAGCCTGTTTAGCTGCTCAAATATATCTGCTAAATATGCAAGACGTGGGTCCCACAACACCTCATTGAAGTGACTTAATAGATCATCTTTCCCTTGCACTTCCAGGAACAACTTAAGCTCTCCCCGAAGTTCAAACACTCGATTTACAACATTGCCCTTGGAAAGCCAGCGCACTTTGGAGTAAAAGAGGAGGGCTTCATGCTCTGAATCCATGTCTCTATAAAGGTTCTGGAAAAAGCGAGAGTTCAGATCTCCAGCTTTCACAAAGTTGACACATTTGGCCACTGCCTCCAGGATCTAGCAAGTTCATCAGGGAGGGTTTTCGACGCCAGTGAAAAACGATGGTTCATACAATGGATCCCCTTGGCATTCGGATCTACTTCCTTGACACGCTTCTGGAACCCCGATTTTGATCCCAGCATCGCCGGAGCCCCATCCGTACAGACTCCACAACAATTTTCCCAGTTGATCCTGTTAGCTGTGAAGAAAGAAGACAGCTTTTCCATCACATCTACAGCTATTGTGGTGGTCTCAAGCTGTGTACAGAACAGATATTCCTCCTGGACGTCACACAAGAAAACATACCTAACAAACACTAGTAGCTGTGCACAAGCACTCACGTCCGTTGACTCATCCAGCTGTATTGCAAACATACCAGTTGGAGATAATTTGATCTCCTGTATCACTTTTTCCTTTATGTCATCTAACATTTCATTAATTCTCCGTTTCACTGTATTGTTTGACAAGGAAATTTGTTGAATTTTACGTTCACTTGCCTCTCCAAGAACCCGTTTGACCATTTTTAAAGCACATGACATAATTAAAGTTCACTAATTGTATGAAGCTTCTTTTGCTTTGCTATTTCTAGGGAAACCTCGTATGATGCCTTAACTACACTTACGGTCTGTTGTTGGAAAGCACCACTCTCGTCCAGTTTCTGTTTTCCCAAACTCCGTTCATGGCACCTGAAGAAATTGGTGTCTCTCCGCATACTGTGGATGGATCGTCATCAGATGATGCTTCAGCTTACTGTACTAGGCCTCATAGAATCGTTCCCCAGCACTTTGAAGCACAGGACACACTGATGTTTCTCAATGCCATCAGCGAGGATTGACGTAAATCCGTAGTTAATGTATCCATCGATGTACTTCCGTTTCTTAGCAACACTAGAAGCCACCACAAATCTAGAGAAAATAAAGAAGACAGAATGTCAGAACAGACAAGTGATAAGACTAAAGAATGGTAAAGAAGGACATAAACAGGAAAACAGTTAGAATGGCAAACACACACACATTCACATACATAATACGCCCATGCACTCACACATAAAGCACACATACAGTCATACACAAACATACACACAGGTAAACATTCACACTCAAGCTAGCAAGCTGAAGTGTACTTCCTGTAAGCAAGAACACGCCTCCTTTGACAAGTACTGCCCAACTTGGAAGAATGAGAAGACTAGTGAGTCACACCAATTTAGCGGTTCAGAGGCAATACCCTCCACTGTTTTCGTGATGGTATCCCAGGCCAGACTGAGATCATTCGGTCCTATCACCACTTGCAAAGGGAGGACACACGGACACGTACTGAACAAGTCAGTTCAGCAGCTCGGTCCAGCGCCTGTCACACAGACAGGGACTGGACCTGTGAAATCTTAAATAATCCGTGAAAAAAAAAAAAAAAAAAAAAAAATAAATAGCACCAGAGTATGTAATTAATAAAATTGTATTGTCGTTATGATTAAACAAAATGACAAAAAAAAAAGAATGAAAATTCTCTTCTGCCAAGTCAAAATAAGTAATACAAGTTTTGTTTAATTCAGATTCCCAACATTATTTGGAAACGTACAATTTATAACAGCTCACCGTGGCTCCCTTGGGGACCATGGCCCCCAGGTTGAGAACCACTGACCTAACCCCATCCCATCATCCACACCCACCCTACCCCAGCATTCACACACCCCATAGCACCATCCACCTATGTCATCCCACCATCCACCAACTCCATCCCAATATCGACCTACCCTATCCCAATATCCACCTACCCTGTCCCACCATCCACTCACCCCATCCCACCATCCACTTACCCCATCCCACCATCCACCCACCCCATTCCACCATCCACACCTACCCCTTTCTCACCACCCACACCTACTTCATCTCACCATCCACATATCCCATCCCATCATCCACACAACACCATCCACCTATCCCATCCCATCACCCAGACCACACCATCTTATCATCCATCCTCCTCATCCCATCATCCACCCACCCCTCCCACCATCCACATCACACTACATCCCATCATCCACCTATCCCATCCCACCATCCACACCACATCATCCCACCATCCACATCACCCCATCCCACCATCCACACCACCCCATCCCACCATTCGTACCACCCCATCCCACCATCCACACCACATCATCCCACCATCCACATCACCCCATCCCACCATCCACACCACCCCATCCCATCATCCACCTATCCCATCCCACCGTCCACACCACCCCATCCCATCCTCCACCTATCCCATCTCACCATCCACCTACCCATCCCACCATCCACACCACATCATCCCACCATCCACATCACCCCATCCCACTATCCACATCACCCCATCCCACCATCCACACCACCCCATCCCACCCTCCACCTACCCGATCCCACCATCCACACCACCCCATCCCACCATCAACACCACCCCATCCCACCATCCACACCACCCCATCCCACCATCCACACCACCCCATCCCACCATCCACCCACCTCATCCCACCATCCACACCACCCCATCCCACCATCCACCCACCCCATCCCACTATCCACACCACCCCATCCCACCATCCACCTACCCGATCCCACAATCCACCTACCCCATCCCACCATCCACACCACCCCATCCACCATCCACACCACCCCATTCCACCATCCACACCACCCCATCCCACCATCCACACCGCCCCATCCCACCATCCACACCACCCCATCCCACCATCCACACCATCCCATTCCACCATCCACCCCACCCCATCCCACTATCCACATCGCCCCACTACCCACCACAACCCACGTGACCACCATTCGTTTTCTAACACTACACACACTCGTTGCGTCTTTGTCTTACCTCTACTCTGTAATATTTGGCTTCATGTATTTGGCCTCATGTATTTGGCTTCATGTATTTGGCTTCATATATTTGGCCTCATGTATTTGGCTTCATGTATTTGGCTTCATGTATTTGGCTTCATGTATTTGGCCTCATATATTTGGCTTCATGTATTTGGCTTCATGTATTTGGCTTCATGTATTTGGCCTCATATATTTGGCTTCATGTATTTGGCCTCATGTATTTGGCTTCATGTATTTGGCCTCATGTATTTGGCTTCATGTATTTGGCTTCATGTATTTAGCTTCATGTATTTGGCTTCATGTATTTGGCCTCATGTATTTGGCTTCATGTATTTGGCTTCATGTATTTGGCCTCATGTATTTGGCCTCATGTATTTGGCCTCATGTATTTGGCTTCATGTATTTGGCTTCATGTATTTGGCTTCATGTATTTGGCCTCGTGTATTTGGCCTCGTGTATTTGGCCTCGTGTATTTGGCTTCATGTATTTGGCTTCATGTATTTGGCTTCATGTATTTGGCCTCATGTATTTGGCCTCATGTATTTGGCTTCATGTATTTGGCTTCATGTATTTGGCTTCATGTATTTGGCTTCATGTATTTGGCTTCATGTATTTGGCCTCGTGTATTTGGCTTCATGTATTTGGCTTCATGTATTTTATCCCTCTGCTTACTTCATGCTGTTTGTTTATATTGGCTTCTATGTGTCGTTTATTTACCTGTGTCTTAAGTATAGTTTAATTGGATCACCTGAAGATAAAATGCAGCTTAATATTACCTGGAGGTGTTGGGTTAGGTTAGGTTAGGTTATGTCGAGTTATTGTTAGGTTAGGTCAGGTCAGGTCAGGTCCTGTTGGGTTGAGTTATTATTAGGTTAGGTTAGCGTTTGGTAAGGTTAAGTTAGTCTAAACGTTAGGATATTTAATCATAAGATGAAATATGCTTGTTGGGGGAGGGGGGGCTACTCTTCAGGTGATTCGTTTCCTCTCTGTGTCTGTCTATATTATAGTATTTACCCGAGATGTAACTAACCCTCCCTCCCTCCCTCCAGGTGTATAATATGAGGGTAGCTGCAACTATCTATCGGCTTGTGTTATTATCTATCAGTGTGTACCATTATCCATCAGTGTGTACCATTATCCATCAGTGTGTACCATTATCCTTCAGTGTGTACCATTATCTATCAGTGTGTACCATTATCCATCAGTGTGCACCATAATCCATCAGTGTGTACCATTATCTATCAGTGTGTACCATTATCTATCAGTGTGTACCATTATCTATCAGTGTGTACCATTATCCATCAGTGTGTACCATTATCTATCAGTGTGTACCATTATCTATCAGTGTGTACCATTATCTATCAGTGTGTACCATTATCCATCAGTGTGTACCATTATCCATCAGTGTGTACCATTATCCATCAGTGTGTACCACAATCCATCAGTGTGTACCATTATCCATCAGTGTGTACCATTATCCATCAGTGTGTACCACAATCCATCAGTGTGTACCATTATCCATCAGTGTGTACCATTATCCATCAGTGTGTACCATTATCCATCAGTGTGTACCATTATCTATCAGTGTGTATTTGTCATGGTGCCTTCATAGCACTAAAATCTCATGGGACAAATATTTTAGAGTGGAAATAAAAAATAAATTACTAATTAAGCGTAAAAAAACGTTAAAAAATAATGAATCTTGAAAATGCAAAGAAAAACAATGTTATCCTGACGTGTTATACTGATGTTATTTATATAAAGACAGTTATCGTCTCACACTTACAGTATTCCTCACCTCAACACCATATAATTATGGTACCGTGAATGAAATAACCTGTTATCATCATCATCAATATTATTATTATTACCTTATCACCATTATCGTCATCATCATCACTATCATCACTATCGTCATCATCATCGTCATCATCATCATCATCATCGTCATCATCATCATTATCATCAATATTATTATTACCTTATCACCATCATCATCATCATCTATAAGCAACATGTTCCTCGTCAATTTCCTTGTTCCACCCTCCTTTTTGCCATTCTCTTTTTCCTCTCTTCTCCTCACTTCTCTTATTCTTGCTCTTTTTATCTTTGAATTGAATTGAAACAGTTTATTTAGCCAGAAAAATACAGATACAGAGTGGATAATAATAACAATATTAACATGGCTGAGCCAGTTGAGAACCTGAGCTCTCTTTGCGGCACCTGATATATACTATACATTTATCTCAAGGAAGTATTATGTCACATTTAGTATCATCTGGAATAGCACAATAGCATGGTAGTACTAAGTACATCTCATAGTGTTACCACGGTTATCACTTCAATATTTATTTATTTTATTTAATTATTATTTTTTTATTTACATATATATATATATATATATATATATATATATATATATATATATATATATATATATATATATACATATAAATTACAGTGGAATTGAAAAACATAAGTATAATGGGGGAGCAGTACAACCTGGGTTGTACAGTAATAAGGTTGAACAGGAGGACAGAGCTGTCAGGATTATGTCTAGTTGGCAATTATGTTTATTGCAATGGTAATTACTTATTTATTTACATGATAATTTCTGATAAAACGGTTTTGATGGTACACTAAAAGCAGGTACTGTAAATATAGTAAGTGTTACAAGAAATATTATTTCTTCGACAATAGATATTTTTTAAGAGATGATTTAAAGGAAGGGGGCGTAGTCTTTGCTCGGATGTGTGGGGGTAAGTTGTTCCACACCTTCCCACCATGATATTTTATGGAGGACTGAGAGGAGCGCATGGGGGGTGGTCTTAGTAGCTCTGGGTGCCTTAAGTTGTATCTCTTATTATTCCGGAACTGGAAATAATTATTGTCATGCAAGTGATTGATAGATTTGTAAACAAAGAGGGCATAGCAGTAGGTGTTAATATCTTCGAATTTTAAAAATTTCAATATAGCAAATTTTTCGTTTGCGTGATGTTTTTTTTTTTCAAGTAGGTCATTGTCCGTACAACTATCTCTTGTGCAGTAACCAGAGATTGTGTTTTTGAAGAGCCAGAGGCCCCCCATAGTGTGTGACAGTGTATCAAGTGTTGGTAAACAAGATCATGATAGATTTCTTTCATTGCTGTGAGAGTGAGTGACTGTCGAGTGTGATACAGGATACCGCACTGTTTATTGACTTTACTATGAATGGCTTGTATGTGGTTTCTCCAGTCAAATTTCTCATCAACAATAACTCCGAGGAATTTAGTATTTTGTTCGCGTTTGAGGACTATATTACCAAGGTACAGGGGGTCCAAGTCTGGGGGTAAGTTTTTTCCTTCTGTGAAAGATCGTGTAGTGGGTTTTCTCAAGGTCAGTTTATTACATATTACCCAGGTCCCGACTTTAGTTAATTCATTGTTCATAGTTCCCATCAAGGAACGGAGGTCTGAGTTGCTGGCATAGAGATTACTATCGTCTGCAAATAAGTTGTATTTTGTGAGTGAGCTGGTGTGGACTATGTCGTTTATGTACAACAAAAACAGTACTGGACCGAGAATGGAACCTTGGGGGAATCCATACAAGATTGGCGAGGAGTCAGATTGGTGGGTATTATAGCAGACATACTGCAACCTGTTGGCCAGATGTGTGGTAAACCAATTGTGGGACAGGCCCCTAACGCCGTAATGTTCAAACTTTGAAAGGAGGATGGTATGGTCGACAGTATCGAAGGCTTTTGAGAGGTCCAAGAATATACCTACTGTGAACTGACTGTCATCAAAGGAATTTAAGATGTCATTAGTAAAGGATAGCAGAGCACTCTCAGTCAACCTTCTAGCTCTAAAGCCAAACTGGGAGTTTGTAAAGATGTTATTGGCATTGCAGAAGGAATTTAGTCTACTACATGCTAGCTTTTCCAGTTTCTTACTCAAGGCTGGGAGGACTGATATGGGCCGGTAATTCTTGGAGACCTTTGTCCCCAGATTTTTTATATGCCAGGTGGACTTTAGCAATTTTCAGTTTATCAGGAAAGACACCACTAGTGAAGGAGGAGTTACAAATGTGGGGGAGAACAGGTAGTAATAAGTGGGCCACTTTCTTAATGATGCTCATTGGTATATTGTCTTCGCCTGTTGCTGCATCTTTGGACTTTTTTATGATGGCTAGTAATTCATCTGCTGTGACGGGATAAGAATAGCGCATTTTGCTGTCTGTTTTGCAGGTAGGCTCTAAATTCCTCATGGTGATCAGGGATACTCTCTGCAAGATTTTTGCCAACATTAATAAAATATTCTTTGAAGTGGTTGGCAATGAGGGAGGGTTCCGTTATAACTGAATCATTTATCATAAAAGCTGAGTTGGGGGCCGAAGGCTGAGTGTTCCTGCTCTGAATAGAATTTATGACATTCCAGGTTTTCTTACTGTCGCCTGATGCTGACTGGAGCTTATTTGTATAATAGTTACGTCTGGCATTTCTAACTGCTTGAGTTACTCTATTTCTGATACTTCGGTAAGCATCACCGAAAGTTATGGGTCTTTTTGCAAATTTCCTTTGGAGTTTGTGTTTTTCTTTATCATTATCTTAATTTCGCATGTGATATAGGGTTTGGAAATGAACACAGTTTTCACTGACTTAGTCTTCTGGGGGAAGCATTTATCAAAGTAAGCAAGAGAAGTTACAGCTGTTCACGTTAGGGTTGTTGGAGACATAGACAAGATCCCAGTTAGCATTCATTAGGTTGTTTTTAAATAGCCTGTTGTCGGGGCAGTAGTCTCTGTATTGAATTGAGACTCTACTAGACCTTTCAGGTCTTGTGGCTGTTTTATACATGGCAAAAACTGGGAAGTGATCTGAGATATTGTTATAAATAATTCCACTTGCTAGGTTGTTAGGAGTGTTGCTAGTCCAGATATGATCTATCACAGTGGCAGAGGTGGCAGTTACTCTAGTGGGTTTGGTTATAGTGTTGAAGAAGAGTTTAGAATGACAGGTAGCAAGAAGGTCTAATACTGAGGTGTCGGTTTCTGATTTTAATAGATCAAGGTTGAAATCTCCTGTGATGTAGCAGTCTATCCTCTCTGAACTTATGACAGAGATAAGCCCCGAAAATTTATCAAGAAAATTCCTTACATTAGTGTGGGGTCTTCTGTAGATTACTCCTACTAGGATATTTCGTGTGTCGTTACGTAATTCAATGAAAACACTCTCCATGTACTCCTCCTGAACCTTTAACTCATCTCTTACAGAAGTGTTATACTTGATATCAACATATAGGGCGACACCACCACTGTGTCGTGACGTATTGACGCAGTGTCTATTATAATTAGGAATGTTATACAAATGTTCAATATCATTAGTGAGTTTGGTCTCACAGAACCCAAGTACATCAAATTTGTGGACAATAGAAGATAAACACTGATCTAAAAAGGTATCTAGATGAAGGGGAATACTGCTGATGTTATGGCTGATCAATGAGAAGGAATGAGGTAGTAGAAGACTAGAACTAAACTCGGGGGAGTCAGGAAAGTAATAGTTACAGTTAGTTGGGGTTGGTGTTTGGTAGTCTCTCTCTCTCTCTCTCTCTCTCTCTCTCTCTCTCTCTCTCTCTCTCTCTCTCTCTCTCTCTTCTCTCTCTCTCTCTCTCTCTCTCTCTCTCTCTCTCTCTTCTCTTTCCCCCACATCAATTTTCCTTCTCCCCCCTCTCTTGTTCCCCCTCTATATTTTCCTTCCCCTCCCCTATCTCATGTTACCCTCTCCCTACTCCTTCTCCCCTTCACCTTACTTGTCCCCCTATCCATCCCCCCCCCCACCCCCCGACGTTGGTCTAGGGTTGTGGTGGTGGCGGCTGGGCTACACCGCCTCCTCGCCACCGCCGCCACACTACTAACACGACTCAAATTGCTGATGATCATCTACAATGGAAGTTTCCTGCACGCTGGTGTGGCTGCTGGCCTCACCACCTGCATGCAACTGTTGTAAAAAAAAAAAAAAGGAAAACATTAGCTGGTGACTTGTGTTGTAAATTGATTAACAGCATTGGTTGGTTTGGGAAGTGTTTGTTTATGTGTGTGTGTGTGTGTGTGTGTGTGTGTGTGAGAGAGAGAGAGAGAGAAGTTGTTGATTTTTTGGGTGTGGTGTGTGTGTGTGTGTTTGTGTGTTTGTGTGTGTGTGTGTGTGTGTGTGTGTGTGTTTGTGAAGTTGTTGAGTTTTTTGGTGTGTGTGTGAATGTGTGTGTCTGTGTGTGTGTGTGCGTGTGTGTGTGTGTGCAAATTTGTGATTGTTTATATTCTATTTCATTTTATCCTAAAATCAAAACAAATCGCTATACTCCAACACAATATCTCAAGACCCCGAAGAGTTATAACACAATCTCCGGTGTTATCGATAAACTAAGACTTTATATAAAACATTCTCCCCCCCCCCCCCCCATAATAACCTCCAATAACCTTCACATTACACTAAATTTACAGTTCTAGACGATGTCCACAGTATCTAATGATGCGTCGTGGTGTAATGCATGACTCGGGATTTAGAAAAGTTATTGAAGATTTAATTTTCTTGTATCTTAAAATGAAAGAATTCACTTAACTGGATGACTTAAGGTAAAAACACAAAATTAATGTAAACAAAAAATATATTTGAAAATTTATAAATATATACTTTCACTTAAAGCCAATGAGGAGATATAATCAAGATAAAAGAGTTTCCGTCTATCTATCTGACTTTGGTATAAAAAAAAATGAAATAATATATATATATAATCCTCTACCTTACTTCTAGATATACTGTATATCTAGTTGACTTATAGTGTCTATTTATTTTTATATTATTATTGTACAGTAAATCAACCAGATACGTCTTATTTTTTTCGCTATCATAAGTTACAAGAAAATAGAATCATCCTACGAATCCGTATTAATCTTACCCCCAGATTATTATCCGCGACATAAAAGATTCCTCCCCAACCATCATCCAACGATTTCGTATTGAGAATTATGGTCAGGAATGTAGTATCGATTTATTTTCATTTTAATACCGACCAGACGACAACAGCTGATGCGGGTTTATTGTAACTTGCTGAATTGGGTTTGAGTTTTTGGACCCGTCTTATCTTATCTTGTGGATCGATCACTCGCTTAGTTATGGTCAGATGGCTCGAGTGTTTTAATGTGTTGACTCTGGGAGGTGTGAGAGAGGGAGAGGGAGAGAGAGAGAGAGAGAGAGAGAGAGAGAGAGAGAGAGAGATATAAAATAAAAGGTAGTGAAGAGAGAGAAAGAGAGATAGATAACAAGGGCAGAAAAAAATAGAACAAAGATTGAGAGAAAGAAGGAGAAAGAAGATACAGGAGAGAGAGAGAGAGAGAGAGAGAGAGAGAGAGAGAGAGAGGCATTTGTATCTTATTTAAAAAAACTAAACTTTTTCGTTGTTATTCTAGTTTAATTTCTGGGTTTTTTATTAACACCAAAAGAGGGAGATATAGGCCTATATATTTTTTTTTCTTCCAAATAATTAACAATTAATCGCCTCTACATTAATTCCGGGTTTATTAATTTAACCTTTGGCATGGTCCAGTACATCCCGTCTTGCTATTTTAAATATTTTTTTGGGAGATTCTAGGTTATATTCCTTGATTAAAAAAAAAAAGTTATGATGATTCAATAAAAAAAACTGAATTATTTTCAAATCTAAGAGTCAAATTATTTACCGCAGAGAAGTTTTTATTTTATCTTACTCAAGGTAAACAAGGCTGGTTCATTGCCTGTGTTAATCTGCACCTTAAAAAGAAAATCCCTGACACTCAATAAAATCCCTGACTTGTAAAAATCCTTGACTTATAAAAATATCCCTCACACACACACACACACAAATCCACAAATATGCCAGACACGCAAGACATAACCAAAAAATAAAACAAAACTAAACATCCAGAAACATCCTGACATCCAAAAACATCCACAACATTCAAAACATCTAAAAACATTCTAAAAGTCAAGCCAGGAAAGGCGTGATAAAAGCTTCCTCAGGTTTTTAACAGATATGACTTGTGAATGAAAATTAGCACACCGTATCTGACAAGAAGCAAGCGTGCGTGGGAAGTCACCTTTATCATCCACGACTTAAGTGACTCTCACCCTATCATTTACATCATAAGCATTTAAGGTGATAATATGAATTAGTCATTTACCAAAACCTAACGTGAAGGAAGTCGGTATAAACTCTTTCCATGTGTTTATTTTTGGGTATTATATCGATACTCATGTTGTGGATCCTGATTCATGTGAGTTTTTGTTCCGTTGATGTTTTCAGTTCTTGGTTCATGTGAGTCTTTGT